>OY482673.1:58056608-58256608 GCA_960531455.1 Urophora cardui
TTTGACTTAAAGGAGGACAGCGCGACAAATATTTAAGAACTGCTTCAATGACTCCAAATCAATTCCAGAATCAGCTCTGGCAACTAGATCACCCAGCTCGTTTGACCCATTGCATTTTATAGAACTTTTATATTACTCGGTACAGTACCAAAATATTCATATTTATTTGCATGTGGAATTTAAGTATTATCTTTATATTTTTATATTATTAAAAAAAAAAAAAAAAACGATATCGTTAAAACCACGAAAGTAGCTTACTTTATTAATTTTAATATTTTTCTCAAAAATTTTTCTGTGTTAGAACCCCAAAAGCAGCATATTTTATTAATTATAATTTTTTTTTCAAACTTTTTTCGGTGATACCGAAAAAACCATAAATGTATCAATTTGTGATACCAAATTTTTTGAGGCTGTGGCAACACTGTTTACAATTTCTTCCTCTTCTTCAGAGATTTTGACACATTTTAGGAAAGTACCCACCTGTACCCACACAAATTCTGTCTGCGGATTCCTACAAATAGCTAGTCTTCTTTCTCGCTCACATCCTCTGATCCTCTCGCTCTTTTGTGGTAAAATTCCTGCAACTCATACGCTTTCCTACACTCAACAAACGCTATTAATTCTTATCAGACAATCTAGGTAATAAAAAAAAAAATTGGTTTAAGATAAATGAAAATCTATGAAAAAGTCTTTTAGCAATCTTTGTTATAAAATTGTGGTGTAATTGCACAAGTTAAATTCTTGAAGGGAAAATGAAACGTCTGCACGGTAAAGTGGCGGTGGTAACAGCATCCACTGAGGGGTAAGTAAATATTTGTTTTGTTACCAGCATAATTCCAGAATATATGGCATACAAACTATATACTATGCCATGCTAAATGCCTTTATTCATACAAAAAAATATATTTATGTATGTACATATAATACATTTTATATTAGCATAGGATTCGCAATTGCGAAACGCCTGGCCGAAGAGGGTGCAGCTGTGGTAATTAGCAGTCGTAAAGAAGCTAACGTTGCTAATGCAGTCGAGAGACTAAAAAGATTAAACCTGAACATTCATGGTCTGAAGTGTCATGTCGGAGAGGCAGAAGATCGCAAACGGCTCATCGATGAAACAATTCGTAAATATGGAAAATTAAATTTTTTGGTGTCAAACGCAGCTACAAATCCCGCCGTTGGGGGTGTACTCGAGTGTGAGGAGAAGGTGTGGGATAAAATATTTGATGTAAATGTTAAGGCATCATATTTATTAGCAAAGGAGGCTTTACCACACCTAAGAAGGGAAAAGAATTCAAGCATAGTGTTTGTATCATCCATCGCTGGTTATGATGCATTTGAGGTACGTATGAATGTACATGCCAGAAGCTTAAACATTTACAATCATTCTTCTCAGCAATCATTTATTATTCTACTAATTTTAATGCGATATTTTGAATGTAAAAAACTACAATCCATAATTTACATTCCTTATAATGCAATCCATAATTTGCGTCGCTCTGATTGCAGTCAGAGGTACATACATACATATGTACAATCTATGTATTGTGGAATGATTTTCCGTGAACCCTTGTCAAGTTTGAATTGGTTATAGAGCGGTTTCGGCAATGTTCCATCTTCAATATCTGTATTTTTTAAGCTTATGTCATTTTACCATCAAAGTCGGTTATATTCAATTTCAGCTACTGGGAGCATATTCGGTGAGTAAAACAGCGTTAATCGGTTTAACCAAAGCTGCTGCTAAAGAACTGGCACCTGAGGGAATACGCGTGAATTGCTAAGCACCAGGAGTTATTAAGACCAAGTTTTCCAAAGCGGTCAGTGTAACAAAAAGTCATACAACGATATTTTCTCAATTCGTATTATTTTTTTATGTTTTACAGCTTTACGAAAGTGAGACGGCGAGAAATATGGCACTCTCCAAAATACCAATGAATCGCTTAGGTACCCCAGAAGAAATGGGCGGTATTGTAGCATTTTTAGTCTCTGATGATGCATCGTACATAACAGGCGAGTCCATTGTCGCTGCTGGAGGTATGCCTGGCCGGTTGTAGATGGAACGATGTAAAAGGATAACTGTTTATAAACATAATTAATTTACTGGTCTAATCACATCAAAGTTTTATTGTTGAAAATGAAATTATCGTCGGTTTTGTGTGCTTATTTTATTTCATTTTTAATTCGCGGAATAACTACTGTTTTCGATTGCTTTCACAAATTTAAATTCTTTGTACTCTATTGTAAGAATTAACAATAAATATGTATTAAAATTAATACATTTTTTATCCGCTTTTGTATTTCCATTGTATTATTTGTATTTTATACCACGAATATATTTGTGGACATTTGCAAAAGCAACTTAAGTCCAAATTAACAATTTTACAGAAGATCAAAAAACAGGTTTGCAAATGCACAAGGAATCATATTTTTTAACGAACTAAGAGCGTGACATGATAAAATTATGCTTTTTCCAAAAAGATTTTTAAAAACATCAATTTATCTCAATTTATGCCCTCTTGTCAAATTTACATTGATCAAGATTTTAGCCTCGTAATTAGAATAAAGTTCATTTAGCAAACTGATATAAATTGGAAAATGGACTTAAGTTGGGAATTATGTTGCTTTTTCAAAAGCTTAGTGAAGAAAAAATGTACCACCTAAATTAAATTAATTCATTTTATATTGGCTTTTACCGCCTAAGAAGTCTGATCAAGAGATGTGGTGATCTTCGAAATGGAGCCATAACTTCTACCAAAAAAATTTTCTCAATTTTTCTTATATAAAACTGACCATTAGCTCAATAAAAAATACACTTAATTCATTTAAATTTTTCGAAAGGAATATTTTGAATTTTTCTTATCACTTTTATCTTATGTGGTTTAGGCAAATGCGTATGAGAATAATAAGGTACACTAAGAGAAAAAAAATATATGGAGTGGTCAAAGAAATTGTTTCCCTATTTTGAACGCTACTGTCCTTGTTTTGAGTAAATTTTCTCTAAAACATGTTAAAAGTATTATAAAATATTATTGTTTACATACGTTGCCATGGTTTCATATACTGGTTTTAAAAAAATGCATACACGAAAATAATGAAAAATTCTTTAAGCGCCATTCCATTCCCTACTTGCATATACGCTCTTTGACACTGATTATCATTTCTTATCAAATCAGCTGACGAACTATGAAAAAAAAACTTGTTGACTTGTTGAAGAGAATATGAAACGTATGCACGGTAAAGTTGCGATTGTAACTGCATCCACTGAGGGGTAAGTCAATGTTTATGGATTACTACCATAATGCCAGAATGTATGGCTATATGGACTACATATGAGTTCGAAACTTATCCTGCAAAAATTCCGAGTACCTACTCCATGGACCAATCGGGACCAGTACTTTTTATATGAAATGTGGTTAATTGTGGAGTATACCTATGTTTTTGCAGGGTTATCCACTATGTCATGCTAATCTAAAAAAGTCCTACACCAAATATATAATATATTTATACTCAGCTGTACTAGTACACAGAGTATTATAGTTTTGATTTCATAACGGTGGATTGTAACAGAATGAAATAATCGAGATAGATATGGACTTATATATATCAAAATGATCAGGGTGAAAAGAGAAATCGATTGAGCCATGTCCGTCCGTTCGTCCGCACTCTAACTCGCGCAAAAATTGAGATATTTTGATGAAATTTGGAATGCACGTTGGTATCGAGACTGGCACGGTTGGTATTGAAAATGGGCGAAATCTGACCATGACCACGCCCACTTTTCCTATATAGAAAATATCGGAAATTCGGTATCTCAGTCACTATTAAAGCTAGAGTGATGAAATTTTACCCACGTGTTGGGCTCAGGCCCCTACCCTGCAGTAAAAATCCGCAATGAATCCTTGATGAATCACTGATGCAATTCACCTATGACGAGGAGGCATCAGTGAATACTTTCATATAAAGACTGATGAATTTTTCATATAAATGGTTTGCTTTCCTCAGAAAAAAAAACAAGAACAAATAAAAATATACTGAGTTATGACGACAGTGATGAATATTCAACAAAGAATCGTCACTGATCCTTCAGCAGTGAAACAAATTTACTGCAGGGTAAATGAATGGGATTGAGTTTCTTATGGGAAGGGCGAAGCTACGTTAGCTTCGCCCTTCCCATATGAAGCTACGTTGGCGTCGCCCTTCCCATATGAAATTGAAAATTACACTAACAAATTGAAAATAAAATTTTTTTGAAAAAATTGAATTCTTGAATTGAAAAGCGACGTAACTCAAAACCCAAATAAATATAAAATAAATGGAAGAAATGCAAGAAAACCTTTTTCTTTACAAACGAAGATTTGAAGTAAAACCTTGGGTAAGGAAGAAGACTTTTGCTGGGAGGAGACTAACATTTAGCAGTCCCTAAATACGTTATTCATGGATTCAAAAAATTTTGAGTTGTGCAATTTTTTGATTTAGGGTGCGATTTGTAGGCAAACGAAAAACATATATGTAATACTTCTATATTGCTAACAAAAGCTAGTACCGTCGGAAAACATTACAGTACAGATATATTATCATTAGAGTGAGGCAGGCTTATATGAATATTTCAAAAGTGACATAAAAAATTCATGAGCGGATTTAAATTTGAAATTGAATTTAGATTTTGAATTTTGGGTTTTTGTACATATGTACATACATATGAGTTGAATTTTTTGAAGTGAGCCACCTAAAATTTTTTCGACGGCCATGTATTTTAATGAAAGTGGGTAGTATGGCTCACAACGCTTAAAGAAAAATAGGTATTTAACAATTTTTTGAAATTCGAGTTATTTTCAAAGTTATAGCTATCAACACTTTTCGAAAATCCTCGGTTTTTGCCGATTTTCTCACGATTAGTCAAACCGATTTTGCAAAATTTTGACATATATCTATATAAAACATGATATCTTCTAGCAAACTGCAATTCTTATTTTTGCAAATAATTGTTTTTTGCAAACATTATTGGCAATTTTTATGTTCTGGACTACGGTCGGATGGCGCTTTTGTATGATGTTGTTGGGCATTCCATTAGTAACTACTAGCAAAAAAAATTTTGGGGCACTTTAGAGGCGCGGGAGTTACTTACATTTTTACAGACTTGTTATTTTTGTATGCAATTTTTTTTTGTTACTGAGTGCTACGAATAATGAATTAAAGCATGCATAACTCCCGCTCCCTTAAAGTGCCCCAAATTTTTTTTTTTTTCTGAGTACGCCATTCGCCTTGGCGGTTAATTCTACGTATGAGTAGATATCATCTTTTTTTCTTGTGCAAAATCCTAACATTTTTATACTCAGCTGTACTAGTACACAGAGTATTATAGTTTTAATCACATAACGGTGGATTGTAACAGAATGAAAGAATCGAGATAGATATAGACTTATATATATCAAAATGATCAGGGTGAAAAGAGAAATCGATTGAGCCATGTCCGTCCGTCCGTCCGTCCGTCTGTAAACACTCTAACTCGCGCAAAAATTGAGATATTTTGATGAAATTTGGAATGCAAGTTGGTATCGAGACTGGGACGGTTGGTATTGAAAATGGGCGAAATCGGACCATGACCACGCCCACTTTTCCTATATAGAAAATATCGGAAATTCGGTATCTCAGTCACTATTAAAGCTAGAGTGATGAAATTTTACCCACATGTTGAGCTCAGGCCCCTATGAAGAAATTTTATGAAATTTTGGAAAATGGGCGGTGCCACGCCCACTTATTAAGGGTCAAACATTGAAAGTTTTATGAGTCATAACTCAGAAACCGTTGAAGATATATCGATGAAATTTGGTACGCGTGATTTACTTACTTAGGCAAATGTTTTGACGGAAAATTGTCAAAATCGGTTGACGGCCACGCCCACTTTTATATGTGTATTATAAAGTGACCTAATAAAAACATTTTAAGCGATATCTCTGTCAAATATAAAGATCTATCACTGAAATTTTGTGGCATGAGTCCAACTATGAACATAAAACGAAAACCACAAAAATTTTGGAAAATGGGCGGAGCCACGCCCACTTATTAAGGGGCAAACATTGAAAGTTTAATGAGTCATAACTCAGAAACCGATGAAGATATATCGATGAAATTTGGTACGCGTGATTTACTTACTTAGGCAAATGTTTTGACGGAAAATTGTCAAAATCGGTTGACGGCCACGCCCACTTTTATATATGTGTATTATAAAGTGACCTAATAAAAACATTTTAAGCGATATCTCTGTCAAATATAAAGATCTATCACTGAAATTTTGTGGCATGAGTCCAACTATGAACATAAAACGAAAACCACAAAAATTTTGGAAAATGGGCGGAGCCTCGCCCACTTATTAAGGGGCAAACATTGAAAGTTTTATGAGTCATAACTCAGAAACCGTTGAAGATATATCGATGAAATTTGGTACGCATGATATATTTACTTAGGCAAATGTGTGAACGAAAAATTACCAAAATCGGTTGACGACCACGCCCACTTTTATATATGTGTATTATAAAGTGGCCTAATAAAAACATTGTAAGCGATATCTTTGTCAAATATAAAGATAATTCATTGAAATTTTGTGACATGAGTTCCACAATAGACCGGAAACATGAAATAGACAAATTTTGGAAAATGGGCGTGGCACCGCCTCCTTTTGGACAAAGGGATATACGAGATTTATTAGCCTTTAACTCGACAAATAATTGAGATATTATGACGAAACTTGGTTTATACACTTTTATAACTTGTGTTAATAGACACGCAAAAATTTATTGAAATCGGTTTATGACCACGCCTACTTTTTAACAGATATTTCTGGAGCACCCTTTGGGAATTTGTAACGTGACATCTTTGTAACTAGAGTCATAAAGGGGTGAAATTTTGCACAAAGAATAATATTCATATGCTTAGTTGGATGACTGATAAAAATTTAGAAAATGGGCGTGGCTACGCCCACTTTATGCAGCACTCGCTTTATATAAAGTACACCGTGTTTCCATCAAACGCAAACAAACAATGAAAGCATACAGCTGAGTATCTAATGTTCGATTCCACTCGAACTTAGGCTTCCTTACTTGTTCATACATAAATTAAACATACCTTGAAATTCTGGGAATTTGCGCGGTTTTCGGTGTAGCTCCGTCCAGTTTTTGGAAAAGTCAACTTTTTTTCAGTTTACTTGCCCTAAAACATCCTATTTTCATATTCCGGTGCCGGAGGGAATATCTAACTAAAAAAACGCATCTAATGTACATCTGACAACATATATCGTGTAATACCCCTTCAAGAAATGAAGCATGTTAGTCTTCCACGCGAACAACGAACCGTGCTAGTCTTCGTTGGGAGCGACGATATAGCTGTGTTTGATAACTTTTAACCAAAGAAAGATATCAGAAAACGGCAAAAGCAGAAATGTGGCTAGCATATAGTGCTAAATAAATATGTAATAAAAAAAAAATCAAAAAAAAAAAACAGCGACGATATTCTCGTTTAATTTAAAATAGAGCTGAATGAAAATCCTTGTTCCACCGAAAGAACCCCACATCTACCAAGCCCCAATGCAGTTCCTGTAATGGAAATGCAATCAACTCAGGGCAACCAGTTTCCAGGATAAGTTTCGAACTCATATGTAGTCCATATATGCCATACATTCTGGCATTATGGTAGTAATCCATAAACATTGACTTACCCCTCAGTGGATGCAGTTACAATCGCAACTTTACCGTGCATACGTTTCATATTCCCTTCAACAAGTTTTTTTTTCATAGTTCGTCAGCTGATTTGATAAGAAATGATAATCAGTGCATGGAGCAACAATAAAGGAGAATGCATAAGATCAGCTGACTTCTTCTTCAATCTTCATAAACACACGAACACAAGCATTTTTTTGTTGACATATTCCACACACACACGCACCCTAGCATTTCCATAGGGGCCGAATCTGTCAAATTCTTCTACATTCCTCTTTGCATGACACTTATGGCCCCACTATCACTAATAGCGTTTGTTGAGTGTAGGAAAGCGTATGAGTTGCAGGAATTTTACCACAAAAGAGCGAGAGGATCAGAGGATGTGAGCGAGAAAGAAGACTAGCTATTTGAAGGAATCCGCACACAGAATTTGTGTGGGTACTTTCCTAAAATGTGTCAAAATCTCTGAAGAAGAGGAAGAAATTGTAAAGAGTGTTCCCACAGCCTCAAAAAATTTGGTATCACAAATTGATACATTTATGGTTTTTTTGGTATTACCGAAAAATGTTTGAAAAAAAAAAATTAAAATTAATAAAGTAAGCTACTTTCGTGGTTTTAACGATATCGTTTTTTTTAATAATATAAAAATATAATGATAATACTTAAATTCCACATGCAAATAAATATGAATACTTTGGTACTGTACCGAGTAATATAAAAGTTCTATAAAATGCAATGGGTCAAACGAGTTGGGTGATCTAGTTGCCAGAGCTGATTCTGGAATTGATTTGGAGTCATTGAAGCAGTTCTTAAATATTTGTCGCGCTGTCCTCTTTTAAGTCAAAATGCCTGCTATGCGGAGTGGTCCAACCAAAAGTTTGATAAAAATAAAATTTCTTCTAAGCCAAAATAAAAATTATCTACGTATCATTCATATGTAATTGTGCTTAGGTGTTTTTTTTTTTGATAAATTTAAGTACTCCCTCATGAAGGTGATGAAGGTATTCCACGCAGGATTTCTGTGGATGGGTACGTAGATTTTGCCCCAGAAAGAGGATTATGTGGTCCTTTCAACCCGTTATCACCAAAATAAAGGTATTTTGAAAAAAACAAATATTTATATTTCGAAAACTATCGGCCTCTGTGAATTTTGGTTTTCGTTATTTCTTGCGATATTCATATCACCAGCTTTGAGGGTAGTGAAAACAGATACATTTAAAAATAATGAGTGTGGTTTGTATTAAATTTCTTGCATTTTTATTTATTACATTAGTTTGTGTTTTGTATAATAAAACTATAAGTGGGAAAATTTCCAAGTCGCAAAAAGTGAAGCTCATGGAAGTTATGAAATCCAATAAATAGTCGCAATGGGAATATTTAGTGGGCCGAATAGTGCCTAACTCGCAGAGCTTGAAAAACCGCGGAACAATGGAAAAAGGTAATGGCTAAGTGAAAAAAAGAATGTATTTATAAATACGTGTGCATGACAAGACGAAAGAGTGGCACTGTTTTACCTTTTCTAATTACCTTATCGTTTTCGTTTTTTATTATTTTTAAATCACATACACAATACCTGTGTTCAATAACAAAAAATTGTTAGGAATTTTTCTTAAAAAGTGTCATTTTTATATGGAGATCTGTCATTTTTTACGAAAAATTCTTAAAAAATTTTTGTTAATGAACAGAGCTAATCTTACTGGATATTTAGTTTTTTTATTATTATTTTATTTATTTATTTTTTTTTTTTATTATTATTTTATTTGACTTTTGATATCGAATAAAAATAATTGAAATGAAGCGGTAATGATTCGTTTTCGAACCCTTCTTCCTCGGTTCAACAAACCATCATTTGGACCAAGGGTGCTCAACGCTCTCGTATTGAATGGGGAAACTCCAATACAGCTACAAAAATTTATTAGTGCACCGAGAAAAAATTTGTATTAGATTTAAAAAAAAAAGTTACAAACTACAAGTAAATTTTTATTGTACGATTGGAAAAGTTTACATACAACATAAATACATACATATATGTACAATATTTACAATATATTTTATTTATAATAAATTAAGATAAGAACTCGTACATATAAAAAAAAAATTAATCTACATATTACATAATAACAATAAGTGACAAGTTTATTCAAGGCTGTGTAATAAATTGTCAATATTTATTGTCGAACCAGAGGTGGATAATTGCAGAATTGCTTCCAAATGCTTTTGTGATAAAAGGTTTCTTTGGTTTGTTTTGATTAACTTAAGGCTAGAAAAGGCTTTTTCGCAAATATATGCACATATGTGCTTCCGAACTTGGATAAGTATTTTAAAATTTCATTTCTTATGAGTGGATACTTGTCATATTTTATTTCTGGCATATATGTAACTTACCTTAATTATGAATTTATATAGGTACGTACCTATAATTAATTAGCATAGACTGTGACTTGCAATAATATTTCAGCAAAAAAAGCTCTAATTCCTATTTTTCTTATTAAAATCTGCTTTTATTTTTCTTCAAATAATTTGAAATACACTTTTGCCACACATTTTTCAATATTAACTAGAAATTTTGTTCAGTTTTTTCGTCATATATGTAATACTTCTATATTGCTACCCTGCAGTAAAAATCCGCAATGAATCCTTAATGAATCACTGATGCAATTCACCTATGACGAGGAGGCATCAGTGAATACTTTCATATAAAGACTGCTGAATTTTTCATATAAATGGTTTGCTTTCCTCAGAAAAAAAAATAAAAACAAATAAAAATATACTGAGCTATGACGACAGTGATGAATATTCAACAAAGAATCATCACTGATCCTTCAGCAGTGACACAAATTTACTGCAGGGTAGTTGCCTATATTCTCAATGTGAAGAAAATTGGAAAACATACACAATCATGCTAGTACCGTTTTTGTGTTTGTATTGTGTACGTGTTGTATACGTGTGTATTTACAAAAATAAAAAATGTCAACAATCGTCAAAACACTACAGGTGCGGATTTAATTTGTAGTGAGGGGGCCCGTCTGTGCTTTAAAAAAGGGCCTATAAGTAATTAAAAAATTGTAAAATCTGCTTAAGTAGGAAAATATATTTTATAAGGATAAATACCGTTATCTTTTGCCTTTGTTTTTATTTCATTTAATTAATTTTTTAATGCTCTTGCTCGGTTTACTTACGTTCGAATGAAATGTCGCTTGGCCTTATCAGTGGAAGACTCACTGGAAACTGGTTGCCCTGAGTTGATTGCATTTCCATTACAGGAACTGCATTGGGGCTTGGTAGATGTGGGGTTCTTTCGGTGGAACAAGGATTTTCATTCAGCTCTATTTTAAATTAAACGAGAATATCGTCGCTGTTTTTTTTTTTTGATTTTTTTTATTACATATTTATTTAGCACTATATGCTAGCCACATTTCTGCATTTGCCGTTTTCTGATATCTTTCTTTGGTTAAAAGTTATCAAACACAGCTATATCGTCGCTCCCAACGAAGACTAGTACGGTTCGTTGTTCGCGTGGAAGACTAACATGCTTCATTTCTTGAAGGGGTATTACACGATATATGTTGTCAGATGTACATTAGATGCGTTTTTTTAGTTAGATATTCCCTCCGGCACCGGAATATGAAAATAGGATGTTTTAGGGCAAGTAAACTGAAAAAAAGTTGACTTTTCCAAAAACTGGACGGAGCTACACCGAAAACCGCGCAAATTCCCAGAATTTCAAGGTATGTTTAATTTATGTATGAACAAGTAAGGAAGCCTAAGTTCGAGTGGAATCGAACATTAGATACTCAGCTGTATGCTTTCATTGTTTGTTTGCGTTTGATGGAAACACGGTGTACTTTATATAAAGCGAGTGCTGCATAAAGTGGGCGTAGCCACGCCCATTTTCTAAATTTTTATCAGTCATCCAACTAAGCATATGAATATTATTCTTTGTGCAAAATTTCACCCCTTTATGACTCTAGTTACAAAGATGTCACGTTACAAATTCCCAAAGGGTGCTCCAGAAATATCTGTTAAAAAGTAGGCGTGGTCATAAACCGATTTCAATAAATTTTTGCGTGTCTATTAACACAAGTTATAAAAGTGTATAAACCAAGTTTCGTCATAATATCTCAATTATTTGTCGAGTTAAAGGCTAATAAATCTCGTATATCCCTTTGTCCAAAAGGAGGCGGTGCCACGCCCATTTTCCAAAATTTGTCTATTTTATGTTTCCGGTCTATTGTGGAACTCATGTCACAAAATTTCAATGAATTATCTTTATATTTGACAAAGATATCGCTTACAATGTTTTTATTAGGCCACTTTATAATACACATATATAAAAGTGGGCGTGGTCGTCAACCGATTTTGGTAATTTTTCGTTCACACATTTGCCTAAGTAAATATATCATGCGTACCAAATTTCATCGATATATCTTCAACGGTTTCTGAGTTATGACTCATAAAACTTTCAATGTTTGCCCCTTAATAAGTGGGCGAGGCTCCGCCCATTTTCCAAAATTTTTGTGGTTTTCGTTTTATGTTCATAGTTGGACTCATGCCACAAAATTTCAGTGATAGATCTTTATATTTGACAGAGATATCGCTTAAAATGTTTTTATTAGGTCACTTTATAATACACATATATAAAAGTGGGCGTGGCCGTCAACCGATTTTGACAATTTTCCGTCAAAACATTTGCCTAAGTAAGTAAATCACGCGTACCAAATTTCATCGATATATCTTCATCGGTTTCTGAGTTATGACTCATAAAACTTTCAATGTTTGCCCCTTAATAAGTGGGCGTGGCTCCGCCCATTTTCCAAAATTTTTGTGGTTTTCGTTTTATGTTCATAGTTGGACTCATGCCACAAAATTTCAGTGATAGATCTTTATATTTGACAGAGATATCGCTTAAAATGTTTTTATTAGGTCACTTTATAATACACATATAAAAGTGGGCGTGGCCGTCAACCGATTTTGACAATTTTCCGTCAAAACATTTGCCTAAGTAAGTAAATCACGCGTACCAAATTTCATCGATATATCTTCAACGGTTTCTGAGTTATGACTCATAAAACTTTCAATGTTTGACCCTTAATAAGTGGGCGTGGCACCGCCCATTTTCCAAAATTTCATAAAATTTCTTCATAGGGGCCTGAGCTCAACATGTGGGTAAAATTTTATCGCTCCAGCTATATTAGGGACTGAGATACCAAATTTCCGATTTTTTCTATATAGGAAAAGTGGGCGTGGTCATGGTCCGATTTCGCCCATTTTCAATACCAACCGTCCCAGTCTCGATACCAACTTGCATTCCAAATTTCATCAAAATATCTCAATTTTTGCGCGAGTTAGAGTGTTTACAGACGGACGGACGGACGGACGGACATGGCTCAATCGATTTCTCTTTTCACCCTGATCATTTTGATATATATAAGTCTATATCTATCTCGATTCTTTCATTCTGTTACAATCCACCGTTATGTGATTAAAACTATAATACTCTGTGTACTAGTACAGCTGAGTATAAAAATGTTAGGATTTTGCACAAGAAAAAAAGATGATATCTACTCATACGTAGAATTAACCGCCAAGGCGAATGGCGTACTCAGAAAAAAAAAAAATTTTGGGGCACTTTAAGGGAGCGGGAGTTATGCTTGCTTTAATTCATTATTCGTAGCACTCAGTAAGTAACAAAAAAAAATTGCATACAAAAATAACAAGTCTGTAAAAATGTAAGTAACTCCCGCGCCTCTAAAGTGCCCCAAAATTTTTTTTGCTAGTAGTTACTAATGGAATGCCCAACAACATCATACAAAAGCGCCATCCGACCGTAGTCCAGAACATAAAAATTGCCAATAATGTTTGCAAAAAACAATTATTTGCAAAAATAAGAATTGCAGTTTGCTAGAAGATATCATGTTTTATATAGATATATGTCAAAATTTTGCAAAATCGGTTTGACTAATCGTGAGAAAATCGGCAAAAACCGAGGATTTTCGAAAAGTGTTGATAGCTATAACTTTGAAAATAACTCGAATTTCAAAAAATTGTTAAATACCTATTTTTCTTTAAGCGTTGTGAGCCATACTACCCACTTTCATTAAAATACATGGCCGTCGAAAAAATTTTAGGTGGCTCACTTCAAAAAATTCAACTCATATGTATGTACATATGTACAAAAACCCAAAATTCAAAATCTAAATTCAATTTCAAATTTAAATCCGCTCATGAATTTTTTATGTCACTTTTGAAATATTCATATAAGCCTGCCTCACTCTAATGATAATATATCTGTACTGTAATGTTTTCCGACGGTACTAGCTTTTGTTAGCAATATAGAAGTATTACATATATGTTTTTCGTTTGCCTACAAATCGCACCCTAAATCAAAAAATTGCACAACTCAAAATTTTTTGAATCCATGAATAACGTATTTAGGGACTGCTAAATGTTAGTCTCCTCCCAGCAAAAGTCTTCTTCCTTACCCAAGGTTTTACTTCAAAGCTTCGTTTGTAAAGAAAAAGGTTTTCTTGCATTTCTTCCATTTATTTTATATTTATTTGGGTTTTGAGTTACGTCGCTTTTCAATTCAAGAATTCAATTTTTTCAAAAAAATTTTATTTTCAATTTGTTAGTGTAATTTTCAATTTCATATGGGAAGGGCGACGCCAACGTAGCTTCATATGGGAAGGGCGAAGCTAACGTAGCTTCGCCCTTCCCATAAGAAACTCAATCCCATTCATTTAGGGGCCTGAGCCCAACACGTGGGTAAAATTTCATCACTCTAGCTTTAATAGTGACTGAGATACCGAATTTCCGATATTTTCTATATAGGAAAAGTGGGCGTGGTCATGGTCAGATTTCGCCCATTTTCAATACCAACCGTGCCAGTCTCGATACCAACGTGCATTCCAAATTTCATCAAAATATCTCAATTTTTGCGCGAGTTAGAGTGCGGACGAACGGACGGACATGGCTCAATCGATTTCTCTTTTCACCCTGATCATTTTGATATATATAAGTCCATATCTATCTCGATTATTTCATTCTGTTACAATCCACCGTTATGAAATCAAAACTATAATACTCTGTGTACTAGTACAGCTGAGTATAAATATATTATATATTTGGTGTAGGACTTTTTTAGATTAGCATGACATAGTGGATAACCCTGCAAAAACATAGGTATACTCCACAATTAACCACATTTCATATAAAAAGTGCTGGTCCCGATTGGTCCATGGAGTAGGTACTCGGAATTTTTGCAGGATAAGTTTCGAACTCATATGTAGTCCATATATGCCATACATTCTGGCATTATGGTAGTAATCCATAAACATTGACTTACCCCTCAGTGGATGCAGTTACAATCGCAACTTTACCGTGCATACGTTTCATATTCTCTTCAACAAGTCAACAAGTTTTTTTTTCATAGTTCGTCAGCTGATTTGATAAGAAATGATAATCAGTGTCAAAGAGCGTATATGCAAGTAGGGAATGGAATGGCGCTTAAAGAATTTTTCATTATTTTCGTGTATGCATTTTTTTAAAACCAGTATATGAAACCATGGCAACGTATGTAAACAATAATATTTTATAATACTTTTAACATGTTTTAGAGAAAATTTACTCAAAACAAGGACAGTAGCGTTCAAAATAGGGAAACAATTTCTTTGACCACTCCATATATTTTTTTTCTCTTAGTGTACCTTATTATTCTCATACGCATTTGCCTAAACCACATAAGATAAAAGTGATAAGAAAAATTCAAAATATTCCTTTCGAAAAATTTAAATGAATTAAGTGTATTTTTTATTGAGCCAATGGCCAGTTTTATATAACAAAAATTGAGAAAATTTTTTTGGTAGAAGTTATGGCTCCATTTCGAAGATCACCACATCTCTTGATCAGACTTCTTAGGCGGTAAAAGCCAATATAAAATGAATTAATTTAATTTA
This sequence comes from Urophora cardui, assembly GCA_960531455.1. NCBI lineage: Eukaryota > Metazoa > Arthropoda > Insecta > Diptera > Tephritidae > Urophora > Urophora cardui. Next base: position 58,072,276 of record OY482673.1, read on the forward strand.
GGTGGTACATTTTTTCTTCAATAAGCTTTTGAAAAAGCAACATAATTCAAAACTTAAGTCCATTTTCCAATTTATATCAGTTTGCTAAATGAACTTTATTCTAATTACGAGGCTAAAATCTTGATCAATGTAAATTTGAAAAGAGGGCATAAATTGAGATAAATTGATGTTTTTAAAAATCTTTTTGGAAAAAGCATAATTTTATCATGTCACGCTCTTAGTTCGTTAAAAAATATGATTCCTTGTGCATTTGCAAACCTGTTTTTTGATCTTCTGTAAAATTGTTAATTTGGACTTAAGTTGCTTTTGCAAATGTCCACAAATATATTCGTGGTATAAAATACAAATAATACAATGGAAATACAAAAGCGGATAAAAAATGTATTAATTTTAATACATATTTATTGTTAATTCTTACAATAGAGTACAAAGAATTTAAATTTGTGAAAGCAATCGAAAACAGTAGTTATTCCGCGAATTAAAAATGAAATAAAATAAGCACACAAAACCGACGATAATTTCATTTTCAACAATAAAACTTTGATGTGATTAGACCAGTAAATTAATTATGTTTATAAACAGTTATCCTTTTACATCGTTCCATCTACAACCGGCCAGGCATACCTCCAGCAGCGACAATGGACTCGCCTGTTATGTACGATGCATCATCAGAGACTAAAAATGCTACAATACCGCCCATTTCTTCTGGGGTACCTAAGCGATTCATTGGTATTTTGGAGAGTGCCATATTTCTCGCCGTCTCACTTTCGTAAAGCTGTAAAACATAAAAAAATAATACGAATTGAGAAAATATCGTTGTATGACTTTTTGTTACACTGACCGCTTTGGAAAACTTGGTCTTAATAACTCCTGGTGCTAAGCAATTCACGCGTATTCCCTCAGGTGCCAGTTCTTTAGCAGCAGCTTTGGTTAAACCGATTAACGCTGTTTTACTCACCGAATATGCTCCCAGTAGCTGAAATTGAATATAACCGACTTTGATGGTAAAATGACATAAGCTTAAAAAATACAGATATTGAAGATGGAACATTGCCGAAACCGCTCTATAACCAATTCAAACTTGACAAGGGTTCACGGAAAATCATTCCACAATACATAGATTGTACATATGTATGTATGTACCTCTGACTGCAATCAGAGCGACGCAAATTATGGATTGCATTATAAGGAATGTAAATTATGGATTGTAGTTTTTTACATTCAAAATATCGCATTAAAATTAGTAGAATAATAAATGATTGCTGAGAAGAATGATTGTAAATGTTTAAGCTTCTGGCATGTACATTCATACGTACCTCAAATGCATCATAACCAGCGATGGATGATACAAACACTATGCTTGAATTCTTTTCCCTTCTTAGGTGTGGTAAAGCCTCCTTTGCTAATAAATATGATGCCTTAACATTTACATCAAATATTTTATCCCACACCTTCTCCTCACACTCGAGTACACCCCCAACGGCGGGATTTGTAGCTGCGTTTGACACCAAAAAATTTAATTTTCCATATTTACGAATTGTTTCATCGATGAGCCGTTTGCGATCTTCTGCCTCTCCGACATGACACTTCAGACCATGAATGTTCAGGTTTAATCTTTTTAGTCTCTCGACTGCATTAGCAACGTTAGCTTCTTTACGACTGCTAATTACCACAGCTGCACCCTCTTCGGCCAGGCGTTTCGCAATTGCGAATCCTATGCTAATATAAAATGTATTATATGTACATACATAAATATATTTTTTTGTATGAATAAAGGCATTTAGCATGGCATAGTATATAGTTTGTATGCCATATATTCTGGAATTATGCTGGTAACAAAACAAATATTTACTTACCCCTCAGTGGATGCTGTTACCACCGCCACTTTACCGTGCAGACGTTTCATTTTCCCTTCAAGAATTTAACTTGTGCAATTACACCACAATTTTATAACAAAGATTGCTAAAAGACTTTTTCATAGATTTTCATTTATCTTAAACCAATTTTTTTTTTTATTACCTAGATTGTCTGATAAGAATTAATAGCGTTTGTTGAGTGTAGGAAAGCGTATGAGTTGCAGGAATTTTACCACAAAAGAGCGAGAGGATCAGAGGATGTGAGCGAGAAAGAAGACTAGCTATTTGTAGGAATCCGCAGACAGAATTTGTGTGGGTACAGGTGGGTACTTTCCTAAAATGTGTCAAAATCTCTGAAGAAGAGGAAGAAATTGTAAACAGTGTTGCCACAGCCTCAAAAAATTTGGTATCACAAATTGATACATTTATGGTTTTTTCGGTATCACCGAAAAAAGTTTGAAAAAAAAATTATAATTAATAAAATATGCTGCTTTTGGGGTTCTAACACAGAAAAATTTTTGAGAAAAATATTAAAATTAATAAAGTAAGCTACTTTCGTGGTTTTAACGATATCGTTTTTTTTTTTTTTTAATAATATAAAAATATAAAGATAATACTTAAATTCCACATGCAAATAAATATGAATATTTTGGTACTGTACCGAGTAATATAAAAGTTCTATAAAATGCAATGGGTCAAACGAGCTGGGTGATCTAGTTGCCAGAGCTGATTCTGGAATTGATTTGGAGTCATTGAAGCAGTTCTTAAATATTTGTCGCGCTGTCCTCCTTTAAGTCAAAATGCCTGCTATGCGGAGTGGTCCAACCAAAAGTTTGATAAAAATAAAATTTCTTCTAAGCCAAAATAAAAATTATCTACGTATCATTCATATGTAATTGTGCTTAGGTGTTTTTTTTTTTGATAAATTTAAGTACTCCCTCATGAAGGTGATGAAGGTATTCCACGCAGGATTTCTGTGGATGGGTACGTAGATTTTGCCCCAGAAAGAGGATTATGTGGTCCTTTCAACCCGTTATCACCAAAATAAAGGTATTTTGAAAAAAAAAAAATATTTATATTTCGAAAACTATCGGCCTCTGTGAATTTTGGTTTTCGTTATTTCTTGCGATTTCCAGCTTTGAGGGTAGTGAAAACAGATACATTTCAAAATAGTGAGTGTGGTTTGTATTAAATTTCTTGCATTTTTACAAGCTTTTATTTAACTTCACTTTTTGTATGGGTGTATGTCGTGGAATTTTGCAACGAACATTTAAGATACTTCTAGTTGAGCTAGGTACTTGAAATTTGGAACATAGTTCAGGACCCGAAGACAATGCAATGTGAAATAAAAAAAATCCGATAGATGGCGCTGGTGTCGAGATATTTGTAAAATTCGTATTTACCGACCGAATTTGTTCATATTCGGTATATATATTGCCTATGAGAAAGTAAATACATCCGAGGAAAAAAATCGCCGCTAGGTGGCGCTGGTGTCAAGATATTTGTAAAATTCGTATTTACCGACCGAATTTGTTCATATTCGGTATATATATTGCCTATGAGAAAGTAAATACATCTGTGGAAAAAAATCGCCGCTAGGTGGCGCTGGTGTCAAGATATTTGTAAAATTCGTATTTACCGACCGAATTTGTTCATATTCGGTATATATATTGCCTATGAGAAAGTAAATACATCCGAGGAAAAAATCGCCGCTAGGTGGCGCTGGTGTCAAAATATTTGTAAAATTCGTATTTACCGACCGAATTTGTTCATATTCGGTATATATATTGCCTATGAGAAAGTAAATATATCCGTGGAAATAAATCGCCGCTAGGTGGCGCTAGTGTCAAGATATTTAGAAAATTAGTATTTATGAACCAGATTTGTTCCTATTTTGAACACGTATTACGAAGTAATCTATTCACAAAAGAGTATAGTAAAACCAGATATTAGATGTAATATGCATTGTAAAACTAAAAAGGCAAAAATAAAACAAAGTAAAAAAAATTTTTTAAAAAAGCTTTTATTTAATATTAATATAACAATTTACTAAAAAGGAAAAAAATAATTTTTTTATATTTTTGAACAAGATTTATATTAGTCCTTAGTTCATTTGGATCTTAATTTCAATCTAAACATACATTTAACGTATTTCTTCAAAGCATTTCTGTATATGTATCAACATAAATAAAAGCGCGGGTACTCATTACATATTCATGTTATAAAACCGTATTGGTGAAATGGAAGGAAGCGATAAAAACTTTAAATTCCAATTACGTAAGATATGCATTACGTAAAGAGCACCCGCGCTTTTATTTATGTTGATACATATACAGAAATGCTTTGAAGAAATACGTTAAATGTATGTTTAGATTGAAATTAAGATCCAAATGAACTAAGGACTAATATAAATCTTGTTCAAAAATATAAAAAAATTATTTTTTTCCTTTTTAGTAAATTGTTATATTAATATTAAATAAAAGCTTTTTTAAAAAATTTTTTTTACTTTGTTTTTTTTATAATACTTTTAACATGTTTTAGAGAAAATTTACTCAAAACAAGGACAGTAGCGTTCAAAATAGGGAAACAATTTCTTTGACCACTCCATATATTTTTTTTCTCTTAGTGTACCTTATTATTCTCATACGCATTTGCCTAAACCACATAAGATAAAAGTGATAAGAAAAATTCAAAATATTCCTTTCGAAAAATTAAAATGAATTAAGTGTATTTTTTATTGAGCTAATGGTCAGTTTTATATAAGAAAAATTGAGAAAATTTTTTTGGTAGAAGTTATGGCTCCATTTCGAAGATCACCACATCTCTTGATCAGACTTCTTAGGCGGTAAAAGCCAATATAAAATGAATTAATTTAATTTAGGTGGTACATTTTTTCTTCACTAAGCTTTTGAAAAAGCAACATAATTCCCAACTTAAGTCCATTTTCCAATTTATATCAGTTTGCTAAATGAACTTTATTCTAATTACGAGGCTAAAATCTTGATCAATGTAAATTTGACAAGAGGGCATAAATTGAGATAAATTGATGTTTTTAAAAATCTTTTTGGAAAAAGCATAATTTTATCATGTCACGCTCTTAGTTCGTTAAAAAATATGATTCCTTGTGCATTTGCAAACCTGTTTTTTGATCTTCTGTAAAATTGTTAATTTGGACTTAAGTTGCTTTTGCAAATGTCCACAAATATATTCGTGGTATAAAATACAAATAATACAATGGAAATACAAAAGCGGATAAAAAATGTATTAATTTTAATACATATTTATTGTTAATTCTTACAATAGAGTACAAAGAATTTAAATTTGTGAAAGCAATCGGAAACAGTAGTTATTCCGCGAATTAAAAATGAAATAAAATAAGCACACAAAACCGACGATAATTTCATTTTCAACAATAAAACTTTGATGTGATTAGACCAGTAAATTAATTATGTTTATAAACAGTTATCCTTTTACATCGTTCCATCTACAACCGGCCAGGCATACCTCCAGCAGCGACAATGGACTCGCCTGTTATGTACGATGCATCATCAGAGACTAAAAATGCTACAATACCGCCCATTTCTTCTGGGGTACCTAAGCGATTCATTGGTATTTTGGAGAGTGCCATATTTCTCGCCGTCTCACTTTCGTAAAGCTGTAAAACATAAAAAAATAATACGAATTGAGAAAATATCGTTGTATGACTTTTTGTTACACTGACCGCTTTGGAAAACTTGGTCTTAATAACTCCTGGTGCTAAGCAATTCACGCGTATTCCCTCAGGTGCCAGTTCTTTAGCAGCAGCTTTGGTTAAACCGATTAACGCTGTTTTACTCACCGAATATGCTCCCAGTAGCTGAAATTGAATATAACCGACTTTGATGGTAAAATGACATAAGCTTAAAAAATACAGATATTGAAGATGGAACATTGCCGAAACCGCTCTATAACCAATTCAAACTTGACAAGGGTTCACGGAAAATCATTCCACAATACATAGATTGTACATATGTATGTATGTACCTCTGACTGCAATCAGAGCGACGCAAATTATGGATTGCATTATAAGGAATGTAAATTATGGATTGTAGTTTTTTACATTCAAAATATCGCATTAAAATTAGTAGAATAATAAATGATTGCTGAGAAGAATGATTGTAAATGTTTAAGCTTCTGGCATGTACATTCATACGTACCTCAAATGCATCATAACCAGCGATGGATGATACAAACACTATGCTTGAATTCTTTTCCCTTCTTAGGTGTGGTAAAGCCTCCTTTGCTAATAAATATGATGCCTTAACATTTACATCAAATATTTTATCCCACACCTTCTCCTCACACTCGAGTACACCCCCAACGGCGGGATTTGTAGCTGCGTTTGACACCAAAAAATTTAATTTTCCATATTTACGAATTGTTTCATCGATGAGCCGTTTGCGATCTTCTGCCTCTCCGACATGACACTTCAGACCATGAATGTTCAGGTTTAATCTTTTTAGTCTCTCGACTGCATTAGCAACGTTAGCTTCTTTACGACTGCTAATTACCACAGCTGCACCCTCTTCGGCCAGGCGTTTCGCAATTGCGAATCCTATGCTAATATAAAATGTATTATATGTACATACATAAATATATTTTTTTGTATGAATAAAGGCATTTAGCATGGCATAGTATATAGTTTGTATGCCATATATTCTGGAATTATGCTGGTAACAAAACAAATATTTACTTACCCCTCAGTGGATGCTGTTACCACCGCCACTTTACCGTGCAGACGTTTCATTTTCCCTTCAAGAATTTAACTTGTGCAATTACATCACAATTTTATAACAAAGATTGCTAAAAGACTTTTTCATAGATTTTCATTTATCTTAAACCAATTTTTTTTTTTTATTACCTAGATTGTCAGCTGATCTGATAAGAATTAATAGCGTTTGTTGAGTGTAGGAAAGCGTATGAGTTGCAGGAATTTTACCACAAAAGAGCGAGAGGATCAGAGGATGTGAGCGAGAAAGAAGACTAGCTATTTGTACGAATCCGCACACAGAATTTGTGTGGGTACTGGTGGGTACTTTCCTAAAATGTGTCAAATAGGCATGGGTAACACTGCGCTGCGCCGCGCAATTCCGCTGGCGCCAACCCTGGTGTTATTGCGCTAACTCCGATTTGGAAAATACGCCAACTCAATATAGCGCCAACTCAATGTAGCGCCAACTCAATGTAGCGCCAACTCAATGTAGCGCCAGCTCAGTATAGCGCCAACTCAATGTAGCGCCAACTCAATGATGCGCTATTGCAATATAACACTAGCTGAGTTCCCGTGGCAGTGATCCAGATCCGGATACGAATTTTGCAAGCAAATGCAACAACAATTTTGTGATTCTGATATTTATCTGGATCAATTTCGGATCCGTGTTGTTGCAAATGCAACAACAATTTTGTGATTCTGATATTTATCTGGATCAATTTCGGATCCGTATAGATTGTAATAGATATTTTTGATCCAGATAAATATCAGGATCACAAAATTGTTGCTGAATTTGCTTGCAAAATTCGTATCCGGATCTGGATCACTGCCACGGGAACTCAGCTACTGACTCAATTTCGTGCGCTAACACCAGCACCAATATAGCGCTAGTGTAAATTGGCACCACCACAAAGCCAATAACAGCACAGCGTATATGACACCGTCACAATTATGTATACTAACGCCAATACCGAACCATCGCTAATATGACAGGGTATTGATATTTTACTTTCACAAATAAAGAAGACAAAATTGACATTATCTGTGAATAGGAGAGAAAAATATAATACAAAATAAATTAAATAAAATATTTATTAGCATATAGTATATTTTTGTTACGCATGGTAAATGGTAAGGGGAAATTTCGATATAATGCGCCCGGACCCGGAATCTTTCTTTTTAATAGGGTGGAGCTAACCCTCGTATTTCATAATGAAGATGCCGAAAAACGAGATGCCAGCATATTTTCACAAATATACGCAAATTATTTTTAAAATTAAATTTAATCGTGGCACAATTATTCTGCCAGCGTGTATGTAAGCAGAATTGCGCCAAAAGAAATAAAACGGGTATAGTAGACAGTAAAAAGCGAACAAGTGGTATTTATCGATTATTCCATGGCAATTGCGCTAAAGGCGTTATTGCGCCAGAACCATGCACGGCGCCACGGTTGGCGCTGGTGTTATTGTATCAGCGCCAAAAAAAATTGCGCCATTACCCATGGCTAGTGTCAAAATCTCTGAAGAAGAGGAAGAAATTGTAAACAGTGTTGCCACAGCCTCAAAAAATTTGGTATCACAAATTGATACATTTATGGTTTTTTCGGTATCACCGAAAAATTTTTGAAAAAAAAAAAATTAGAATTAATAAAATATGCTGCTTTTGGGGTTCTAACACAGAAAAATTTTTGAGAAAAATATTAAAATTAATAAAGTAAGTTACTTTCGTGGTTTTAACGATATCGTTTTTTTTAATAATATAAAAATATAAAGATAATACTTAAATTCCACATGCAAATAAATATGAATACTTTGGTACTGTACCGAGTAATATAAAAGTTCTATAAAATGCAATGGGTCAAACGAGTTGGGTGATCTAGTTGCCAGAGCTGATTCTGGAATTGATTTGGAGTCATTGAAGCAGTTCTTAAATATTTGTCGCGCTGTCCTCTTTTAAGTCAAAATGCCTGCTATGCGGAGTGGTCCAACCAAAAGTTTGATAAAAATAAAATTTCTTCTAAGCCAAAATAAAAATTATCTACGTATCATTCATATGTAATTGTGCTTAGGTATTTTTTTTTTTTTTTGATAAATTTAAGTACTCCCTCATGAAGGTGATGAAGGTATTCCACGCAGGATTTCTGTGGATGGGTACGTAGATTTTGCCCCAGAAAGAGGATTATGTGGTCCTTTCAACCCGTTATCACCAAAATAAAGGTATTTTGAAAAAAACAAATATTTATATTTCGAAAACTATCGGCCTCTGTGAATTTTGGTTTTCGTTATTTCTTGCGATATTCATATCACCAGCTTTGAGGGTAGTGAAAACAGATACATTTAAAAATAATGAGTGTGGTTTGTATTAAATTTCTTGCATTTTTATTTATTACATTAGTTTGTATTTTGTATAATAAAACTATAAGTGGGAAAATTTCCAAGTCGCAAAAAGTGAAGCTCATGGAAGTTATGAAATCCAATAAATAGTCGCAATGGGAATATTTAGTGGGCCGAATAGTGCCTAACTCGCAGAGCTTGAAAAACCGCGGAACAATGGAAAAAGGTAATGGCTAGGTGAAAAAAAGAATGTATTTATAAATACGTGTGCATGACAAGACGAAAGAGTGGCACTGTTTTACCTTTTCTAATTACCTTATCGTTTTCGTTTTTTATTATTTTTAAATCACATACACAATACCTGTGTTCAATAACAAAAAATTGTTAGGAATTTTTCTTAAAAAGTGTCATTTTTATATGGAGATCTGTCATTTTTTACGAAAAATTCTTAAAAAATTTTTGTTATTGAACAGAGCTAATCTTACTGGATATTTAGTTTTTTTTATTATTATTTTATTTATTTATTTTTTTTTTTTATTATTATTTTATTTGACTTTTGATATCGAATAAAAATAAATGAAATGAAGCGGTAATGATTCGTTTTCGAACCCTTCTTCCTCGGTTCAACAAACCATCATTTGGACCAAGGGTGCTCAACGCTCTCGTATTGAATGGGGAAACTCCAATACAGCTACAAAAATTTATTAGTGCGCCGAGAAAAAATTTGTATTAGATTTAAAAAAAAAAGTTACAAACTACAAGTAAATTTTTATTGTACGATTGGAAAAGTTTACATACAACATAAATACATACATATATGTACAATATTTACAATATATTTTATTTATAATAAATTAAGATAAGAACTCTTACATATAAAAAAAAATTTATCTACATATTACATATGTAATAACAATAAGTGACAAGTTTATTCAAGGCTGTGTAATAAATTGTCAATATTTATTGTCGAACCAGAGGTGGATAATTGCAGAATTGCTTCCAAATGCTTTTGTGATAAAAGGTTTCTTTGGTTTGTTTTGATTAACTTAAGGCTAGAAAAGGCTTTTTCGCAAATATATGCACATATGTGCTTCCGAACTTGGATAAGTATTTTAAAATTTCATTTCTTATGAGTGGATACTTGTCATATTTTATTTCTGTCATATATGTAACTTACCTTAATTATGAATTTATATAGGTACGTACCTATAATTAATTAGCATAGACTGTGACTTGCAATAATATTTCAGCAAAAAAAGCTCTAATTCCTATTTTTCTTATTAAAATCTGCTTTTATTTTTCTTCAAATAATTTGAAATACACTTTTGCCACACATTTTTCAATATTAACTAGAAATTTTGTTCAGTTTTTTCGTCATATATGTAATACTTCTATATTGCTAGTTGCCTATCCCTGCAGTAAAAATCCGCAATGAATCCTTAATGAATCACTGATGCAATTCACCTATGACGAGGAGGCATCAGTGAATACTTTCATATAAAGACTGCTGAATTTTTCATATAAATGGTTTGCTTTCCTCAGAAAAAAAAACAAAAACAAATAAAAATATTCTGAGTTATGCCGACAGTGATGAATATTCAACAAAGAATCATCACTGATCCTTCAGCAGTGAAACAAATTTACTGCAGGGATATTCTCAATGTGAAGAAAATTGGAAAACATACACAATCATGCTAGTACCGTTTTTGTGTTTGTATTGTGTACGTGTTGTATACGTGTGTATTTACAAAAATAAAAAATGTCAACAATCGTCAAAACACTACAGGTGCGGATTTAATTTGTAGTGAGGGGGCCCGTCTGTGCTTTAAAAAAGGGCCTATAAGTAATTAAAAAATTGTAAAATCTGCTTAAGTAGGAAAATATATTTTATAAGGATAAATACCGTTATCTTTTGCCTTTGTTTTTATTTCATTTAATTAATTTTTTAATGCTCTTGCTCGGTTTACTTACGTTCGAATGAAATGTCGCTTGGCCTTATCAGTGGAAGACTCACTGGAAACTGGTTGCCCTGAGTTGATTGCATTTCCATTACAGGAACTGCATTGGGGCTTGGTAGATGTGGGGTTCTTTCGGTGGAACAAAGATTTTCATTCAGCTCTATTTTAAATTAAACGAGAATATCGTCGCTGTTTTTTTTTTTTGATTTTTTTTATTACATATTTATTTAGCACTATATGCTAGCCACATTTCTGCATTTGCCGTTTTCTGATATCTTTCTTTGGTTAAAAGTTATCAAACACAGCTATATCGTCGCTCCCAACGAAGACTAGCACGGTTCGTTGTTCGCGTGGAAGACTTACATGCTTCATTTCTTGAAGGGGTATTACACGATATATGTTGTCAGATGTACATTAGATGCGTTTTTTTAGTTAGATATTCCCTCCGGCACCGGAATATGAAAATAGGATGTTTTAGGGCAAGTAAACTGAAAAAAAGTTGACTTTTCCAAAAACTGGACGGAGCTACACCGAAAACCGCGCAAATTCCCAGAATTTCAAGGTATGTTTAATTTATGTATGAACAAGTAAGGAAGCCTAAGTTCGAGTGGAATCGAACATTAGATACTCAGCTGTATGCTTTCATTGTTTGTTTGCGTTTGATGGAAACACGGTGTACTTTATATAAAGCGAGTGCTGCATAAAGTGGGCGTAGCCACGCCCATTTTCTAAATTTTTATCAGTCATCCAACTAAGCATATGAATATTATTCTTTGTGCAAAATTTCACCCCTTTATGACTCTAGTTACAAAGATGTCACGTTACAAATTCCCAAAGGGTGCTCCAGAAATATCTGTTAAAAAGTAGGCGTGGTCATAAACCGATTTCAATAAATTTTTGCGTGTCTATTAACACAAGTTATAAAAGTGTATAAACCAAGTTTCGTCATAATATCTCAATTATTTGTCGAGTTAAAGGCTAATAAATCTCGTATATCCCTTTGTCCAAAAGGAGGCGGTGCCACGCCCATTTTCCAAAATTTGTCTATTTTATGTTTCCGGTCTATTGTGGAACTCATGTCACAAAATTTCAATGAATTATCTTTATATTTGACAAAGATATCGCTTACAATGTTTTTATTAGGCCACTTTATAATACACATATATAAAAGTGGGCGTGGTCGTCAACCGATTTTGGTAATTTTTCGTTCACACATTTGCCTAAGTAAATATATCATGCGTACCAAATTTCATCGATATATCTTCAACGGTTTCTGAGTTATGACTCATAAAACTTTCAATGTTTGCCCCTTAATAAGTGGGCGAGGCTCCGCCCATTTTCCAAAATTTTTGTGGTTTTCGTTTTATGTTCATAGTTGGACTCATGCCACAAAATTTCAGTGATAGATCTTTATATTTGACAGAGATATCGCTTAAAATGTTTTTATTAGGTCACTTTATAATACACATATATAAAAGTGGGCGTGGCCGTCAACCGATTTTGACAATTTTCCGTCAAAACATTTGCCTAAGTAAGTAAATCACGCGTACCAAATTTCATCGATATATCTTCATCGGTTTCTGAGTTATGACTCATAAAACTTTCAATGTTTGCCCCTTAATAAGTGGGCGTGGCTCCGCCCATTTTCCAAAATTTTTGTGGTTTTCGTTTTATGTTCATAGTTGGACTCATGCCACAAAATTTCAGTGATAGATCTTTATATTTGACAGAGATATCGCTTAAAATGTTTTTATTAGGTCACTTTATAATACACATATATAAAAGTGGGCGTGGCCGTCAACCGATTTTGACAATTTTCCGTCAAAACATTTGCCTAAGTAAGTAAATCACGCGTACCAAATTTCATCGATATATCTTCAACGGTTTCTGAGTTATGACTCATAAAACTTTCAATGTTTGACTCTTAATAAGTGGGCGTGGCACCGCCCATTTTCCAAAATTTCATAAAATTTCTTCATAGGGGCCTGAGCTCAACATGTGGGTAAAATTTTATCGCTCCAGCTATATTAGGGACTGAGATACCAAATTTCCGATTTTTTCTATATAGGAAAAGTGGGCGTGGTCATGGTCCGATTTCGCCCATTTTCAATACCAACCGTCCCAGTCTCGATACCAACTTGCATTCCAAATTTCATCAAAATATCTCAATTTTTGCGCGAGTTAGAGTGTTTACAGACGGACGGACGGACGGACGGACATGGCTCAATCGATTTCTCTTTTCACCCTGATCATTTTGATATATATAAGTCTATATCTATCTCGATTCTTTCATTCTGTTACAATCCACCGTTATGTGATTAAAACTATAATACTCTGTGTACTAGTACAGCTGAGTATAAAAATGTTAGGATTTTGCACAAGAAAAAAAGATGATATCTACTCATACGTAGAATTAACCGCCAAGGCGAATGGCGTACTCAGAAAAAAAAAAAATTTTGGGGCACTTTAAGGGAGCGGGAGTTATGCATGCTTTAATTCATTATTCGTAGCACTCAGTAAGTAACAAAAAAAAATTGCATACAAAAATAACAAGTCTGTAAAAATGTAAGTAACTCCCGCGCCTCTAAAGTGCCCCAAAATTTTTTTTGCTAGTAGTTACTAATGGAATGCCCAACAACATCATACAAAAGCGCCATCCGACCGTAGTCCAGAACATAAAAATTGCCAATAATGTTTGCAAAAAACAATTATTTGCAAAAATAAGAATTGCAGTTTGCTAGAAGATATCATGTTTTATATAGATATATGTCAAAATTTTGCAAAATCGGTTTGACTAATCGTGAGAAAATCGGCAAAAACCGAGGATTTTCGAAAAGTGTTGATAGCTATAACTTTGAAAATAACTCGAATTTCAAAAAATTGTTAAATACCTATTTTTCTTTAAGCGTTGTGAACCATACTACCCACTTTCATTAAAATACATGGCCGTCGAAAAAATTTTAGGTGGCTCACTTCAAAAAATTCAACTCATATGTATGTACATATGTACAAAAACCCAAAATTCAAAATCTAAATTCAATTTCAAATTTAAATCCGCTCATGAATTTTTTATGTCACTTTTGAAATATTCATATAAGCCTGCCTCACTCTAATGATAATATATCTGTACTGTAATGTTTTCCGACGGTACTAGCTTTTGTTAGCAATATAGAAGTATTACATATATGTTTTTCGTTTGCCTACAAATCGCACCCTAAATCAAAAAATTGCACAACTCAAAATTTTTTGAATCCATGAATAACGTATTTAGGGACTGCTAAATGTTAGTCTCCTCCCAGCAAAAGTCTTCTTCCTTACCCAAGGTTTTACTTCAAAGCTTCGTTTGTAAAGAAAAAGGTTTTCTTGCATTTCTTCCATTTATTTTATATTTATTTGGGTTTTGAGTTACGTCGCTTTTCAATTCAAGAATTCAATTTTTTCAAAAAAATTTTATTTTCAATTTGTTAGTGTAATTTTCAATTTCATATGGGAAGGGCGACGCCAACGTAGCTTCATATGGGAAGCTCAAAATATCTCAATTTTTGCGCGAGTTAGAGTGCGGACGAACGGACGGACATGGCTCAATCGATTTCTCTTTTCACCCTGATCATTTTGATATATATAAGTCCATATCTATCTCGATTATTTCATTCTGTTACAATCCACCGTTATGAAATCAAAACTATAATACTCTGTGTACTAGTACAGCTGAGTATAAATATATTATATATTTGGTGTAGGACTTTTTTAGATTAGCATGACATAGTGGATAACCCTGCAAAAACATAGGTATACTCCACAATTAACCACATTTCATATAAAAAGTACTGGTCCCGATTGGTCCATGGAGTAGGTACTCGGAATTTTTGCAGGATAAGTTTCGAACTCATATGTAGTCCATATATGCCATACATTCTGGCATTATGGTAGTAATCCATAAACATTGACTTACCCCTCAGTGGATGCAGTTACAATCGCAACTTTACCGTGCATACGTTTCATATTCTCTTCAACAAGTCAACAAGTTTTTTTTTCATAGTTCGTCAGCTGATTTGATAAGAAATGATAATCAGTGTCAAAGAGCGTATATGCAAGTAGGGAATGGAATGGCGCTTAAAGAATTTTTCATTATTTTCGTGTATGCATTTTTTTAAAACCAGTATATGAAACCATGGCAACGTATGTAAACAATAATATTTTATAATACTTTTAACATGTTTTAGAGAAAATTTACTCAAAACAAGGACAGTAGCGTTCAAAATAGGGAAACAATTTCTTTGACCACTCCATATATTTTTTTTCTCTTAGTGTACCTTATTATTCTCATACGCATTTGCCTAAACCACATAAGATAAAAGTGATAAGAAAAATTCAAAATATTCCTTTCGAAAAATTTAAATGAATTAAGTGTATTTTTTATTGAGCCAATGGCCAGTTTTATATAACAAAAATTGAGAAAATTTTTTTGGTAGAAGTTATGGCTCCATTTCGAAGATCACCACATCTCTTGATCAGACTTCTTAGGCGGTAAAAACCAATATAAAATGAATTAATTTAATTTAGGTGGTACATTTTTTCTTCAATAAGCTTTTGAAAAAGCAACATAATTCAAAACTTAAGTCCATTTTCCAATTTATATCAGTTTGCTAAATGAACTTTATTCTAATTACGAGGCTAAAATCTTGATCAATGTAAATTTGAAAAGAGGGCATAAATTGAGATAAATTGATGTTTTTAAAAATCTTTTTGGAAAAAGCATAATTTTATCATGTCACGCTCTTAGTTCGTTAAAAAATATGATTCCTTGTGCATTTGCAAACCTGTTTTTTGATCTTCTGTAAAATTGTTAATTTGGATACTTTTTGGTTGCTTGTTTTCCCGACAGGGTAGGAATATGATGTATTGTGGAACGATCCTCCGTCTTCCCTTGTCAAGTTTGGTTTGGAGACAAACCGGTTTCGGCAAATATGCGCCATTTTCAGTGTCTTTTTCGAACGAAAGATGGCGCATATTAGCCGAAACCGGTTTGTCTCCAAACCAAACTTGACAAGGGATGACGGAGGATCGTTCCACAATACATCATATCAATTTGGACTTAAGTTGCTTTTGCAAATGTCCACATATATATTCGTGCTATAAAATACAAATAATACAATGGAAATACAAAAGCGGATAAAAAATGTATTAATTTTAATACATATTTATTGTTAATTCTTACAAAAAAACTCAATAGAGTACAAAGAATTTAAATTTGTGAAAGCAATCGAAAACAGTAGTTATTCCGCGAATTAAAAATGAAATAAAATAAGCACACAAAACCGACGATAATTTCATTTTCAACAATAAAACTTTGATGTGATTAGACCAGTAAATTAGTTATGTTTATAAACAGTTATCCTTTTACATCATTCCATCTACAACCGGCCAGGCATACCTCCAGCAGCGACAATGGACTCGCCTGTTATGTACGATGCATCATCAGAGACTAAAAATGCTACAATACCGCCCATTTCTTCTAGGGTACCTAAGCGATTCATTGGTATTTTGGAGAGTGCCATATTTCTCGCCGTCTCACTTTCGTAAAGCTGTAAAACATAAAAAAATAATAAGAATTGAGAAAATATCGTTGTATGACTTTTTGTTACACTGACCGCTTTGGAAAACTTGGTCTTAATAACTCCTGGTGCTAAGCAATTCACGCGTATTCCCTCAGGTGCCAATTCTTTAGCAGCAGCTTTGGTTAAACCGATTAACGCTGTTTTACTCACCGAATATGCTCCCAGTAGCTGAAATTGAATATAACCGACTTTGATGGTAAAATGACATAAGCTTAAAAAATACAGATATTGAAGATGGAACATTGCCGAAACCGCTCTATATCCAATTCAAACTTGACAAGGGTTCACGGAAAATCATTCCACAATACATAGATTGTACATATGAATGTATGTACCTCTGACTGCAATCAGAGCGACGCAAATTATGGATTGCATTATAAGGAAGGTAAATTATGGATTGTAGTTTTTTACATTCAAAATATCGCATTAAAATTAGTAGAATAATAAATGATTGCTGAGAAGAATGATTGTAAATGTTTAAGCTTCTGGCATGTACATTCATACGTACCTCAAATGCATCATAACCAGCGATGGATGATACAAACACTATGCTTGAATTCTTTTCCCTTCTTAGGTGTGGTAAAGCCTCCTTTGCTAATAAATATGATGCCTTAACATTTACATCAAATATTTTATCCCACACCTTCTCCTCACACTCGAGTACACCCCCAACGGCGGGATTTGTAGCTGCGTTTGACACCAAAAAATTTAATTTTCCATATTTACGAATTGTTTCATCGATGAGCCGTTTGCGATCTTCTGCCTCTCCGACATGACACTTCAGACCATGAATGTTCAGGTTTAATCTTTTTAGTCTCTCGACTGCATTAGCAACGTTAGCTTCTTTACGACTGCTAATTACCACAGCTGCACCCTCTTCGGCCAGGCGTTTCGCAATTGCGAATCCTATGCTAATATAAAATGTATTATATGTACATACATAAATATATTTTTTTGTATGAATAAAGGCATTTAGCATGGCATAGTATATAGTTTGTATGCCATATATTCTGGAATTATGCTGGTAACAAAACAAATATTTACTTACCCCTCAGTGGATGCTGTTACCACCGCCACTTTACCGTGCAGACGTTTCATTTTCCCTTCAAGAATTTAACTTGTGCAATTACACCACAATTTTATAACAAAGATTGCTAAAAGACTTTTTCATAGATTTTCATTTATCTTAAACCAATTTTTTTTTTTATTACCTAGATTGTCTGATAAGAATTAATAGCGTTTGTTGAGTGTAGGAAAGCGTATGAGTTGCAGGAATTTTACCACAAAAGAGCGAGAGGATCAGAGGATGTGAGCGAGAAAGAAGACTAGCTATTTGTAGGAATCCGCAGACAGAATTTGTGTGGGTACAGGTGGGTACTTTCCTAAAATGTGTCAAAATCTCTGAAGAAGAGGAAGAAATTGTAAACAGTGTTGCCACAGCCTCAAAAAATTTGGTATCACAAATTGATACATTTATGGTTTTTCCGGTATCACCGAAAAAAGTTTGAAAAAAAAATTATAATTAATAAAATATGCTGCTTTTGGGGTTCTAACACAGAAAAATTTTTGAGAAAAATATTAAAATTAATAAAGTAAGCTACTTTCGTGGTTTTAACGATATCGTTTTTTTTTTTTAATAATATAAAAATATAAAGATAATACTTAAATTCCACATGCAAATAAATATGAATATTTTGGTACTGTACCGAGTAATATAAAAGTTCTATAAAATGCAATGGGTCAAACGAGCTGGGTGATCTAGTTGCCAGAGCTGATTCTGGAATTGATTTGGAGTCATTGAAGCAGTTCTTAAATATTTGTCGCGCTGTCCTCCTTTAAGTCAAAATGCCTGCTATGCGGAGTGGTCCAACCAAAAGTTTGATAAAAATAAAATTTCTTCTAAGCCAAAATAAAAATTATCTACGTATCATTCATATGTAATTGTGCTTAGGTGTTTTTTTTTTTGATAAATTTAAGTACTCCCTCATGAAGGTGATGAAGGTATTCCACGCAGGATTTCTGTGGATGGGTACGTAGATTTTGCCCCAGAAAGAGGATTATGTGGTCCTTTCAACCCGTTATCACCAAAATAAAGGTATTTTGAAAAAAAAAAAAATATTTATATTTCGAAAACTATCGGCCTCTGTGAATTTTGGTTTTCGTTATTTCTTGCGATTTCCAGCTTTGAGGGTAGTGAAAACAGATACATTTCAAAATAGTGAGTGTGGTTTGTATTAAATTTCTTGCATTTTTACAAGCTTTTATTTAACTTCACTTTTTGTATGGGTGTATGTCGTGGAATTTTGCAACGAACATTTAAGATACTTCTAGTTGAGCTAGGTACTTGAAATTTGGAACATAGTTCAGGACCCGAAGACAATGCAATGTGAAATAAAAAAAATCCGATAGATGGCGCTGGTGTCGAGATATTTGTAAAATACGTATTTACCGACCGAATTTGTTCATATTCGGTATATATATTGCCTATGAGAAAGTAAATACATCCGAGGAAAAAAATCGCCGCTAGGTGGCGCTGGTGTCAAGGTATTTGTAAAATTCGTATTTACCGACCGAATTTGTTCATATTCGGTATGTATATTGCCTATGAGAAAGTAAATACATCTGTGGAAAAAAATCGCCGCTAGGTGGCGCTGGTGTCAAGATATTTGTAAAATTCGTATTTACCGACCGAATTTGTTCATATTCGGTATATATATTGCCTATGAGAAAGTAAATACATCCGAGGAAAAAAATCGCCGCTAGGTGGCGCTGGTGTCAAGATATTTGTAAAATTCGTATTTACCGACCGAATTTGTTCATATTCGGTATATATATTGCCTATGAGAAAGTAAATATATCCGTGGAAATAAATCGCCGCTAGGTGGCGCTAGTGTCAAGATATTTAGAAAATTAGTATTTATGAACCAGATTTGTTCCTATTTTGAACACGTATTACGAAGTAATCTATTCACAAAAGAGTATAGTAAAACCAGATCTTAGATGTAATATGCATTGTAAAACTAAAAAGGCAAAAATAAAACAAAGTAAAAAAAATTTTTTAAAAAAGCTTTTATTTAATATTAATATAACAATTTACTAAAAATGAAAAAAATAATTTTTTTATATTTTTGAACAAGATTTATATTAGTCCTTAGTTCATTTGGATCTTAATTTCAATCTAAACATACATTTAACGTATTTCTTCAAAGCATTTCTGTATATGTATCAACATAAATAAAAGCGCGGGTACTCATTACATATTCATGTTATAAAACCGTATTGGTGAAATGGAAGGAAGCGATAAAAACTTTAAATTCCAATTACGTAAGATATGCATTACGTAAGAGCACCCGCGCTTTTATTTATGTTGATACATATACAGAAATGCTTTGAAGAAATACGTTAAATGTATGTTTAGATTGAAATTAAGATCCAAATGAACTAAGGACTAATATAAATCTTGTTCAAAAATATAAAAAAATTATTTTTTTCCTTTTTAGTAAATTGTTATATTAATATTAAATAAAAGCTTTTTTAAAAAATTTTTTTTACTTTGTTTTATTATTTATTACATTAGTTTGTGTTTTGTGTTTATAAAACTATAAGTGGGAAAATTTCCAAGTTGCAAAAAGTGAAGCTCATGGAAGTTATGAAATCCAATAAATAGTCGCAATGAGAATATTTAGTGGGCCGAATAGTGCTTAACTCGCAGAGCTTGCAAAACCGCGGAACAATGGAAAAAGGTAATAGCTAAGTGAAAAAAAGAATGTATTTATAAATACGTGTGCATGAAAAGACGAAAGAGTGGCACTGTTTTACCTTTTCTAATTACCTTATCGTTTTAGTTTTTTATTATTTTTAAATCACATACACAATACCTGTGTTCAATAACAAAAAATTGTTAGTAATTTTTCTTAAAAAGTGTCTGTCATTTTTTACGAAAAAATCTTAAAAAATTTTTGTTATTGAACAGAGCTAATCTTACTGGATATTTAGTTTTTTTATTATTATTTTATTTATTTATATTTTTTTTTTTATTATTATTTTATTTGACTTTTGATATCGAATAAAAATAAATGAAATGGAGCGGTAATGATTCGTTTTCGAACCCTTCTTCCTTGGTTCTACAAACCATCATTTGGACGGTCTTTTTCAAGAAACTCTACTTTAACGAAATTTCTATTCCCATTGATATCGGGAAACTTAATCTATGTGTCAGCCTAAAATTGTGTAGCGTTAAATATTAATATTTGGCAACGAACGCGCACTGTGTTTACAATTTTTTGTTGGGAATGACACATTTTTCGATTATTCCAGCGATATGACGACAACTCACCATTACCATATCGCAAGGTGAATTCATGAGTTAGAGCGCTTTCATATTACTCGGTGCGGAATCGGATCGACATTTTTGGTTTTTACCGAAAGTATACCGAAACCTTACTGACCACATGTATTTCAATTGGCACTTTCACATTAGTGTTGCATACATGAAATCGGAGCGGATTAATTTCGGTATACCGCAGCGCGGTAAGACCGGTCAGTAAAATTTGAGGAATTACTGCATACATTTTTGCGGCGTAATAAAAGAAGAAGAACAAAGTCAGTAAAAAACTCGTTTCGGCTATAAATGTAGCAAGTTATAATGTCTTCGTCTTCGCTAGAAAACATTATTGTTATTATTGAGTGATTTTTTGAAGTTAAAAATTTTGTTTTGCAAATTTCGATGTTTGTTTTCCTATTTTCTGCCGATAACGCACCGAAAGTATTCCCACAATGTGAAAAACACAGCAACGCGGAATCGTTTCGGTAAGCTGAAAATACCGAGCAAAAAATGTCGATCCGATGTCGTACCGAGTAATGTGAAAAGGCCCTTACAGAAACACTTTTCATATCGCTGGTACTTTAAACACTCTTTTCGTATTCTGGCAGCAGAAAATTAAGTTACCACCTCAATACGTGGTGACATTTTGTTACCATTTTCATCCCGATTCCATTCCGTTCGTATGGAAATTCTTTGACAGCGTTACCATTTGTGCGAGAATACCAATCGAAAAATGGTAACAATTTTCAGCAACATAAAATACCAGTAAAGTAATTTTCCGGTAACGCTCGGAATAGCAGTGTTAATAAGTGGGCGTGGCACCGCCCATTTTCCAAACTTTCATAAAATTTCTTCTTAGGTGCTTGAGCCCAACACGTGGGTAAAATTTCATCACTCTAGCTTTAATAGTGACTGAGATACCGAATTTCCGATATTTTCTATATAGGAAAAGTGGGCGTGGTTATGGTCCGATTTCGCCCATTTTCAATACCAACCGTGCCAGTCTCGATACCAACGTGCATTCCAAATTTCATCAAAATATCTCAATTTTTGCGCGAGTTAGAGTGCGGACGGACGGACGGACATGGCTCAATCGATTTCTCTTTTCACCCTGATCATTTTGATATATATAAGTCCATATCTATCTCGATTATTTCATTCTGTTACAATCCACCGTTATGAAATCAAAACTATAATACTCTGTGTACTAGTACAGCTGAGTATAAATATATTATATATTTGGTGTAGGACTTTTTTAGATTAGCATGACATAGTGGATAACCCTGCAAAAACATAGGTATACTCCACAATTAACCACATTTCATATAAAAAGTACTGGTCCCGATTGGTCCATGGAGTAGGTACTCGGAATTTTTGCAGGATAAGTTTCGAACTCATATGTAGTCCATATATGCCATACATTCTGGCATTATGGTAGTAATCCATAAACATTGACTTACCCCTCAGTGGATGCAGTTACAATCGCAACTTTACCGTGCATACGTTTCATATTCTCTTCAACAAGTCAACAAGTTTTTTTTTCATAGTTCGTCAGCTGATTTGATAAGAAATGATAATCAGTGTCAAAGAGCGTATATGCAAGTAGGGAATGGAATGGCGCTTAAAGAATTTTTCATTATTTTCGTGTATGCATTTTTTTAAAACCAGTATATGAAACCATGGCAACGTATGTAAACAATAATATTACAAGCTTTTATTTAACTTCACTTTTTGTATGGGTGTATGTCGTGGAATTTTGCAACGAACATTGAAGATACTTCTAGTTGAGCTAGGTACTTGAAATTTGGAACATAGTTCAGGACCCGAAGACAATGCAATGTGAAATAAAAAAAAATCCGATAGATGGCGCTGGTGTCGAGATATTTGTAAAATTCGTATTTACCGACCGAATTTGTTCATATTCGGTATATATATTGCCTATGAGAAAGTAAATACATCCGAGGAAAAAAATCGCCGCTAGGTGGCGCTGGTGTCAATATATTTGTAAAATTCGTATTTACCGACCGAATTTGTTCATATTCGGTATATATATTGCCTATGAGAAAGTAAATACATCTGTGGAAAAAAATCGCCGCTAGGTGGCGCTGGTGTCAAGATATTTGTAAAATTCGTATTTACCGACCGAATTTGTTCATATTCGGTATATATATTGCCTATGAGAAAGTAAATACATCCGAGGAAAAAAATCGCCGCTAGGTGGCGCTGGTGTCAAGATATTTGTAAAATTCGTATTTACCGACCGAATTTGTTCATATTCGGTATATATATTGCCTATGAGAAAGTAAATATATCCGTGGAAATAAATCGCCGCTAGGTGGCGCTAGTGTCAAGATATTTAGAAAATTAGTATTTATGAACCAGATTTGTTCCTATTTTGAACACGTATTACGAAGTAATCTATTCACAAAAGAGTATAGTAAAACCAGATATTAGATGTAATATGCATTGTAAAACTAAAAAGGCAAAAATAAAACAAAGTAAAAAAAATTTTTTAAAAAAGCTTTTATTTAATATTAATATAACAATTTACTAAAAAGGAAAAAAATAATTTTTTTATATTTTTGAACAAGATTTATATTAGTCCTTAGTTCATTTGGATCTTAATTTCAATCTAAACATACATTTAACGTATTTCTTCAAAGCATTTCTGTATATGTATCAACATAAATAAAAGCGCGGGTACTCATTACATATTCATGTTATAAAACCGTATTGGTGAAATGGAAGGAAGCGATAAAAACTTTAAATTCCAATTACGTAAGATATGCATTACGTAAAGAGCACCCGCGCTTTTATTTATGTTGATACATATACAGAAATGCTTTGAAGAAATACGTTAAATGTATGTTTAGATTGAAATTAAGATCCAAATGAACTAAGGACTAATATAAATCTTGTTCAAAAATATAAAAAAATTATTTTTTTCCTTTTTAGTAAATTGTTATATTAATATTAAATAAAAGCTTTTTTAAAAAATTTTTTTTACTTTGTTTTTTTTATAATACTTTTAACATGTTTTAGAGAAAATTTACTCAAAACAAGGACAGTAGCGTTCAAAATAGGGAAACAATTTCTTTGACCACTCCATATATTTTTTTTCTCTTAGTGTACCTTATTATTCTCATACGCATTTGCCTAAACCACATAAGATAAAAGTGATAAGAAAAATTCAAAATATTCCTTTCGAAAAATTAAAATGAATTAAGTGTATTTTTTATTGAGCTAATGGTCAGTTTTATATAAGAAAAATTGAGAAAATTTTTTTGGTAGAAGTTATGGCTCCATTTCGAAGATCACCACATCTCTTGATCAGACTTCTTAGGCGGTAAAAGCCAATATAAAATGAATTAATTTAATTTAGGTGGTACATTTTTTCTTCAATAAGCTTTTGAAAAAGCAACATAATTCCCAACTTAAGTCCATTTTCCAATTTATATCAGTTTGCTAAATGAACTTTATTCTAATTACGAGGCTAAAATCTTGATCAATGTAAATTTGACAAGAGGGCATAAATTGAGATAAATTGATGTTTTTAAAAATCTTTTTGGAAAAAGCATAATTTTATCATGTCACGCTCTTAGTTCGTTAAAAAATATGATTCCTTGTGCATTTGCAAACCTGTTTTTTGATCTTCTGTAAAATTGTTAATTTGGACTTAAGTTGCTTTTGCAAATGTCCACAAATATATTCGTGGTATAAAATACAAATAATACAATGGAAATACAAAAGCGGATAAAAAATGTATTAATTTTAATACATATTTATTGTTAATTCTTACAATAGAGTACAAAGAATTTAAATTTGTGAAAGCAATCGAAAACAGTAGTTATTCCGCGAATTAAAAATGAAATAAAATAAGCACACAAAACCGACGATAATTTCATTTTCAACAATAAAACTTTGATGTGATTAGACCAGTAAATTAATTATGTTTATAAACAGTTATCCTTTTACATCGTTCCATCTACAACCGGCCAGGCATACCTCCAGCAGCGACAATGGACTCGCCTGTTATGTACGATGCATCATCAGAGACTAAAAATGCTACAATACCGCCCATTTCTTCTGGGGTACCTAAGCGATTCATTGGTATTTTGGAGAGTGCCATATTTCTCGCCGTCTCACTTTCGTAAAGCTGTAAAACATAAAAAAATAATACGAATTGAGAAAATATCGTTGTATGACTTTTTGTTACACTGACCGCTTTGGAAAACTTGGTCTTAATAACTCCTGGTGCTAAGCAATTCACGCGTATTCCCTCAGGTGCCAGTTCTTTAGCAGCAGCTTTGGTTAAACCGATTAACGCTGTTTTACTCACCGAATATGCTCCCAGTAGCTGAAATTGAATATAACCGACTTTGATGGTAAAATGACATAAGCTTAAAAAATACAGATATTGAAGATGGAACATTGCCGAAACCGCTCTATAACCAATTCAAACTTGACAAGGGTTCACGGAAAATCATTCCACAATACATAGATTGTACATATGTATGTATGTACCTCTGACTGCAATCAGAGCGACGCAAATTATGGATTGCATTATAAGGAATGTAAATTATGGATTGTAGTTTTTTACATTCAAAATATCGCATTAAAATTAGTAGAATAATAAATGATTGCTGAGAAGAATGATTGTAAATGTTTAAGCTTCTGGCATGTACATTCATACGTACCTCAAATGCATCATAACCAGCGATGGATGATACAAACACTATGCTTGAATTCTTTTCCCTTCTTAGGTGTGGTAAAGCCTCCTTTGCTAATAAATATGATGCCTTAACATTTACATCAAATATTTTATCCCACACCTTCTCCTCACACTCGAGTACACCCCCAACGGCGGGATTTGTAGCTGCGTTTGACACCAAAAAATTTAATTTTCCATATTTACGAATTGTTTCATCGATGAGCCGTTTGCGATCTTCTGCCTCTCCGACATGACACTTCAGACCATGAATGTTCAGGTTTAATCTTTTTAGTCTCTCGACTGCATTAGCAACGTTAGCTTCTTTACGACTGCTAATTACCACAGCTGCACCCTCTTCGGCCAGGCGTTTCGCAATTGCGAATCCTATGCTAATATAAAATGTATTATATGTACATACATAAATATATTTTTTTGTATGAATAAAGGCATTTAGCATGGCATAGTATATAGTTTGTATGCCATATATTCTGGAATTATGCTGGTAACAAAACAAATATTTACTTACCCCTCAGTGGATGCTGTTACCACCGCCACTTTACCGTGCAGACGTTTCATTTTCCCTTCAAGAATTTAACTTGTGCAATTACACCACAATTTTATAACAAAGATTGCTAAAAGACTTTTTCATAGATTTTCATTTATCTTAAACCAATTTTTTTTTTTATTACCTAGATTGTCTGATAAGAATTAATAGCGTTTGTTGAGTGTAGGAAAGCGTATGAGTTGCAGGAATTTTACCACAAAAGAGCGAGAGGATCAGAGGATGTGAGCGAGAAAGAAGATTAGCTATTTGTAGGAATCCGCAGACAGAATTTGTGTGGGTACAGGTGGGTACTTTCCTAAAATGTGTCAAAATCTCTGAAGAAGAGGAAGAAATTGTAAACAGTGTTGCCACAGCCTCAAAAAATTTGGTATCACAAATTGATACATTTATGGTTTTTTCGGTATCACCGAAAAAAGTTTGAAAAAAAAATTATAATTAATAAAATATGCTGCTTTTGGGGTTCTAACACAGAAAAATTTTTGAGAAAAATATTAAAATTAATAAAGTAAGCTACTTTCGTGGTTTTAACGATAACGTTTTTTTTTTTTAATAATATAAAAATATAAAGATAATACTTAAATTCCACATGCAAATAAATATGAATATTTTGGTACTGTACCGAGTAATATAAAAGTTCTATAAAATGCAATGGGTCAAACGAGCTGGGTGATCTAGTTGCCAGAGCTGATTCTGGAATTGATTTGGAGTCATTGAAGCAGTTCTTAAATATTTGTCGCGCTGTCCTCCTTTAAGTCAAAATGCCTGCTATGCGGAGTGGTCCAACCAAAAGTTTGATAAAAATAAAATTTCTTCTAAGCCAAAATAAAAATTATCTACGTATCATTCATATGTAATTGTGCTTAGGTGTTTTTTTTTTTGATAAATTTAAGTACTCCCTCATGAAGGTGATGAAGGTATTCCACGCAGGATTTCTGTGGATGGGTACGTAGATTTTGCCCCAGAAAGAGGATTATGTGGTCCTTTCAACCCGTTATCACCAAAATAAAGGTATTTTGAAAAAAAAAAAAATATTTATATTTCGAAAACTATCGGCCTCTGTGAATTTTGGTTTTCGTTATTTCTTGCGATTTCCAGCTTTGAGGGTAGTGAAAACAGATACATTTCAAAATAGTGAGTGTGGTTTGTATTAAATTTCTTGCATTTTTACAAGCTTTTATTTAACTTCACTTTTTGTATGGGTGTATGTCGTGGAATTTTGCAACGAACATTTAAGATACTTCTAGTTGAGCTAGGTACTTGAAATTTGGAACATAGTTCAGGACCCGAAGACAATGCAATGTGAAATAAAAAAAAATCCGATAGATGGCGCTGGTGTCGAGATATTTGTAAAATTCGTATTTACCGACCGAATTTGTTCATATTCGGTATATATATTGCCTATGAGAAAGTAAATACATCCGAGGAAAAAAATCGCCGCTAGGTGGCGCTGGTGTCAATATATTTGTAAAATTCGTATTTACCGACCGAATTTGTTCATATTCGGTATATATATTGCCTATGAGAAAGTAAATACATCTGTGGAAAAAAATCGCCGCTAGGTGGCGCTGGTGTCAAGATATTTGTAAAATTCGTATTTACCGACCGAATTTGTTCATATTCGGTATATATATTGCCTATGAGAAAGTAAATACATCCGAGGAAAAAAATCGCCGCTAGGTGGCGCTGGTGTCAAGATATTTGTAAAATTCGTATTTACCGACCGAATTTGTTCATATTCGGTATATATATTGCCTATGAGAAAGTAAATATATCCGTGGAAATAAATCGCCGCTAGGTGGCGCTAGTGTCAAGATATTTAGAAAATTAGTATTTATGAACCAGATTTGTTCCTATTTTGAACACGTATTACGAAGTAATCTATTCACAAAAGAGTATAGTAAAACCAGATATTAGATGTAATATGCATTGTAAAACTAAAAAGGCAAAAATAAAACAAAGTAAAAAAAATTTTTTAAAAAAGCTTTTATTTAATATTAATATAACAATTTACTAAAAAGGAAAAAAATAATTTTTTTATATTTTTGAACAAGATTTATATTAGTCCTTAGTTCATTTGGATCTTAATTTCAATCTAAACATACATTTAACGTATTTCTTCAAAGCATTTCTGTATATGTATCAACATAAGTAAAAGCGCGGGTACTCATTACATATTCATGTTATAAAACCGTATTGGTGAAATGGAAGGAAGCGATAAAAACTTTAAATTCCAATTACGTTAGATATGCATTACGTAAAGAGCACCCGCGCTTTTATTTATGTTGATACATATACAGAAATGCTTTGAAGAAATACGTTAAATGTATGTTTAGATTGAAATTAAGATCCAAATGAACTAAGGACTAATATAAATCTTGTTCAAAAATATAAAAAAATTATTTTTTTCCTTTTTAGTAAATTGTTATATTAATATTAAATAAAAGCTTTTTTAAAAAATTTTTTTTACTTTGTTTTTTTTATAATACTTTTAACATGTTTTAGAGAAAATTTACTCAAAACAAGGACAGTAGCGTTCAAAATAGGGAAACAATTTCTTTGACCACTCCATATATTTTTTTTCTCTTAGTGTACCTTATTATTCTCATACGCATTTGCCTAAACCACATAAGATAAAAGTGATAAGAAAAATTCAAAATATTCCTTTCGAAAAATTAAAATGAATTAAGTGTATTTTTTATTGAGCTAATGGTCAGTTTTATATAAGAAAAATTGAGAAAATTTTTTTGGTAGAAGTTATGGCTCCATTTCGAAGATCACCACATCTCTTGATCAGACTTCTTAGGCGGTAAAAGCCAATATAAAATGAATTAATTTAATTTAGGTGGTACATTTTTTCTTCACTAAGCTTTTGAAAAAGCAACATAATTCCCAACTTAAGTCCATTTTCCAATTTATATCAGTTTGCTAAATGAACTTTATTCTAATTACGAGGCTAAAATCTTGATCAATGTAAATTTGACAAGAGGGCATAAATTGAGATAAATTGATGTTTTTAAAAATCTTTTTGGAAAAAGCATAATTTTATCATGTCACGCTCTTAGTTCGTTAAAAAATATGATTCCTTGTGCATTTGCAAACCTGTTTTTTGATCTTCTGTAAAATTGTTAATTTGGACTTAAGTTGCTTTTGCAAATGTCCACAAATATATTCGTGGTATAAAATACAAATAATACAATGGAAATACAAATGCGGATAAAAAATGTATTAATTTTAATACATATTTATTGTTAATTCTTACAATAGAGTACAAAGAATTTAAATTTGTGAAAGCAATCGAAAACAGTAGTTATTCCGCGAATTAAAAATGAAATAAAATAAGCACACAAAACCGACGATAATTTCATTTTCAACAATAAAACTTTGATGTGATTAGACCAGTAAATTAATTATGTTTATAAACAGTTATCCTTTTACATCGTTCCATCTACAACCGGCCAGGCATACCTCCAGCAGCGACAATGGACTCGCCTGTTATGTACGATGCATCATCAGAGACTAAAAATGCTACAATACCGCCCATTTCTTCTGGGGTACCTAAGCGATTCATTGGTATTTTGGAGAGTGCCATATTTCTCGCCGTCTCACTTTCGTAAAGCTGTAAAACATAAAAAAATAATACGAATTGAGAAAATATCGTTGTATGACTTTTTGTTACACTGACCGCTTTGGAAAACTTGGTCTTAATAACTCCTGGTGCTAAGCAATTCACGCGTATTCCCTCAGGTGCCAGTTCTTTAGCAGCAGCTTTGGTTAAACCGATTAACGCTGTTTTACTCACCGAATATGCTCCCAGTAGCTGAAATTGAATATAACCGACTTTGATGGTAAAATGACATAAGCTTAAAAAATACAGATATTGAAGATGGAACATTGCCGAAACCGCTCTATAACCAATTCAAACTTGACAAGGGTTCACGGAAAATCATTCCACAATACATAGATTGTACATATGTATGTATGTACCTCTGACTGCAATCAGAGCGACGCAAATTATGGATTGCATTATAAGGAATGTAAATTATGGATTGTAGTTTTTTACATTCAAAATATCGCATTAAAATTAGTAGAATAATAAATGATTGCTGAGAAGAATGATTGTAAATGTTTAAGCTTCTGGCATGTACATTCATACGTACCTCAAATGCATCATAACCAGCGATGGATGATACAAACACTATGCTTGAATTCTTTTCCCTTCTTAGGTGTGGTAAAGCCTCCTTTGCTAATAAATATGATGCCTTAACATTTACATCAAATATTTTATCCCACACCTTCTCCTCACACTCGAGTACACCCCCAACGGCGGGATTTGTAGCTGCGTTTGACACCAAAAAATTTAATTTTCCATATTTACGAATTGTTTCATCGATGAGCCGTTTGCGATCTTCTGCCTCTCCGACATGACACTTCAGACCATGAATGTTCAGGTTTAATCTTTTTAGTCTCTCGACTGCATTAGCAACGTTAGCTTCTTTACGACTGCTAATTACCACAGCTGCACCCTCTTCGGCCAGGCGTTTCGCAATTGCGAATCCTATGCTAATATAAAATGTATTATATGTACATACATAAATATATTTTTTTGTATGAATAAAGGCATTTAGCATGGCATAGTATATAGTTTGTATGCCATATATTCTGGAATTATGCTGGTAACAAAACAAATATTTACTTACCCCTCAGTGGATGCTGTTACCACCGCCACTTTACCGTGCAGACGTTTCATTTTCCCTTCAAGAATTTAACTTGTGCAATTACACCACAATTTTATAACAAAGATTGCTAAAAGACTTTTTCATAGATTTTCATTTATCTTAAACCAATTTTTTTTTTATTACCTAGATTGTCTGATAAGAATTAATAGCGTTTGTTGAGTGTAGGAAAGCGTATGAGTTGCAGGAATTTTACCACAAAAGAGCGAGAGGATCAGAGGATGTGAGCGAGAAAGAAGACTAGCTATTTGTAGGAATCCGCAGACAGAATTTGTGTGGGTACAGGTGGGTACTTTCCTAAAATGTGTCAAAATCTCTGAAGAAGAGGAAGAAATTGTAAACAGTGTTGCCACAGCCTCAAAAAATTTGGTATCACAAATTGATACATTTATGGTTTTTTCGGTATCACCGAAAAAAGTTTGAAAAAAAAATTATAATTAATAAAATATGCTGCTTTTGGGGTTCTAACACAGAAAAATTTTTGAGAAAAATATTAAAATTAATAAAGTAAGCTACTTTCGTGGTTTTAACGATATCGTTTTTTTTTTTTTTAATAATATAAAAATATAAAGATAATACTTAAATTCCACATGCAAATAAATATGAATATTTTGGTACTGTACCGAGTAATATAAAAGTTCTATAAAATGCAATGGGTCAAACGAGCTGGGTGATCTAGTTGCCAGAGCTGATTCTGGAATTGATTTGGAGTCATTGAAGCAGTTCTTAAATATTTGTCGCGCTGTCCTCCTTTAAGTCAAAATGCCTGCTATGCGGAGTGGTCCAACCAAAAGTTTGATAAAAATAAAATTTCTTCTAAGCCAAAATAAAAATTATCTACGTATCATTCATATGTAATTGTGCTTAGGTGTTTTTTTTTTTTGATAAATTTAAGTACTCCCTCATGAAGGTGATGAAGGTATTCCACGCAGGATTTCTGTGGATGGGTACGTAGATTTTGCCCCAGAAAGAGGATTATGTGGTCCTTTCAACCCGTTATCACCAAAATAAAGGTATTTTGAAAAAAAAAAAAATATTTATATTTCGAAAACTATCGGCCTCTGTGAATTTTGGTTTTCGTTATTTCTTGCGATTTCCAGCTTTGAGGGTAGTGAAAACAGATACATTTCAAAATAGTGAGTGTGGTTTGTATTAAATTTCTTGCATTTTTACAAGCTTTTATTTAACTTCACTTTTTGTATGGGTGTATGTCGTGGAATTTTGCAACGAACATTTAAGATACTTCTAGTTGAGCTAGGTACTTGAAATTTGGAACATAGTTCAGGACCCGAAGACAATGCAATGTGAAATAAAAAAAAATCCGATAGATGGCGCTGGTGTCGAGATATTTGTAAAATTCGTATTTACCGACCGAATTTGTTCATATTCGGTATATATATTGCCTATGAGAAAGTAAATACATCCGAGGAAAAAAATCGCCGCTAGGTGGCGCTGGTGTCAAGATATTTGTAAAATTCGTATTTACCGACCGAATTTGTTCATATTCGGTATATATATTGCCTATGAGAAAGTAAATACATCTGTGGAAAAAAAGCGCCGCTAGGTGGCGCTGGTGTCAAGATATTTGTAAAATTCGTATTTACCGACCGAATTTGTTCATATTCGGTATATATATTGCCTATGAGAAAGTAAATACATCCGAGGAAAAAAATCGCCGCTAGGTGGCGCTGGTGTCAAGATATTTGTAAAATTCGTATTTACCAACCGAATTTGTTCATATTCGGTATATATATTGCCTATGAGAAAGTAAATATATCCGTGGAAATAAATCGCCGCTAGGTGGCGCTAGTGTCAAGATATTTAGAAAATTAGTATTTATGAACCAGATTTGTTCCTATTTTGAACACGTATTACGAAGTAATCTATTCACAAAAGAGTATAGTAAAACCAGATATTAGATGTAATATGCATTGTAAAACTAAAAAGGCAAAAATAAAACAAAGTAAAAAAAATTTTTTAAAAAAGCTTTTATTTAATATTAATATAACAATTTACTAAAAAGGAAAAAAATAATTTTTTTATATTTTTGAACAAGATTTATATTAGTCCTTAGTTCATTTGGATCTTAATTTCAATCTAAACATACATTTAACGTATTTCTTCAAAGCATTTCTGTATATGTATCAACATAAGTAAAAGCGCGGGTACTCATTACATATTCATGTTATAAAACCGTATTGGTGAAATGGAAGGAAGCGATAAAAACTTTAAATTCCAATTACGTTAGATATGCATTACGTAAAGAGCACCCGCGCTTTTATTTATGTTGATACATATACAGAAATGCTTTGAAGAAATACGTTAAATGTATGTTTAGATTGAAATTAAGATCCAAATGAACTAAGGACTAATATAAATCTTGTTCAAAAATATAAAAAAATTATTTTTTTCCTTTTTAGTAAATTGTTATATTAATATTAAATAAAAGCTTTTTTAAAAAATTTTTTTTACTTTGTTTTTTTTATAATACTTTTAACATGTTTTAGAGAAAATTTACTCAAAACAAGGACAGTAGCGTTCAAAATAGGGAAACAATTTCTTTGACCACTCCATATATTTTTTTTCTCTTAGTGTACCTTATTATTCTCATACGCATTTGCCTAAACCACATAAGATAAAAGTGATAAGAAAAATTCAAAATATTCCTTTCGAAAAATTAAAATGAATTAAGTGTATTTTTTATTGAGCTAATGGTCAGTTTTATATAAGAAAAATTAAGAAAATTTTTTTGGTAGAAGTTATGGCTCCATTTCGAAGATCACCACATCTCTTGATCAGACTTCTTAGGCGGTAAAAGCCAATATAAAATGAATTAATTTAATTTAGGTGGTACATTTTTTCTTCACTAAGCTTTTGAAAAAGCAACATAATTCCCAACTTAAGTCCATTTTCCAATTTATATCAGTTTGCTAAATGAACTTTATTCTAATTACGAGGCTAAAATCTTGATCAATGTAAATTTGACAAGAGGGCATAAATTGAGATAAATTGATGTTTTTAAAAATCTTTTTGGAAAAAGCATAATTTTATCATGTCACGCTCTTAGTTCGTTAAAAAATATGATTCCTTGTGCATTTGCAAACCTGTTTTTTGATCTTCTGTAAAATTGCTAATTTGGACTTAAGTTGCTTTTGCAAATGTCCACAAATATATTCGTGGTATAAAATACAAATAATACAATGGAAATACAAAAGCGGATAAAAAATGTATTAATTTTAATACATATTTATTGTTAATTCTTACAATAGAGTACAAAGAATTTAAATTTGTGAAAGCAATCGAAAACAGTAGTTATTCCGCGAATTAAAAATGAAATAAAATAAGCACACAAAACCGACGATAATTTCATTTTCAACAATAAAACTTTGATGTGATTAGACCAGTAAATTAATTATGTTTATAAACAGTTATCCTTTTACATCGTTCCATCTACAACCGGCCAGGCATACCTCCAGCAGCGACAATGGACTCGCCTGTTATGTACGATGCATCATCAGAGACTAAAAATGCTACAATACCGCCCATTTCTTCTGGGGTACCTAAGCGATTCATTGGTATTTTGGAGAGTGCCATATTTCTCGCCGTCTCACTTTCGTAAAGCTGTAAAACATAAAAAAATAATACGAATTGAGAAAATATCGTTGTATGACTTTTTGTTACACTGACCGCTTTGGAAAACTTGGTCTTAATAACTCCTGGTGCTAAGCAATTCACGCGTATTCCCTCAGGTGCCAGTTCTTTAGCAGCAGCTTTGGTTAAACCGATTAACGCTGTTTTACTCACCGAATATGCTCCCAGTAGCTGAAATTGAATATAACCGACTTTGATGGTAAAATGACATAAGCTTAAAAAATACAGATATTGAAGATGGAACATTGCCGAAACCGCTCTATAACCAATTCAAACTTGACAAGGGTTCACGGAAAATCATTCCACAATACATAGATTGTACATATGTATGTATGTACCTCTGACTGCAATCAGAGCGACGCAAATTATGGATTGCATTATAAGGAATGTAAATTATGGATTGTAGTTTTTTACATTCAAAATATCGCATTAAAATTAGTAGAATAATAAATGATTGCTGAGAAGAATGATTGTAAATGTTTAAGCTTCTGGCATGTACATTCATACGTACCTCAAATGCATCATAACCAGCGATGGATGATACAAACACTATGCTTGAATTCTTTTCCCTTCTTAGGTGTGGTAAAGCCTCCTTTGCTAATAGATATGATGCCTTAACATTTACATCAAATATTTTATCCCACACCTTCTCCTCACACTCGAGTACACCCCCAACGGCGGGATTTGTAGCTGCGTTTGACACCAAAAAATTTAATTTTCCATATTTACGAATTGTTTCATCGATGAGCCGTTTGCGATCTTCTGCCTCTCCGACATGACACTTCAGACCATGAATGTTCAGGTTTAATCTTTTTAGTCTCTCGACTGCATTAGCAACGTTAGCTTCTTTACGACTGCTAATTACCACAGCTGCACCCTCTTCGGCCAGGCGTTTCGCAATTGCGAATCCTATGCTAATATAAAATGTATTATATGTACATACATAAATATATTTTTTTGTATGAATAAAGGCATTTAGCATGGCATAGTATATAGTTTGTATGCCATATATTCTGGAATTATGCTGGTAACAAAACAAATATTTACTTACCCCTCAGTGGATGCTGTTACCACCGCCACTTTACCGTGCAGACGTTTCATTTTCCCTTCAAGAATTTAACTTGTGCAATTACACCACAATTTTATAACAAAGATTGCTAAAAGACTTTTTCATAGATTTTCATTTATCTTAAACCAATTTTTTTTTTTATTACCTAGATTGTCTGATAAGAATTAATAGCGTTTGTTGAGTGTAGGAAAGCGTATGAGTTGCAGGAATTTTACCACAAAAGAGCGAGAGGATCAGAGGATGTGAGCGAGAAAGAAGACTAGCTATTTGTAGGAATCCGCAGACAGAATTTGTGTGGGTACAGGTGGGTACTTTCCTAAAATGTGTCAAAATCTCTGAAGAAGAGGAAGAAATTGTAAACAGTGTTGCCACAGCCTCAAAAAATTTGGTATCACAAATTGATACATTTATGGTTTTTTCGGTATCACCGAAAAAAGTTTGAAAAAAAAATTATAATTAATAAAATATGCTGCTTTTGGGGTTCTAACACAGAAAAATTTTTGAGAAAAATATTAAAATTAATAAAGTAAGCTACTTTCGTGGTTTTAACGATATCGTTTTTTTTTTTTTAATAATATAAAAATATAAAGATAATACTTAAATTCCACATGCAAATAAATATGAATATTTTGGTACTGTACCGAGTAATATAAAAGTTCTATAAAATGCAATGGGTCAAACGAGCTGGGTGATCTAGTTGCCAGAGCTGATTCTGGAATTGATTTGGAGTCATTGAAGCAGTTCTTAAATATTTGTCGCGCTGTCCTCCTTTAAGTCAAAATGCCTGCTATGCGGAGTGGTCCAACCAAAAGTTTGATAAAAATAAAATTTCTTCTAAGCCAAAATAAAAATTATCTACGTATCATTCATATGTAATTGTGCTTAGGTGTTTTTTTTTTTTGATAAATTTAAGTACTCCCTCATGAAGGTGATGAAGGTATTCCACGCAGGATTTCTGTGGATGGGTACGTAGATTTTGCCCCAGAAAGAGGATTATGTGGTCCTTTCAACCCGTTATCACCAAAATAAAGGTATTTTGAAAAAAAAAAAAAAAATTTATATTTCGAAAACTATCGGCCTCTGTGAATTTTGGTTTTCGTTATTTCTTGCGATTTCCAGCTTTGAGGGTAGTGAAAACAGATACATTTCAAAATAGTGAGTGTGGTTTGTATTAAATTTCTTGCATTTTTACAAGCTTTTATTTAACTTCACTTTTTGTATGGGTGTATGTCGTGGAATTTTGCAACGAACATTTAAGATACTTCTAGTTGAGCTAGGTACTTGAAATTTGGAACATAGTTCAGGACCCGAAGACAATGCAATGTGAAATAAAAAAAAATCCGATAGATGGCGCTGGTGTCGAGATATTTGTAAAATTCGTATTTACCGACCGAATTTGTTCATATTCGGTATAAATATTGCCTATGAGAAAGTAAATACATCCGAGGAAAAAAATCGCCGCTAGGTGGCGCTGGTGTCAAGATATTTGTAAAATTCGTATTTACCGACCGAATTTGTTCATATTCGGTATTTATATTGCCTATGAGAAAGTAAATACATCTGTGGAAAAAAATCGCCGCTAGGTGGCGCTGGTGTCAAGATATTTGTAAAATTCGTATTTACCGACCGAATTTGTTCATATTCGGTATATATATTGCCTATGAGAAAGTAAATACATCCGAGGAAAAAAATCGCCGCTAGGTGGCGCTGGTGTCAAGATATTTGTAAAATTCGTATTTACCGACCGAATTTGTTCATATTCGGTATATATATTGCCTATGAGAAAGTAAATATATCCGTGGAAATAAATCGCCGCTAGGTGGCGCTAGTGTCAAGATATTTAGAAAATTAGTATTTATGAACCAGATTTGTTCCTATTTTGAACACGTATTACGAAGTAATCTATTCACAAAAGAGTATAGTAAAACCAGATATTAGATGTAATATGCATTGTAAAACTAAAAAGGCAAAAATAAAACAAAGTAAAAAAAATTTTTTAAAAAAGCTTTTATTTAATATTAATATAACAATTTACTAAAAAGGAAAAAAATAATTTTTTTATATTTTTGAACAAGATTTATATTAGTCCTTAGTTCATTTGGATCTTAATTTCAATCTAAACATACATTTAACGTATTTCTTCAAAGCATTTCTGTATATGTATCAACATAAATAAAAGCGCGGGTACTCATTACATATTCATGTTATAAAACCGTATTGGTGAAATGGAAGGAAGCGATAAAAACTTTAAATTCCAATTACGTAAGATATGCATTACGTAAAGAGCACCCGCGCTTTTATTTATGTTGATACATATACAGAAATGCTTTGAAGAAATACGTTAAATGTATGTTTAGATTGAAATTAAGATCCAAATGAACTAAGGACTAATATAAATCTTGTTCAAAAATATAAAAAAATTATTTTTTTCCTTTTTAGTAAATTGTTATATTAATATTAAATAAAAGCTTTTTTAAAAAAATTTTTTTACTTTGTTTTTTTTATAATACTTTTAACATGTTTTAGAGAAAATTTACTCAAAACAAGGACAGTAGCGTTCAAAATAGGGAAACAATTTCTTTGACCACTCCATATATTTTTTTTCTCTTAGTGTACCTTATTATTCTCATACGCATTTGCCTAAACCACATAAGATAAAAGTGATAAGAAAAATTCAAAATATTCCTTTCGAAAAATTAAAATGAATTAAGTGTATTTTTTATTGAGCTAATGGTCAGTTTTATATAAGAAAAATTGAGAAAATTTTTTTGGTAGAAGTTATGGCTCCATTTCGAAGATCACCACATCTCTTGATCAGACTTCTTAGGCGGTAAAAGCCAATATAAAATGAATTAATTTAATTTAGGTGGTACATTTTTTCTTCAATAAGCTTTTGAAAAAGCAACATAATTCCCAACTTAAGTCCATTTTCCAATTTATATCAGTTTGCTAAATGAACTTTATTCTAATTACGAGGCTAAAATCTTGATCAATGTAAATTTGACAAGAGGGCATAAATTGAGATAAATTGATGTTTTTAAAAATCTTTTTGGAAAAAGCATAATTTTATCATGTCACGCTCTTAGTTCGTTAAAAAATATGATTCCTTGTGCATTTGCAAACCGGTTTTTTGATCTTCTGTAAAATTGTTAATTTGGACTTAAGTTGCTTTTGCAAATGTCCACAAATATATTCGTGGTATAAAATACAAATAATACAATGGAAATACAAAAGCGGATAAAAAATGTATTAATTTTAATACATATTTATTGTTAATTCTTACAATAGAGTACAAAGAATTTAAATTTGTGAAAGCAATCGAAAACAGTAGTTATTCCGCGAATTAAAAATGAAATAAAATAAGCACACAAAACCGACGATAATTTCATTTTCAACAATAAAACTTTGATGTGATTAGACCAGTAAATTAATTATGTTTATAAACAGTTATCCTTTTACATCGTTCCATCTACAACCGGCCAGGCATACCTCCAGCAGCGACAATGGACTCGCCTGTTATGTACGATGCATCATCAGAGACTAAAAATGCTACAATACCGCCCATTTCTTCTGGGGTACCTAAGCGATTCATTGGTATTTTGGAGAGTGCCATATTTCTCGCCGTCTCACTTTCGTAAAGCTGTAAAACATAAAAAAATAATACGAATTGAGAAAATATCGTTGTATGACTTTTTGTTACACTGACCGCTTTGGAAAACTTGGTCTTAATAACTCCTGGTGCTAAGCAATTCACGCGTATTCCCTCAGGTGCCAGTTCTTTAGCAGCAGCTTTGGTTAAACCGATTAACGCTGTTTTACTCACCGAATATGCTCCCAGTAGCTGAAATTGAATATAACCGACTTTGATGGTAAAATGACATAAGCTTAAAAAATACAGATATTGAAGATGGAACATTGCCGAAACCGCTCTATAACCAATTCAAACTTGACAAGGGTTCACGGAAAATCATTCCACAATACATAGATTGTACATATGTATGTATGTACCTCTGACTGCAATCAGAGCGACGCAAATTATGGATTGCATTATAAGGAATGT
The DNA here is from genome assembly GCA_960531455.1 of Urophora cardui. Lineage (NCBI taxonomy): Eukaryota > Metazoa > Arthropoda > Insecta > Diptera > Tephritidae > Urophora > Urophora cardui. The sequence goes on from OY482673.1 coordinate 58,111,904, forward strand.
AAATTATGGATTGTAGTTTTTTACATTCAAAATATCGCATTAAAATTAGTAGAATAATAAATGATTGCTGAGAAGAATGATTGTAAATGTTTAAGCTTCTGGCATGTACATTCATACGTACCTCAAATGCATCATAACCAGCGATGGATGATACAAACACTATGCTTGAATTCTTTTCCCTTCTTAGGTGTGGTAAAGCCTCCTTTGCTAATAAATATGATGCCTTAACATTTACATCAAATATTTTATCCCACACCTTCTCCTCACACTCGAGTACACCCCCAACGGCGGGATTTGTAGCTGCGTTTGACACCAAAAAATTTAATTTTCCATATTTACGAATTGTTTCATCGATGAGCCGTTTGCGATCTTCTGCCTCTCCGACATGACACTTCAGACCATGAATGTTCAGGTTTAATCTTTTTAGTCTCTCGACTGCATTAGCAACGTTAGCTTCTTTACGACTGCTAATTACCACAGCTGCACCCTCTTCGGCCAGGCGTTTCGCAATTGCGAATCCTATGCTAATATAAAATATATTATATGTACATACATAAATATATTTTTTTGTATGAATAAAGGCATTTAGCATGGCATAGTATATAGTTTGTATGCCATATATTCTGGAATTATGCTGGTAACAAAACAAATATTTACTTACCCCTCAGTGGATGCTGTTACCACCGCCACTTTACCGTGCAGACGTTTCATTTTCCCTTCAAGAATTTAACTTGTGCAATTACACCACAATTTTATAACAAAGATTGCTAAAAGACTTTTTCATAGATTTTCATTTATCTTAAACCAATTTTTTTTTTTATTACCTAGATTGTCTGATAAGAATTAATAGCGTTTGTTGAGTGTAGGAAAGCGTATGAGTTGCAGGAATTTTACCACAAAAGAGCGAGAGGATCAGAGGATGTGAGCGAGAAAGAAGACTAGCTATTTGTAGGAATCCGCAGACAGAATTTGTGTGGGTACAGGTGGGTACTTTCCTAAAATGTGTCAAAATCTCTGAAGAAGAGGAAGAAATTGTAAACAGTGTTGCCACAGCCTCAAAAAATTTGGTATCACAAATTGATACATTTATGGTTTTTTCGGTATCACCGAAAAAAGTTTGAAAAAAAAATTATAATTAATAAAATATGCTGCTTTTGGGGTTCTAACACAGAAAAATTTTTGAGAAAAATATTAAAATTAATAAAGTAAGCTACTTTCGTGGTTTTAACGATATCGTTTTTTTTTTTTAATAATATAAAAATATAAAGATAATACTTAAATTCCACATGCAAATAAATATGAATATTTTGGTACTGTACCGAGTAATATAAAAGTTCTATAAAATGCAATGGGTCAAACGAGCTGGGTGATCTAGTTGCCAGAGCTGATTCTGGAATTGATTTGGAGTCATTGAAGCAGTTCTTAAATATTTGTCGCGCTGTCCTCCTTTAAGTCAAAATGCCTGCTATGCGGAGTGGTCCAACCAAAAGTTTGATAAAAATAAAATTTCTTCTAAGCCAAAATAAAAATTATCTACGTATCATTCATATGTAATTGTGCTTAGGTGTTTTTTTTTTTTGATAAATTTAAGTACTCCCTCATGAAGGTGATGAAGGTATTCCACGCAGGATTTCTGTGGATGGGTACGTAGATTTTGCCCCAGAAAGAGGATTATGTGGTCCTTTCAACCCGTTATCACCAAAATAAAGGTATTTTGAAAAAAAAAAAATATTTATATTTCGAAAACTATCGGCCTCTGTGAATTTTGGTTTTCGTTATTTCTTGCGATTTCCAGCTTTGAGGGTAGTGAAAACAGATACATTTCAAAATAGTGAGTGTGGTTTGTATTAAATTTCTTGCATTTTTACAAGCTTTTATTTAACTTCACTTTTTGTATGGGTGTATGTCGTGGAATTTTGCAACGAACATTTAAGATACTTCTAGTTGAGCTAGGTACTTGAAATTTGGAACATAGTTCAGGACCCGAAGACAATGCAATGTGAAATAAAAAAAAATCCGATAGATGGCGCTGGTGTCGAGATATTTTTAAAATTCGTATTTACCGACCGAATTTGTTCATATTCGGTATATATATTGCCTATGAGAAAGTAAATACATCCGAGGAAAAAAATCGCCGCTAGGTGGCGCTGGTGTCAAGATATTTGTAAAATTCGTATTTACCGACCGAATTTGTTCATATTCGGTATATATATTGCCTATGAGAAAGTAAATACATCTGTGGAAAAAAATCGCCGCTAGGTGGCGCTGGTGTCAAGATATTTGTAAAATTCGTATTTACCGACCGAATTTGTTCATATTCGGTATATATATTGCCTATGAGAAAGTAAATACATCCGAGGAAAAAAATCGCCGCTAGGTGGCGCTGGTGTCAAGATATTTGTAAAATTCGTATTTACCGACCGAATTTGTTCATATTCGGTATGTATATTGCCTATGAGAAAGTAAATATATCCGTGGAAATAAATCGCCGCTAGGTGGCGCTAGTGTCAAGATATTTAGAAAATTAGTATTTATGAACCAGATTTGTTCCTATTTTGAACACGTATTACGAAGTAATCTATTCACAAAAGAGTATAGTAAAACCAGATATTAGATGTAATATGCATTGTAAAACTAAAAAGGCAAAAATAAAACAAAGTAAAAAAAATTTTTTAAAAAAGCTTTTATTTAATATTAATATAACAATTTACTAAAAAGGAAAAAAATAATTTTTTTATATTTTTGAACAAGATTTATATTAGTCCTTAGTTCATTTGGATCTTAATTTCAATCTAAACATACATTTAACGTATTTCTTCAAAGCATTTCTGTATATGTATCAACATAAATAAAAGCGCGGGTACTCATTACATATTCATGTTATAAAACCGTATTGGTGAAATGGAAGGAAGCGATAAAAACTTTAAATTCCAATTACGTAAGATATGCATTACGTAAAGAGCACCCGCGCTTTTATTTATGTTGATACATATACAGAAATGCTTTGAAGAAATACGTTAAATGTATGTTTAGATTGAAATTAAGATCCAAATGAACTAAGGACTAATATAAATCTTGTTCAAAAATATAAAAAAATTATTTTTTTCCTTTTTAGTAAATTGTTATATTAATATTAAATAAAAGCTTTTTTAAAAAATTTTTTTTACTTTGTTTTTTTTATAATACTTTTAACATGTTTTAGAGAAAATTTACTCAAAACAAGGACAGTAGCGTTCAAAATAGGGAAACAATTTCTTTGACCACTCCATATATTTTTTTTCTCTTAGTGTACCTTATTATTCTCATACGCATTCGCCTAAACCACATAAGATAAAAGTGATAAGAAAAATTCAAAATATTCCTTTCGAAAAATTAAAATGAATTAAGTGTATTTTTTATTGAGCTAATGGCCAGTTTTATATAAGAAAAATTGAGAAAATTTTTTTGGTAGAAGTTATGGCTCCATTTCGAAGATCACCACATCTCTTGATCAGACTTCTTAGGCGGTAAAAGCCAATATAAAATGAATTAATTTAATTTGGGTGGTACATTTTTTCTTCAATAAGCTTTTGAAAAAGCAACATAATTCCCAACATAAGTCCATTTTCCAATTTATATCAGTTTGCTAAATGAACTTTATTCTAATTACGAGGCTAAAATCTTGATCAATGTAAATTTGACAAGAGGGCATAAATTGAGATAAATTGATGTTTTTAAAAATCTTTTTGGAAAAAGCATAATTTTATCATGTCACGCTCTTAGTTCGTTAAAAAATATGATACCTTGTGCATTTGCAAACCTGTTTTTTGATCTTCTGTAAAATTGTTAATTTGGACTTAAGTTGCTTTTGCAAATGTCCACAGATATATTCGTGGTATAAAATACAAATATTACAATGGAAATACAAAAGCGGATAAAAAATGTATTAATTTTAATACATATTTATTGTTAATTCTTACAATAGAGTACAAAGAATTTAAATTTGTGAAAGCAATCGAAAACAGTAGTTATTCCGCGAATTAAAAATGAAATAAAATAAGCACACAAAACCGACGATAATTTCATTTTCAACAATAAAACTTTGATGTGATTAGACCAGTAAATTAATTATGTTTATAAACTTTTACATCGTTCCATCTACAACCGGCCAGGCATACCTCCAGCAGCGACAATGGACTCGCCTGTTATGTACGATGCATCATCAGAGACTAAAAATGCTACAATACCGCCCATTTCTTCTGGGGTACCTAAGCGATTCATTGGTATTTTGGAGAGTGCCATATTTCTCGCCGTCTCACTTTCGTAAAGCTGTAAAACATAAAAAAATAATACGAATTGAGAAAATATCGTTGTATGACTTTTTGTTACACTGACCGCTTTGGAAAACTTGGTCTTAATAACTCCTGGTGCTAAGCAATTCACGCGTATTCCCTCAGGTGCCAATTCTTTAGCAGCAGCTTTGGTTAAACCGATTAACGCTGTTTTACTCACCGAATATGCTCCCAGTAGCTGAAATTGAATATAACCGACTTTGATGGTAAAATGACATAAGCTTAAAAAATACAGATATTGAAGATGGAACATTGCCGAAACCGCTCTATAACCAATTCAAACTTGACAAGGGTTCACGGAAAATCATTCCACAATACATAGATTGTACATATGTATGTATGTACCTCTGACTGCAATCAGAGCGACGCAAATTATGAATTGCATTATAAGGAAGGTAAATTATGGATTGTAGTTTTTTACATTCATTCGCATTAAAATTAGTAGAATAATAAATGATTGCTGAGAAGAATGATTGTAAATGTTTAAGCTTCTGGCATGTACATTCATACGTACCTCAAATGCATCATAACCAGCGATGGATGATACAAACACTATGCTTGAATTCTTTTCCCTTCTTAGGTGTGGTAAAGCCTCCTTTGCTAATAAATATGATGCCTTAACATTTACATCAAATATTTTATCCCACACCTTCTCCTCACACTCGAGTACACCCCCAACGGCGGGATTTGTAGCTGCGTTTGACACCAAAAAATTTAATTTTCCATATTTACGAATTGTTTCATCGATGAGCCGTTTGCGATCTTCTGCCTCTCCGACATGACACTTCAGACCATGAATGTTCAGGTTTAATCTTTTTAGTCTCTCGACTGCATTAGCAACGTTAGCTTCTTTACGACTGCTAATTACCACAGCTGCACCCTCTTCGGCCAGGTGTTTCGCAATTGCGAATCCAATGCTACGATAATATAAAATATATTATATATTTGGTGTATGAAGGACTTTTTTTTAGATTAGCATGACATAGTGGATAACCCTGCAAAAACATAGGTATACTTACATAGGTAAGTGGAAAAAAATTCAACAACTATTTACAGCGAAGGTTGAGTGTATAGCTATTTCACGAAAAACCAATTTCGATCATCAGCACTCTTTTCGGAAGTGGATGCACCGGGGATTGAACCCAAGTCCATTCCAACTTCAGCCGCAATGACCCAACGGATAAACACACTCGGCCATTGAGACTCTGTGCAAGCTGTTGGATTTTCCCCACTTTTGCCTTTTTCATTTTCAACATTAACGTTAGTGTGTATATGCTTTTGCATATATTCTCCACAAACGTGCTGAATTTTTTGTTGTAGGCAGTTCGCAATGAACATTGTTGTTGGTATTTTATTTTATGTATATACCAAACAACGTTAACAATTTTACTTGAAAGAGTTTTTAGTGCTTAGCACGAAATTTTTTTTTTTTTTTTTTTTAATTCAATTTTTAATTGTTGGGGTAAGTGGAAAAAAATTCAACAACTATTTACAGCGAAGGTTGAGTGTATAGCTATTTCACGAAAAACCAATTTCGATCATCAGCACTCTTCGGAAGTGGATGCACCGGGGATTGAACCCAAGTCCATTCCAACTTCAGCCGCAATGACCCAACGGATAAACACACTCGGCCATTGAGACTCTGTGCAAGCTGTTGGATTTTCCCCACTTTTGCCTTTTTCATTTTCAACATTAACGTTAGTGTGTATATGCTTTTGCATATATTCTCCACAAACGTGCTGAATTTTTTGTTGTAGGCAGTTCGCAATGAACATTGTTGTTGGTATTTTATTTTATGTATATACCAAACAACGTTAACAATTTTACTTGAAAGAGTTTTTAGTGCTTAGCACGAAATTTTTTTTTTTTTTTTATTTTAATTCAATTTTTAATTGCTGGGGTAAGTGGAAAAAAATTCAACAACTATTTACAGCGAAGGTTGAGTGTATAGCTATTTCACGAAAAACCAATTTCGATCATCAGCACTCTTTTCGGAAGTGGATGCACCGGGGATTGAACCCAAGTCCATTCCAACTTCAGCCGCAATGACCCAACGGATAAACACACTCGGCCATTGAGACTCTGTGCAAGCTGTTGGATTTTCCCCACTTTTGCCTTTTTCATTTTCAACATTAACGTTAGTGTGTATATGCTTTTGCATATATTCTCCACAAACGTGCTGAATTTTTTGTTGTAGGCAGTTCGCAATGAACATTGTTGTTGGTATTTTATTTTATGTATATACCAAACAGCTGTAAATAGTTGTTGAATTTTTTTCCACTTACCCCAACCATATTTGTTTTTTTTTTTTTTTTTAATATTAAATCCTTTGGAAAAAGCCTTCATCATAGATGATGGCACTTCACCTTCAATTTATTTTGTTTTGGATTTATGGCTGTTGATGTAAAATATTATATTATTTTGCACATATCCATGCGTGTAAAAGTTTTGCATAGAACAATAAAACTATGTAGCTGGATTCAGTAACATTAGACGACAACGCAAATCGAGTTGTTAGCTTAACAACAATGACGTTTGCAGTGACAACAGTAGGATTCGCTAACTTATTTTTCACGACATAAAACAGCTGACTTTTAGTATTTATTCAAAATGACAAAAAGCAGAAACTCTGCTCACCTCAGCTGTTGATATTTACGAAAAGCACAAAAAGGAATGTGCAAAAGTGCAAAAGTAAACTTTCTTAATATAAATTTTCTTAATAAATATAAATAAATATGTAAGTAAATATAACTAGTATTAATATATATATGCATTAATCAAATATTGAGGCATTGTGGAACGATTTTCCGTCATCCCTTGTCAAGTTTGGTTTGGAGACAAACCGGCTTCGGCTAATATGCGCCATCTTCAGTGTCTTCTTTCGTTCCAAACCAAACTTGACAAGGGATGACGGAAAATCGTTCCACAATAGATCATATTCCTACCCTGTCGGAAAAACAAGCAACCAAAAAGTTATTAAATATTGAGGCATTTTTAAGATGTCCCCACGCGTGTGTACCAATGCAAATGCTTGCGAAAACATTTGTACAATAATACATACGTGAGTTAATTAATTTAAAAAAAGTGGTTTAATTCGAGTAATTTACTATCTATTTTATATAAATATTGATTCAAAATCAATTCCGGGTATGTTTTAATCAAATACTGAGGCATTTATTAAGATGTCCTCATGGTGGTGTACCACTGCAAATGCTTGTGAAAACATTTGTACAATAATACATATGTGAGTTAATTAATTTAAGAAAAGTGATTTCATTCGAGTAATTTACCATCCATTTTATGTGAATATTGATTCAAAATCAATTCCGGGTATGTTTTAATCAAATACTGAGGCATTTATTAAGATGTCTTCACGCTGGTGTACCACTGCAAATGCTTGTGAGAACATTTGTACAATAATACATATGTGAGATAATTAATTTAAGAAAAGTGGTTTCATTCGAGTAATTTACCATCCATTTTATGTGAATATTGATTCAAAATCAATTTCGGGTATGTTTTAATCAAATACTGAGGCATTTATTAAGATGTCTTCACGCTGGTGTACCACTGCAAATGCTTGTGAGAACATTTGTACAATAATACATATGTGAGGTAATTAATTTAAAAAAAGTTGCTTAATTCAAGTAATTTATTGTCTATTTTATTTGAATATATATTCAAAACCAATTCCGGATATCTATTTATCAAAGAGTGTCGTAAATGTATCGAAAAAGCACTCGTATATGAATCTTTTTACGTCCGTTTTTATATCGTAAATGTAGAAATTTTCAGGGACCGATTTTAATCGTTATTTTCATTTCTTCGGATGAAAAATCATTATGAAAACTTCCTTAACAATAAAATGCAAGTATTCCGATACAATGATTTTAGCACATTCTATCCAAATATGAGCTCATCTTTATTCTGAAGATTTTTATTTTTTCGATCAAAAATAATTTTTATTATTGGATTTAAATTTTTCCGATGAAACTTGATCGATATTTTCTGATTTTTATTTTTTCGATCAAAAATAATTATTATAATTGGATTTAAATTTTTCCGATCAACTTTAATCATTTTTTTTTTTTTTTTTTTCTCCGATCATAGTAAACTTTTTCAAACGTTAGTGAATCCTATATTTGATGGCCTGAAGTTGACGATTGTGCCAACATTGGCCCAGTTCTATTTGAGAACAAAATTTGCAAAAAAAAAAAAAAACAAGTGTTTAGAGTTTATTATGATCGGAAAAATTTAAATCCAATAATTAAAATTATTTTTGATCGGAAAAATAAAAATCATAAAATATCGATCAAGTTTCATAGGAAAAATTTAAATCCAGTAATAACAATTATTTTTTATCAAAAAAATTAAAATCATAAAATATCGATCAAATTTCATCGAAAAAATTAAAATCAAATTATAACGATTAAAAATGATTTTTTTATAAAAATGATAATCGTTACGGTCCTTGGAAATTTTACAAACATACATACTACTTACTTTTAAAATATTGAGTTTGAAATTTTTCGTTTTCTTTTTTTTTACATGATAGAAAAAAGCTTCTTTTGTTATTGTTTTTTTATTCGAGAATAGCTCGTAAATCGCAATGTTCGTAAAATGTACGGTACCTTGCTGGCTGGGTTGATTGATTTTATTATTGTACTAATTTAATATTAAATGCAATTACATATATGAAACTGCGTCTACATTGTTCATTGAAGTAGTGGCAATAAAAAACGTTATTGTACCTTAGTTGTAAGATTTTATATATAAATATAAATAAATAAATATAAATTGTTACTTTCTAATTAAATATTGGTATGAAATTAAAGGTAAAGATGCTGCCATGGAAAGTTGTTGATAACTCTCCCAAAAAATTAAATATTTTGATGAAATTTGGAATGCAAGTTGGTATACAGACTGAGACGGTTGGTATTGCAAATTGGGATCATGACCATGTCCACTTTTCCTATATAGTCATAACTCAGAAGTCGCAGCAGATATCGCACGTTTTATTCTATAGGGATTTAACGCAAAATTCTCGATCAGCAAATTAAATGCTCCTTAAATTTTAAAGGAACTTTTAATTTTATTATGAAATCGGCCCTAAGGAATAAAGGAATTTTTAATTTGATTAAGAAATCGGTCCTAAGGAATAAAGGAACTTTTAATTTGATTATGAAATCGGCCTTAAGGGATAAAGGAACTTTTAATTTGATTAAGAAATCGGTCCTAAGGAATAAAGGAACTTTTAATTTCATTATGAAATCGGCCCTAAATCCCTATTGAATAAAACGTGCGATATATCGATCAAATTTGGTACGCCTGATGTACTTAAGCAAATGTTTGGAGGAAAAATTGCCAAAATCGGTTGACGATCACGCCATCTCTATTATATAAAAATGAATGTGTGTGTGTCCTTTATGGACTCCCAAAGTAATCAACCGATCTTTATGAAATTCTCACAGTAGATTCATGTGGTATTAGCGCACATAATAGGGTATAAATGTAGAATATCGAAAAAGGAACTTGCCGGAATATAGACCCAAATGTGGATCCAGAGTGACCGCAAGTCTTTGAGCAATATGGGTATCAAATGAAAGGTGCTGAGCAGGTCTCCAACATAGTTATTTTCATTGCGATGCCTAGGACGGGTCCCCAAATATGGGTCAAAACGTGGACCCGGATGACTCACGAATGTTTCTAAGCGATATTGGGTTCCTTTGTCCAAGTTTACATTTAATACTTACCAAGTATATTCATATTCAATTAAATACTCGATTTAAATTTTTATATATATATATATTTTTTTTTTAAATATATTGGATGCAATTTATTAATTTTAATGTCTTGTTTAACCCGGATTTTCCCAGAACTTTTTTTGTTTCAGATTTTCATAAAAGTATGTACACCAATAAATTTCGACCTCCTGAGCATGAAATTTAAGTCCGTTTTCCAATACCTTGTGGCACTTTTCCGGAAAATGTGAAAAACTAGCGTTACCATATGGTAGCCGTGGGTCGCCTAAGGTACAGGTTTTTGTTTAAAGGGTAAATGATGTTTGGAAACTTTTTTTTTTAGTTTCACAGGAAAAAACACATATTTAATTCACTTTATTGAGATTTAAGTAGGTTTTAAGTAAAGTTATGCAAATAACATATTTTTTTTTTTAAATACTTCCATATGTAGGGTTGGCCTATTCTGGCCAATAGCATATATTGCACTTTGTTAGCAAATGTGCTTGATAAATAATAACAATAATTAAAAAACTTCTCTAATTGAACATGACGTAGTATATTACGACAATCTTCGTATTCGCCAGTGGAAAAATTGGAAGAGGAAATGGTGAAATATTCTTCACCCATTCATCTTCTTGGACAAAATGGGGCAATGTCGAGCTACCAGCCATTACAACTTCTCAGTTGCCTTTTAGTTGGACCGAGCAAACATTATCTGGTTTACCCACACATTCCTCTTCAGTATTATCTTCTCCAAAAATGTTGTAATATTGATGAGGCTCCATGTATGTACCTAAATGACAGTTGGTATGTCATTTAGTCCACCATCGTCGAATGCCTCATCTTGATCTTGAATGAAATCATGCATTTTTTGTAATGTTAAACCTCTAAAAGCAGAAAATTTATAAAATTCTAACAAATTAATAACATTACATTAGTTAAATTTACACAACGGCAGAGAAAATCACGCGAAGCCCAACAAAAAAAACCTGTACCCTGGACGACCCTCGGCTACCATATGGTAACGCCTTTAGAAAAATGTAAAAAAATGTTGGAAAGAAGAATTTTTTCTTTAAAAACTAATTTACATTACATACATAATTTCATTAGCTTTCAAAAAGTGTAATTATGGCTACGTTCAGAAGGCGCAACCGTGGCGCAACAGTTGCGCAACTGTTGTGTTTTATCTTCTGAACGCAACGTTGAGTATTTCTGATCACCACAACATGTTGTGATTTTGGAGACTTTTTTCCATCATAAATTTTTTACGCTCACTTTACACAACATGTTGAGCTTACGATTTTGACATATGTACAAAAATATAAATAGTGTTTATGAATTTTGGAATGTAATAAAAATGTTTCAAAGCCGCGAAATTATTGGCAATTACGTTGGGGATAATTAAAATACTAATTTGTTTATTTAATGTATCAGCTCGTTCAGAAGGCGAAAATCGTATCACTTTCCGATTACTGATATCTACACAACAGTTGTGCTCCACCGTTGCGCCTTCTGAATGTACCCTATATGAACAATTTATTCTAAAAGTTATAAAATATACTTATATTTACCGACATGCCATATCTGAAAACGGGAATTTTCAGTACTAATTTTTGTCACCTCATTTTCACACGCAATAGCTTCGACATTTGAGCACAGAATAACACGATCTTTACCTTTTTGCAAAGCCACATTAATTTTTCATTGAAAATTGGCATTTTCCTGGTGTGTTTTCTTTTCCTTTTGTTTATTTTCTTGTAAATGTAAGGGGATGTTTAGCGTTACCATATGGTGCTCGTGGGTTGATTCGGGTTAACAGTAACATAACAACTTTCATATTCCTACATATATTAAATATTCCTAAATACAATACAAATCTTAGAAATATTAACTTAATCTCATATATTAAATATACTTAAATACAATACAAATCTTAAAAATAATAACTTAATCTTCATTATTTATATTTATATAATACATATATATATTTATTGCTTTTCCGCACCACCGCTGAGGTAGCAACACAGGCGCGTTACCGATTTTTTAGGGTGTTCGGTTCCCCAGGAGGCCTATTTTCACCCATACATATATCACATACAGTAGTACTAAGTACATAACAAAATCTAAACAATACTACTTGTAACAAAAATAATTGCACAATTCATTTTACATACTGTTACGTATTTGTCGATAGCTCGATTATTTCTATAGGGTTCGTATCGCTGAATTGTTAAATAAAAGTCTTTATTTACTTCTTAATTCACACTGCTTTATTTCACGACTAAAAAGTCTACACTTGTTTTACTTGACTTGATGTTAACACTTCTACGGTTAAATTACGACTGACTCTGGAGCGCCTGCTCGCCGCCTTATATAGTCTGTCAAACGCAATCTGGAAAATTCTGGCAACACTGGAAATTATCTGGTATCTTCTTCTAGTTCTGGCACTTTCCCTAGAGATGTGTTCAATCATTTTAGTGATGTAAGTGGAGAACCGATTATATTCGCCACACTGCCCTCCACCTAAGTCTGATCGTCCCGATCTGACTCATTACTTGTCCCAAATGCTGCTAGCCTTTCCAGATGAACCACTTTCATTTTATTCCTTGGTCTTCCAATCGTTTGTATGCGATACACAACATCGTTGAGCCGTTTAATCACTTTGTAGGGCCCTTCCCAAGTACACTGCAATTTCGGGGACAAACCTTTCTTTCGCTGCGGGTTGTATAGCAAAACTAGATCTCCCTCAACAAAACCTTCTGAGTTCATTGCCTTGTCGTATCTGGCCTTCATCTTGTCACTCATGATCTTTGTTCGCTGTCTTACAAGTTCATGTATTTCTCTCATTTCCTCTTCCAGAACGTTGTTAGATTGTCTGGCATTTATTCCCGCATCAGCACTTATCCCAAATTTCAAGTCAGCTGGCAGTCGAAGATCACTACCAAAGATTACTTTCGCAGGAGTCTGACCTGTTGTATCGTGTACGGCCGATCGATATGCCATCAGGAACAGAGGAATATGAGTGTCCCAATCTCTCTGGAACTTGTCCACCACTTTTCGTAAATGTTCCTCTAATGTTCTGTTAAATCTTTCTACCATGCCGTCTGATTGTGGATGCAACGCAGTTGTTCGGGTTTTCCTAATACCCAGTGTTTTGCACAGCTCCTGAAACACAACTGATTCGAAGTTCCTTCCTTGGTCAGAATGTAGCTCTATAGGTGCACCATATCTCGCCACCCAATTGTTGGTGAATACTTCGGCTATAGTTTCTGCTTCTTGATTTGGAATCGGGTACACCTCCGGCCATTTGCTGAAGTAATCCATGACTACCAGTACATATTTGTTTCCAAGTTTGCTAGTAGGAAATGGCCCAGCTACATCCATGGCAATTCTCTCAAATGGTGCTCCTGAGTTGTATTGTTTCATCAGCCCATGACTCCTGGATTTGGGACCCTTAGCCTTTATGCACACGTCGCAGTTCGCAATCCACTCAACAACTGTCTGACGGCAGCCGACCCAATAAAACCTCTTCTTGATTTTCTCTACCGTCTTTGTTACTCCAAGATGACCTCCACTTGGACCATTGTGTAGTTCATTTAACACATCCGGTATTCTTTTCCTTGGAACAGCTATCAATGTTTTAGAACTTTGACCATCTTCACTCTCCCAAACACGATGTAGGCAACCATTTACCAATTGCAAACTATTCCACTGTGCCCAATATTATTTGGCAACAGGACTTTCTGCTGACATCTCTTCTTTTGATGGTCGTTCGTTTTGCTCCAAACCAATCATTACACGTGCCAGATCTGGATCTTCTATCTGACACTTCCTTAATTGTTCCGCATTCCATTCGTCTGTAGATGTTATTGTCATTAGCCGAACATCTATGATGTCTTCCTTCTCCTCAGCTTTAGAGCAATGCTTGCATTCAAGATTACATGGTCGCCGCGACATTGCATCAGCATTTCCATGGGTACTGCCTTTGCGATGGTCTATAGAAAAGTCATAATTTTGTAGTCGCTCAATCCACCTTGCTAACTGACCCTCCGGATTTCGGAATTTCAAAAGCCATTTTAACGCTGCATGATCAGTCCTGACGTGGAATCGTTGACCATAGAGGTACTTATGGAAGTGTTTGATGCATTCTACCAATGCCAATAGTTCTCTTCGTGTTACACAGTAATTTTTTTCCGGTTTCCCAATTGATCGGCTGTAGTATGCGATAACCTTCTCCTGTCCGTCGATTTCCTGTGACAAAACACCTCCTATAGCATAACCACTCGCATCAGTATCCAAAATAAACCTCGCTCCTGGAACCGGGTATGCTAGCATTGGAGCAGTACAAAGCCGATCTTTTAACGTTTGGAAAGCCATTTCTTGTTCCTTCCTCCACTCAAAAGTCTTATTTTTCCTCATAAGCTCCGTGAGACTATTTGCTACGCTGGCAAAATTTGGTACAAATCGGCGATAGTATGTGCACAGCCCAAGAAAGCTTCGCAATTCATGTAGATTCCGAGGTCTTGGCCAATCTTTTACTGCTTCTATTTTTTCGTTATCAGTGCAGATGCCCTTTGTAGTCACTTTATGTCCCAAGTATTTTACTTCTTTCTTGAATAATGCACATTTCTTAGGACTTAACTTGAGACCAGCGCCAGCTATTCTTCGGAAAACTTCCTCCAAATTTTTGAGATGTTCATCAAAGCCTTTTCCCAATACAATGATATCGTCCAGGTACACAAGACATGTTTTCCAGTGCAATCCTTTCAGTACCTGATCCATAAGTCTCTCAAAGGTAGCTGGAGCATTACATAATCCAAATGGCATCACCGTAAATTGCCAAAGACCATCGCCAACACTGAAGGCTGTTTTCTCCTTGTCTTCCTCTTTTACTTCGACTTGCCAATAGCCGCTTTTCAAGTCCAGTGTTGAAAACCATTCCGTTCCAGATAGCGAGTCCAGAGTGTCGTCAATTCTTGGCAATGGGTAACTATCCTTTTTCGTTACATCATTCAGTTTCCGGTAGTCAACGCAGAATCTCATCTTGCCATCTTTCTTTTTAACAAGTACTACCGGAGAACTCCATGGACTGACTGATGGTTCAACTACCCCACTGTCGCTCATTTCTTGTATAATCTGGCTCACCATTTGACGTTTCGCTAATGGAACGCTGCGAGGAGCCTGACGGATTGGCCTTGCATCACCGGTGTCAATGTGATGCTTCACAATATTTGTCCTGCCTGGTTTTGTACCATCCTTATCAAATATGCTAGAATACTTGGCAAGTAATTCTTTCGCCTTTCTTTTGTGATTCTCCTGCAGTTCTTCTGTCCAAGCATTTATTTCATCTGAAAGATCTGTATTGCTAGTAGAAACTTCTCCTTGGGATTGTTCGCAATTCATGATGATGTCAACCTCTTCGCATTTTCCCAATATAGCACCTTTGGAGAGTTTGATTGGTGACTTGAACTCATTAAGTACTCTTACTGGTAGTCGTCCATCTTCTTTTGTCATAGCCAGGGTTTTTCCAACAAGTACATCGGATTTAGTTTCTGTTTCTGCTTCGACAACCCACAATTTGTTTGTCCCACAATCTCCATCAATCTTTGCCCAAATAATTGCCTCGGACTTTGGCGGTATCTGCTGATTCTCTTCCACGAGCACTTTCTTACTGCTGCATCTCTTATCGTAGCCAAAATTTAGCGGCACCTCCAAGTTTTTGTAACTCATAACCTTGTTTTTCATGTCAATCTTAATGCCTTGGTCGATTAGGAAGTCCACACCAATTATGACTTCATCAACAATTTCCGCCACTATGAAGGTGTGTAGTACGACAACATTTCCAATTACAACTTCGCGTGTAACTTCCCCTAGGACTTGGGTATCCTCGCCTGTTGCCGTACGCAATTTTGCTCCATACAATGGCCTTATTTCCTTCTTTACCAAGTCAGATCGAATGATGGAATGAGATGCTCCCGTATCCACAGTCAACATTCGCTCCATTCCGTCCACCAAACCACCAATAGTAACATTACTCGTGCTTCTTCCCAACTGAGAGACAGAGATTATGGGGCATTCCATTGTGGGGACCAGCCCACGCCCCTTTTGGCTGGCCCGCTTTAGTTTAACGACTCAGTTGATTTGGGCGCTTGTTCATACCCATCAATATTCCGCTTGCGCCCATCGGCAGTGCTGAACTTACTGGAACTATTGCTGCAGTGGCGTGCTATATGTCCTATTTTTCCGCATCTGAAGCATTTCACAGCATTACTTTTCTTTTTCTGCATTTCATTCAACGCCTCCCATATTTTGCTTAGTAAGTCTGGCGTTTCCACTTCCACACGATGAGCCTTGTAAGTGGGCTTGCTTAATAGAGATGCCGTTTCCTGTGTCAAAGCATATGAGACCGTTTCAGCGAAAGTTCCTTTTGGGTTTGCATAGGTAGCCCGCTTCGTTTCAATATCTCGTATTCCATTGATGAAGCTTTGAATTTTCATTCTTTCGATGAATTCTTGAGGTGCTCCTGCGTTTGCCAAATGAGCTAGCCTCTCAATCTCAGAAGAAAATTCTTGTAACGTCTCATTTGGTTTCTGGAAGCGATTCTGCAACTCCATTTGATATATCTGCTTCCTGTGCTCGCTACCATAACGTCTTTCAATGGCACCCATAATTGCGTCATAGCTGTTCCTTTCGCCCTCGCTAACAGTCTGTAATATTTCTGCTGCAGGTCCTTTCAATGCTACGAACAGGGCAGCGACTTTGTCCTCCGCACTCCAATTATTTACAATTGCCGTTTTCTCAAATTGTAGCTTGAATACTTGAAATGGACCACTTCCATCAAACGACGGAGGTTTTATCTTCTGTGTAGCAGTTGAAGCGTCTGGACGACTTAGTTGAATATCCTGAAGACGGGCTTTCAATGCTTTTACATCGTCCTCTAATTTTTCTTGTCTTTCTTCAAGGACCTCTTTAACTTGTATAATTTTTGCATCCTGTGCCTTGAATTGTAAGGACATGCGTTATTCTTGTGCCTCCAACTGAGCCGCAATGCCGGACACCTGTGATGAAAGTACTGACTGTTGCAATTCCATTTTTGACGTTATCTGTGCCTGTTGTTCTTCGATTTTTGTCGACATCTGTGCCTGTTGATCTTCCATTTTTGCCGATATCTGTGCCTGTTGTTCTTCGATTTTTGTCGACATCTGTGCCTGTTGATCTTCCATTTTTGCCGATATCTGTGCCTGTTGTTCTTCCATTTTTTTCGACATTTGTGTCAGCACAGCCAATATCGAGTTCATGTCTACGTTTGCTACTGACTGTGGAGCCTCTTCCTTCTGGGTTTCTTCCTTTTGCACCTCTTCCACATCATCGTTGAAATCAAACTCATCTACATTAATGTTATATGCTTCCATAGCTACTCTTAACCTTGCCTGTAGTTCAATTTTATTGCCGGTGGTACTCAGGTTTCTCTTTTCTAACTCCCTTTTAAGTTCTTGGATTTTCAGATCATTTAACTTTGCCATTATTCTTATTTCGTTATCCTTGTCTCGTTATCCTTGTTTCCTTATCCTTGATTCGTTATCCTTGATTCGTTATCCTTGCTTCGTTATCCTTGGTCCTGGAATTTATTTAACAATTCCAATTCTGACACCAATTGTTACGTATTTGTCGATAGCTCGATTATTTCTATAGGGTTCGTATCGCTGAATTGTTAAATAAAAGTCTTTATTTACTTCTTAATTCACACTGCCTTATTTCACGACTAAAAAGTCTACACTTGTTTTACTTGACTTGATGTTAACACTTCTACGGTTAAATTACGACTGACTCTGGAGCGCCTGCTCGCCGCCTTATATAGTCTGTCAAACGCAATCTGGAAAATTCTGGCAACACTGGAAATTATCTGGTATCTTCTTCTAGTTCTGGCACTTTCCCTAGAGATGTGTTCAATCATTTTAGTGATGTAAGTGGAGAACCGATTATATTCGCCACAATACATATATACATATTGTGGCGAATATAATCGGTTCTCCACTTACATCACTAAAATGATTGAACACATCTCTAGGGAAAGTGCCAGAACTAGAAGAAGATACCAGATAATTTCCAGTGTTGCCAGAATTTTCCAGATTGCGTTTGACAGACTATATAAGGCGGCGAGCAGGCGCTCCAGAGTCAGTCGTAACTTAACCGTATAAGTGTTAACATCAAGTGAAGTAAAACAACTGTAGACTTTTTAGTCGTGAAATAAAGCGGTGTGAATTAAGAAGTAAATAAAGACTTTTATTTAACAATTCAGCGATACGAACCCGATAGAAATAATCGAGCTATCGACAAATACGTAACAATTGGTGTCAGAATTGGAATTGTTAAATAAATTCCAGGACCAAGGATAACGAAGCAAGGATAACGAAGCCAGGATAACGAAACAAGGATAACGAGACAAGGATAACGAAATAAGGATAATGGCAAAGTTAAACGAACTGAAAATCCAAGAGCTGAAAAAGGAGTAAGAAAAGAGAAATCTGAGTACAAGCGGCAATAAAATTGAACTACAGGCAAGGCTAAGAGTAGCTATGGAAGCATATAGCATTAATGTAGATGAGTTTGATTTCAACGATGATGTGGAAGAGGTCCAAAAGGAAGAAACCCAGAAGGAAGAGGCTCCACGGTCAGTAGCAAACGTAGACATGAACTCGATATTGGCTGCACTGACACAAATATCGGCCAAAATGGAAGATCAACAGGCACAGATATCGGCAAAAATGGAAGATCAACAGGCACAGATGTCGACAAAAATCGAAGAACAACAGGCACAGATATCGGCAAAAATGGAAGATCAACAGGCACAGATGTCGACAAAAATCGAAGAACAACAGGCACAGATAACGTCAAAAATGGAATTGCAACAGTCAGTACTTTCATCACAAGTGTCCGGCATTGCGGCTCAGTTGGAGGCACAAGAAGAACGCATGTCCTTACAATTCAAGGCACAGGATGCAAAAATTATACAAGTTAAGGAGGTCCTTGAAGAAAGACAAGAAAAATTAGAGGACGATGTAAAAGCATTGAAAGCCCGTCTCCAGGATATTCAACTAAGTCGTCCAGTCGCTTCAACTGCTACACAGAAGATAAAACCTCCGTCGTTTGATGGAAGTGGTCCATTTCAAGTATTCAAGCTACAATTTGAGAAAACGGCAGTTGTAAATAATTGGAGTGCGGAGGACAAAGTCGCTGCCCTGTTCGTAGCATTGAAAGGACCTGCAGCAGAAATATTACAGACTGTTAGCGAGGGCGAAAGGAACAGCTATGACGCAATTATGGGTGCCATTGAAAGACGTTATGGTAGCGAGCACAGGAAGCAGATATATCAAATGGAGTTGCAGAATCGCTTCCAGAAACCAAATGAGACGTTACAAGAATTTTCTTCTGAGATTGAGAGGCTAGCTCATTTGGCAAACGCAGGAGCACCTCAAGAATTCATCGAAAGAATGAAAATTCAAAGCTTCATCAATGGAATACGAGATATTGAAACGAAGCGGGCTACCTATGCAAACCCAAAAGGAACTTTCGCTGAAACGGTCTCATATGCTTTGACACAGGAAACGGCATCTCTATTAAGCAAGCCCACTTACAAGGCTCATCGTGTGGAAGTGGAAACGCCAGACTTACTAAGCAAAATATGGGAGGCGTTGAATGAAATGCAGAAAAAGAAAAGTAATGCTGTGAAATGCTTCAGATGCGGAAAAATAGGACATATAGCACGCCACTGCAGCAATAGTTCCAGTAAGTTCAGCACTGCCGATGGGCGCAAGCGGAATATTGATGGGTATGAACAAGCGCCCAAATCAACTGAGTCGTTAAACTAAAGCGGGCCAGCCAAAAGGGGCGTGGGCTGGTCCCCACAATGGAATGCCCCATAATCTCTGTCTCTCAGTTGGGAAGAAGCACGAGTAATGTTACTATTGGTGGTTTGGTGGACGGAATGGAGCGAATGTTGACTGTGGATACGGGAGCATCTCATTCCATCATTCGATCTGACTTGGTAAAGAAGGAAATAAGGCCATTGTATGGAGCAAAATTGCGTACGGCAACAGGCGAGGATACCCAAGTCCTAGGGGAAGTTACACGCGAAGTTGTAATTGGAAATGTTGTCGTACTACACACCTTCATAGTGGCGGAAATTGTTGATGAAGTCATAATTGGTGTGGACTTCCTAATCGACCAAGGCATTAAGATTGACATGAAAAACAAGGTTATGAGTTACAAAAACTTGGAGGTGCCGCTAAATTTTGGCTACGATAAGAGATGCAGCAGTAAGAAAGTGCTCGTGGAAGAGAATCAGCAGATACCGCCAAAGTCCGAGGCAATTATTTGGGCAAAGATTGATGGAGATTGTGGGACAAACAAATTGTGGGTTGTCGAAGCAGAAACAGAAACTAAATCCGATGTACTTGTTGGAAAAACCCTGGCTATGACAAAAGAAGATGGACGACTACCAGTAAGAGTACTTAATGAGTTCAAGTCACCAATCAAACTCTCCAAAGGTGCTATATTGGGAAAATGCGAAGAGGTTGACATCATCATGAATTGCGAACAATCCCAAGGAGAAGTTTCTACTAGCAATACAGATCTTTCAGATGAAATAAATGCTTGGACAGAAGAACTGCAGGAGAATCACAAAAGAAAGGCGAAAGAATTACTTGCCAAGTATTCTAGCATATTTGATAAGGATGGTACAAAACCAGGCAGGACAAATATTGTGAAGCATCACATTGACACCGGTGATGCAAGGCCAATCCGTCAGGCTCCTCGCAGCGTTCCATTAGCGAAACGTCAAATGGTGAGCCAGATTATACAAGAAATGAGCGACAGTGGGGTAGTTGAACCATCAGTCAGTCCATGGAGTTCTCCGGTAGTACTTGTTAAAAAGAAAGATGGCAAGATGAGATTCTGCGTTGACTACCGGAAACTGAATGATGTAACGAAAAAGGATAGTTACCCATTGCCAAGAATTGACGACACTCTGGACTCGCTATCTGGAACGGAATGGTTTTCAACACTGGACTTGAAAAGCGGCTATTGGCAAGTCGAAGTAAAAGAGGAAGACAAGGAGAAAACAGCCTTCAGTGTTGGCGATGGTCTTTGGCAATTTACGGTGATGCCATTTGGATTATGTAATGCTCCAGCTACCTTTGAGAGACTTATGGATCAGGTACTGAAAGGATTGCACTGGAAAACATGTCTTGTGTACCTGGACGATATCATTGTATTGGGAAAAGGCTTTGATGAACATCTCAAAAATTTGGAGGAAGTTTTCCGAAGAATAGCTGGCGCTGGTCTCAAGTTAAGTCCTAAGAAATGTGCATTATTCAAGAAAGAAGTAAAATACTTGGGACATAAAGTGACTACAAAGGGCATCTGCACTGATAACGAAAAAATAGAAGCAGTAAAAGATTGGCCAAGACCTCGGAATCTACATGAATTGCGAAGCTTTCTTGGGCTGTGCACATACTATCGCCGATTTGTACCAAATTTTGCCAGCGTAGCAAATAGTCTCACGGAGCTTATGAGGAAAAATAAGAATTTTGAGTGGAGGAAGGAACAAGAAATGGCTTTCCAAACGTTAAAAGATCGGCTTTGTACTGCTCCAATGCTAGCATACCCGGTTCCAGGAGCGAGGTTTATTTTGGATACTGATGCGAGTGGTTATGCTATAGGAGGTGTTTTGTCACAGGAAATCGACGGACAGGAGAAGGTTATCGCATACTACAGCCGATCAATTGGGAAACCGGAAAAAAATTACTGTGTAACACGAAGAGAACTATTGGCATTGGTAGAATGCATCAAACACTTCCATAAGTACCTCTATGGTCAACGATTCCACGTCAGGACTGATCATGCAGCGTTAAAATGGCTTTTGAAATTCCGAAATCCGGAGGGTCAGTTAGCAAGGTGGATTGAGCGACTACAAAATTATGACTTTTCTATAGACCATCGCAAAGGCAGTACCCATGGAAATGCTGATGCAATGTCGCGGCGACCATGTAATCTTGAATGC
This sequence comes from Urophora cardui, assembly GCA_960531455.1. Taxonomy (NCBI): domain Eukaryota; kingdom Metazoa; phylum Arthropoda; class Insecta; order Diptera; family Tephritidae; genus Urophora; species Urophora cardui. The sequence continues at coordinate 58,134,037 of OY482673.1, forward strand.
AAGCATTGCTCTAAAGCTGAGGAGAAGGAAGACATCATAGATGTTCGGCTAATGACAATAACATCTACAGACGAATGGAATGCGGAACAATTAAGGAAGTGTCAGATAGAAGATCCAGATCTGGCACGTGTAATGATTGGTTTGGAGCAAAACGAACGACCATCAAAAGAAGAGATGTCAGCAGAAAGTCCTGTTGCCAAATAATATTGGGCACAGTGGAATAGTTTGCAATTGGTAAATGGTTGCCTACATCGTGTTTGGGAGAGTGAAGATGGTCAAAGTTCTAAAACATTGATAGCTGTTCCAAGGAAAAGAATACCGGATGTGTTAAATGAACTACACAATGGTCCAAGTGGAGGTCATCTTGGAGTAACAAAGACGGTAGAGAAAATCAAGAAGAGGTTTTATTGGGTCGGCTGCCGTCAGACAGTTGTTGAGTGGATTGCGAACTGCGACGTGTGCATAAAGGCTAAGGGTCCCAAATCCAGGAGTCATGGGCTGATGAAACAATACAACTCAGGAGCACCATTTGAGAGAATTGCCATGGATGTAGCTGGGCCATTTCCTACTAGCAAACTTGGAAACAAATATGTACTGGTAGTCATGGATTACTTCAGCAAATGGCCGGAGGTGTACCCGATTCCAAATCAAGAAGCAGAAACTATAGCCGAAGTATTCACCAACAATTGGGTGGCGAGATATGGTGCACCTATAGAGCTACATTCTGACCAAGGAAGGAACTTCGAATCAGTTGTGTTTCAGGAGCTGTGCAAAACACTGGGTATTAGGAAAACCCGAACAACTGCGTTGCATCCACAATCAGACGGCATGGTAGAAAGATTTAACAGAACATTAGAGGAACATTTACGAAAAGTGGTGGACAAGTTCCAGAGAGATTGGGACACTCATATTCCTCTGTTCCTGATGGCATATCGATCGGCCGTACACGATACAACAGGTCAGACTCCTGCGAAAATAATCTTTGGTAGTGATCTTCGACTGCCAGCTGACTTGAAATTTGGGATAAGTGCTGATGCGGGAATAAATGCCAGACAATCTAACAACGTTCTGGAAGAGGAAATGAGAGAAATACATGAACTTGTAAGACAGCGAACAAAGATCATGAGTGACAAGATGAAGGCCAGATACGACAAGGCAATGAACTCAGAAGGTTTTGTTGAGGGAGATCTAGTTTTGCTATACAACCCGCAGCGAAAGAAAGGTTTGTCCCCGAAATTGCAGTGTACTTGGGAAGGGCCCTACAAAGTGATTAAACGGCTCAACGATGTTGTGTATCGCATACAAACGATTGGAAGACCAAGGAATAAAATGAAAGTGGTTCATCTGGAAAGGCTAGCAGCATTTGGGACAAGTAATGTGTCAGATCGGGACGATCAGACTTAGGTGGAGGGCAGTGTGGCGAATATAATCGGTTCTCCACTTACATCACTAAAATGATTGAACACATCTCTAGGGAAAGTGCCAGAACTAGAAGAAGAGACCAGATAATTTCCAGTGTTGCCAGAATTTTCCAGATTGCGTTTGACAGACTATATAAGGCGGCGAGCAGGCGCTCCAGAGTCAGTCGTAATTTAACCGTAGAAGTGTTAACATCAAGTCAAGTAAAACAAGTGTAGACTTTTTAGTCGTGAAATAAAGCAGTGTGAATTAAGAAGTAAATAAAGACTTTTATTTAACAATTCAGCGATACGAACCCTATAGAAATAATCGAGCTATCGACAAATACGTAACAGTATGTAAAATGAATTGTGCAATTATTTTTGTTACAAGTAGTATTGTTTAGATTTTGTTATGTACTTAGTACTACTGTATGTGATATATGTATGGGTGAAAATAGGCCTCCTGGGGAACCGAACACCCTAAAAAATCGGTAACGCGCCTGTGTTGCTACCTCAGCGGTGGTGCGGAAAAGCAATAAATATATATATGTATTATATAAATATAAATAATGAAGATTAAGTTATTATTTTTAAGATTTGTATTGTATTTAAGTATATTTAATATATGAGATTAAGTTAATATTTCTAAGATTTGTATTGTATTTAGGAATATTTAATATATGTAGGAATATGAAAGTTGTTATGTTACTGTTAACCCGAATCAACCCACGAGCACCATATGGTAACGCTAAACATCCCCTTACATTTACAAGAAAATAAACAAAAGGAAAAGAAAACACACCAGGAAAATGCCAATTTTCAATGAAAAATTAATGTGGCTTTGCAAAAAGGTAAAGATCGTGTTATTCTGTGCTCAAATGTCGAAGCTATTGCGTGTGAAAATGAGGTGACAAAAATTAGTACTGAAAATTCCCGTTTTCAGATATGGCATGTCGGTAAATATAAGTATATTTTATAACTTTTAGAATAAATTGTTCATATAGGGTACATTCAGAAGGCGCAACGGTGGAGCACAACTGTTGTGTAGATATCAGTAATCGGAAAGTGATACGATTTTCGCCTTCTGAACGAGCTGATACATTAAATAAACAAATTAGTATTTTAATTATCCCCAACGTAATTGCCAATAATTTCGCGGCTTTGAAACATTTTTATTACATTCCAAAATTCATAAACACTATTTATATTTTTGTACATATGTCAAAATCGTAAGCTCAACATGTTGTGTAAAGTGAGCGTAAAAAATTTATGATGGAAAAAAGTCTCCAAAATCACAACATGTTGTGGTGATCAGAAATACTCAACGTTGCGTTCAGAAGATAAAACACAACAGTTGCGCAACTGTTGCGCCACGGTTGCGCCTTCTGAACGTAGCCATAATTACACTTTTTGAAAGCTAATGAAATTATGTATGTAATGTTAATTAGTTTTTAAAGAAAAAATTCTTCTTTCCAACATTTTTTTACATTTTTCTAAAGGCGTTACCATATGGTAGCCGAGGGTCGTCCAGGGTACAGGTTTTTTTTGTTGGGCTTCGCGTGATTTTCTCTGCCGTTGTGTAAATTTAACTAATGTAATGTTATTAATTTGTTAGAATTTTATAAATTTTCTGCTTTTAGAGGTTTAACATTACAAAAAATGCATGATTTCATTCAAGATCAAGATGAGGCATTCGACGATGGTGGACTAAATGACATACCAACTGTCATTTAGGTACATACATGGAGCCTCATCAATATTACAACATTTTTGGAGAAGATAATACTGAAGAGGAATGTGTGGGTAAACCAGATAATGTTTGCTCGGTCCAACTAAAAGGCAACTGAGAAGTTGTAATGGCTGGTAGCTCGACATTGCCCCATTTTGTCCAAGAAGATGAATGGGTGAAGAATATTTCACCATTTCCTCTTCCAATTTTTCCACTGGCGAATACGAAGATTGTCGTAATATACTACGTCATGTTCAATTAGAGAAGTTTTTTAATTATTGTTATTATTTATCAAGCACATTTGCTAACAAAGTGCAATATATGCTATTGGCCAGAATAGGCCAACCCTACATATGGAAGTATTTAAAAAAAAAAATATGTTATTTGCATAACTTTACTTAAAACCTACTTAAATCTCAATAAAGTGAATTAAATATGTGTTTTTTCCTGTGAAACTAAAAAAAAAAGTTTCCAAACATCATTTACCCTTTAAACAAAAACCTGTACCTTAGGCGACCCACGGCTACCATATGGTAACGCTAGTTTTTCACATTTTCCGGAAAAGTGCCACAAGGTATTGGAAAACGGACTTAAATTTCATGCTCAGGAGGTCGAAATTTATTGGTGTACATACTTTTATGAAAATCTGAAACAAAAAAAGTTCTGGGAAAATCCGGGTTAAACAAGACATTAAAATTAATAAATTGCATCCAATATATTTAAAAAAAAAATATATATATATATAAAAATTGAAATCGAGTATTTAATTGAATATGAATATACTTGGTAAGTATTAAATGTAAACTTGGACAAAGGAACCCAATATCGCTTAGAAACATTCGTGAGTCATCCGGGTCCACGTTTTGACCCATATTTGGGGACCCGGCCTAGGCATCGCAATGAAAATAACTATGTTGGAGACCTGCTCAGCACCTTTCATTTGATACCCATATTGCTCAAAGACTTGCGGTCACTCTGGATCCACATTTGGGTCTATATTCCGGCAAGTTCCTTTTTCGATATTCTACATTTATACCCTATTATGTGCGCTAATACCACATGAATCTACTGTGAGAATTTCATAAAGATCGGTTGATTACTTTGGGAGTCCATAAAGGACACACACACATTCATTTTTATATAATAGAGATGGCGTGATCGTCAACCGATTTTGGCAATTTTTCCTCCAAACATTTGCTTAAGTACATCAGGCGTACCAAATTTGATCGATATATCGCACGTTTTATTCAATAGGGATTTAGGGCCGATTTCATAATCAAATTAAAAGTTCCTTTATTCCTTAGGACCGATTTCTTAATCAAATTAAAAGTTCCTTTATCCCTTAAGGCCGATTTCATAATCAAATTAAAAGTTCCTTTATTCCTTAGGACCGATTTCTTAATCAAATTAAAAATTCCTTTATTCCTTAGGGCCGATTTCATAATAAAATTAAAAGTTCCTTTAAAATTTAAGGAGCATTTAATTTGCTGATCGAGAATTTTGCGTTAAATCCCTATAGAATAAAACGTGCGATATCTGCTGCGACTTCTGAGTTATGACTATATAGGAAAAGTGGACATGGTCATGATCCCAATTTGCAATACCAACCGTCTCAGTCTGTATACCAACTTGCATTCCAAATTTCATCAAAATATTTAATTTTTTGGGAGAGTTATCAACAACTTTCCATGGCAGCATCTTTACCTTTAATTTCATACCAATATTTAATTAGAAAGTAACAATTTATATTTATTTATTTATATTTATATATAAAATCTTACAACTAAGGTACAATAACGTTTTTTATTGCCACTACTTCAATGAACAATGTAGACGCAGTTTCATATATGTAATTGCATTTAATATTAAATTAGTACAATAATAAAATCAATCAACCCAGCCAGCAAGGTACCGTACATTTTACGAACATTGCGATTTACGAGCTATTCTCGAATAAAAAAACAATAACAAAAGAAGCTTTTTTCTATCATGTAAAAAAAAAGAAAACGAAAAATTTCAAACTCAATATTTTAAAAGTAAGTAGTATGTATGTTTGTAAAATTTCCAAGGACCGTAACGATTATCATTTTTATAAAAAAATCATTTTTAATCGTTATAATTTGATTTTAATTTTTTCGATGAAATTTGATCGATATTTTATGATTTTAATTTTTTTGATAAAAAATAATTGTTATTACTGGATTTAAATTTTTCCTATGAAACTTGATCGATATTTTATGATTTTTATTTTTCCGATCAAAAATAATTTTAATTATTGGATTTAAATTTTTCCGATCATAATAAACTCTAAACACTTGTTTTTTTTTTTTTTTGCAAATTTTGTTCTCAAATAGAACTGCGCCAATGTTGGCACAATCGTCAACTTCAGGCCATCAAATATAGGATTCACTAACGTTTGAAAAAGTTTACTATGATCGGAGAAAAAAAAAAAAAAAAAAAAATGATTAAAGTTGATCGGAAAAATTTAAATCCAATTATAATAATTATTTTTGATCGAAAAAATAAAAATCAGAAAATATCGATCAAGTTTCATCGGAAAAATTTAAATCCAATAATAAAAATTATTTTTGATCGAAAAAATAAAAATCTTCAGAATAAAGATGAGCTCATATTTGGATAGAATGTGCTAAAATCATTGTATCGGAATACTTGCATTTTATTGTTAAGGAAGTTTTCATAATGATTTTTCATCCGAAGAAATGAAAATAACGATTAAAATCGGTCCCTGAAAATTTCTACATTTACGATATAAAAACGGACGTAAAAAGATTCATATACGAGTGCTTTTTCGATACATTTACGACACTCTTTGATAAATAGATATCCGGAATTGGTTTTGAATATATATTCAAATAAAATAGACAATAAATTACTTGAATTAAGCAACTTTTTTTAAATTAATTACTTCACATATGTATTATTGTACAAATGTTCTCACAAGCATTTGCAGTGGTACACCAGCGTGAAGACATCTTAATAAATGCCTCAGTATTTGATTAAAACATACCCGAAATTGATTTTGAATCAATATTCACATAAAATGGATGGTAAATTACTCGAATGAAACCACTTTTCTTAAATTAATTATCTCACATATGTATTATTGTACAAATGTTCTCACAAGCATTTGCAGTGGTACACCAGCGTGAAGACATCTTAATAAATGCCTCAGTATTTGATTAAAACATACCCGGAATTGATTTTGAATCAATATTCACATAAAATGGATGGTAAATTACTCGAATGAAATCACTTTTCTTAAATTAATTAACTCACATATGTATTATTGTACAAATGTTTTCACAAGCATTTGCAGTGGTACACCACCATGAGGACATCTTAATAAATGCCTCAGTATTTGATTAAAACATACCCGGAATTGATTTTGAATCAATATTTATATAAAATAGATAGTAAATTACTCGAATTAAACCACTTTTTTTAAATTAATTAACTCACGTATGTATTATTGTACAAATGTTTTCGCAAGCATTTGCATTGGTACACACGCGTGGGGACATCTTAAAAATGCCTCAATATTTAATAACTTTTTGGTTGCTTGTTTTTCCGACAGGGTAGGAATATGATGTATTGTGGAACGATTTTCCGTCATCCCTTGTCAAGTTTGGTTTGGAACGAAAGAAGACACTGAAGATGGCGCATATTAGCCGAAGCCGGTTTGTCTCCAAACCAAACTTGACAAGGGATGACGGAAAATCGTTCCACAATGCCTCAATATTTGATTAATGCATATATATATTAATACTAGTTATATTTACTTACATATTTATTTATATTTATTAAGAAAATTTATATTAAGAAAGTTTACTTTTGCACTTTTGCACATTCCTTTTTGTGCTTTTCGTAAATATCAACAGCTGAGGTGAGCAGAGTTTCTGCTTTTTGTCATTTTGAATAAATACTAAAAGTCAGCTGTTTTATGTCGTGAAAAATAAGTTAGCGAATCCTACTGTTGTCACTGCAAACGTCATTGTTGTTAAGCTAACAACTCGATTTGCGTTGTCGTCTAATGTTACTGAATCCAGCTACATAGTTTTATTGTTCTATGCAAAACTTTTACACGCATGGATATGTGCAAAATAATATAATATTTTACATCAACAGCCATAAATCCAAAACAAAATAAATTGAAGGTGAAGTGCCATCATCTATGATGAAGGCTTTTTCCAAAGGATTTAATATTAAAAAAAAAAAAAAAAAAACAAATATGGTTGGGGTAAGTGGAAAAAAATTCAACAACTATTTACAGCTGTTTGGTATATACATAAAATAAAATACCAACAACAATGTTCATTGCGAACTGCCTACAACAAAAAATTCAGCACGTTTGTGGAGAATATATGCAAAAGCATATACACACTAACGTTAATGTTGAAAATGAAAAAGGCAAAAGTGGGGAAAATCCAACAGCTTGCACAGAGTCTCAATGGCCGAGTGTGTTTATCCGTTGGGTCATTGCGGCTGAAGTTGGAATGGACTTGGGTTCAATCCCCGGTGCATCCACTTCCGAAAAGAGTGCTGATGATCGAAATTGGTTTTTCGTGAAATAGCTATACACTCAACCTTCGCTGTAAATAGTTGTTGAATTTTTTTCCACTTACCCCAGCAATTAAAAATTGAATTAAAATAAAAAAAAAAAAAAAATTTCGTGCTAAGCACTAAAAACTCTTTCAAGTAAAATTGTTAACGTTGTTTGGTATATACATAAAATAAAATACCAACAACAATGTTCATTGCGAACTGCCTACAACAAAAAATTCAGCACGTTTGTGGAGAATATATGCAAAAGCATATACACACTAACGTTAATGTTGAAAATGAAAAAGGCAAAAGTGGGGAAAATCCAACAGCTTGCACAGAGTCTCAATGGCCGAGTGTGTTTATCCGTTGGGTCATTGCGGCTGAAGTTGGAATGGACTTGGGTTCAATCCCCGGTGCATCCACTTCCGAAGAGTGCTGATGATCGAAATTGGTTTTTCGTGAAATAGCTATACACTCAACCTTCGCTGTAAATAGTTGTTGAATTTTTTTCCACTTACCCCAACAATTAAAAATTGAATTAAAAAAAAAAAAAAAAAAAATTTCGTGCTAAGCACTAAAAACTCTTTCAAGTAAAATTGTTAACGTTGTTTGGTATATACATAAAATAAAATACCAACAACAATGTTCATTGCGAACTGCCTACAACAAAAAATTCAGCACGTTTGTGGAGAATATATGCAAAAGCATATACACACTAACGTTAATGTTGAAAATGAAAAAGGCAAAAGTGGGGAAAATCCAACAGCTTGCACAGAGTCTCAATGGCCGAGTGTGTTTATCCGTTGGGTCATTGCGGCTGAAGTTGGAATGGACTTGGGTTCAATCCCCGGTGCATCCACTTCCGAAAAGAGTGCTGATGATCGAAATTGGTTTTTCGTGAAATAGCTATACACTCAACCTTCGCTGTAAATAGTTGTTGAATTTTTTTCCACTTACCCCAACAATTAAATTGAATTAAAATAAAAAAAAAAATAAAAAAATTTCGTGCTAAGCACTAAAAACTCTTTCAAAAACAAATATGATTCATTGTGAATATTGCAAACAACTAATTTGCGACATTTGCCTGCGGCAATTACATTCGAAGCACGCGTAGGTACATGCCAGTCAAAGATTTTGTAGCGAAATCGAAAAATGTGTTACAAATGCTTTTGGAAAGCAGTAGGTTAGGAATAACGCTACTGGAAAAAAGCGTTAATAATGAATTTGGCTATACGCATATAATCGATGAAAACCTGAACGACCTAACGTATAATATACGTTCGTTATTTAGACCACTCATTACGGCATTGGAGGTGCGAGAACGTTTCTTGTTGGATTTTGTTCAACGGCTTCATCAACATCGCATGAATACGCTATACGAGCAGATCACTGCGATAAAATCCGCTTATTTTAATCTCAATCCTCAATTGGAGTATTTTCGCTAAGATCTGTAAATTTGCCTTGATAATAATCACGCAGAAGCTTAATAGCACGTTTACCATAGCCCATCTGTAAAGGAGATTGGGAAACTTAGGATTTGCTACAAACAAAGGCAAAAATGATAACGAAAATTGATAGCTTACCCTTTGATAATAGGGATGTGTCGCTATTCTAACCACTCGTACACCGGCCAACTTAGGAAACTCCTTATCGCCAAATTGTTCGGCAACATTCCATGGTATCAGATCACCACTTGCCTTCTTGCCACGACCCAGTGAGTCGCTTATAGTTTTTGAAGAAATTTCACCTTCAAGTGCCACCTGTACAACGACAAGTATTTCCGGTAGTTGATCTTTGCGTTGTATGGGTCCCAGCAAACAGAAGAGATGATGTGCCGGCGCATCACTCATCATTTGCAAATCATTTGGACTGTTTCTGTATTGTGATGCGACGTAAATCGAAACTAAACGATGCAGAAATGATTCGGCTGCTTTGTGGTATGAAAATAAAGCATCACGATCGATATAATAGAGTTCGCAAACACCCCTAACTAATATGGACACCCGTACTAATATGCAGCACTGTAGTGGCATCCAAACAAAGCAAATTGATTAACCAAGATTCGATGTCATCACCTTCACTATAACGTATGGATTCCTCTAGTTTTATCTAAAAGAAAATAACAAATAGATCAGAAACTATTTAAAAACAATTGTTTTTTTTTTTTAACAAAATAAAAAAAGTACACACCGGCGGTGGAGCATTATTGTCTTTCTGCAGCTGCGACATCAATTTCAAACTGAGCGATCGTCCCGTACCCTCGTATCCATTTATTGTCGAAGCCATAAATATTAAATACGGACCCATCATTTTTTTTACCAAAGGTAATGGTAGGTCTGTTTGGTGAGATTTTGGGTAGAATGCTATTTTATGTCAAACTAAAGATGAAGGCAAAAGTCAAGAATTATATAAAGATATTGGATATATTGGATAAGCCTTGGCAAAAGTTCAACAAACGCATTTGTGCGAAATGCTATTTAGAGCCTATACACACTTGCGACTCAATCGATTTAGTCGAATGTTGATTTGCATGGGAATGTATGGAAGCATTCACACTACATTCAATTAGTTGTACAACTGAAACAGTTGGATTTGCAGCCCAATTTCATTCCAACTGAAACAGTTGTACAACTGCTTGATCAGCAAGGCGCCCTTCTACGTATTCACACTTGAGACAATTTAGTCGAACGACTACAACAACAACAGTGATATTCGTAGTGGAAAGAGTTGCCATGCTGACAGCACTACTTTTATTTCACTTTTGGTAAATTGCAGAGATTAAATATTTCAATTAATATTTTCAAAATGTTAAAAAAAAAAACAAAAAGTTCGTTTCTTATTAACTACACCATTTCCAGATGGATTTTAGAAAGCGTTAACTGGATTTTAGAAAGGGGAAATTGGATTTTAGAAATGTCAATTGGATTTTAGAAAGCGTTAAAATGATTTTAGAAAACAAAATTGGATTTTTGAAAGCGTGAATTGGATTTCAGAATGTGCGTTTAAAATAAATTTTACACAGAATTTTTCGAATAGAAATTCTTTATTGCGTATGAAAGTATAAATTAATAATTATATAAATTTTCGAAAGTCCAATTTACAGTTTCTAAAGTCCAATATCCCTTTTCTAAAATCAAATCGACATTTCTAAAATCCAATTTTCCCTTTCTAAAATCCATTAGGCTATTCTAAAATCTAATTTCCCCTTTCTAAAATCCAATTGACATTTCTAAAATCTAATTTCCCCTTTCTAAAATCCAATTGACATTTCTAAAATCCAATTTCCCCTTTCTAAAATCCAATTGACATTTCTAAGATCCAATTTCCCCTTTCTAAAATCCAGTTGACGCTTTCTAAAATCCATCTGGAAATGGTGTAGTTATAGACAAGAATTATCTAACTAAGGATATTTACTTCCGTTTTCATATGTTTCTTGATATTGTTGTTCTCTTCAAATGTCATTAATCGCATTTTAAAATAGAAATAATGAAAATGAAATTTCATGAAAATTATTAATGGCTGATTTTTACTATTTTTCCGTTTCTTGTACTTCTGTTCGTTTCGCCTTTATGAGCGTAATTCCTTCCGTTTTTCTCTTTTCATTTACTTGACAGCTAGTTGCTAGTTTAATAAGAAACAAAGCCAAACAATGTATGCACTTTTTGTTTATTTTATTGTTTTTTATTTATTAATCAAGTTGACAGCTGACAAGAAGGTGCTTTCATGTAAGAATGCAGATAAACTTTAACAATTTAATACTTCATCACTTTATATGAAGACCACTAATGTAAAATTTGCTGAGTAAAATGTGAACATTGGCAACACTATGTCATTGTCAATCGCACGACTATTTAGTCTCAAGTGTGAATAGCTGCCACCGATTCGACTAAATAGTTGGAGTAGTGTGAATACAAGAGTCCAATTCGACCAAATCGATTGAGTCGCAAGTGTGTATAGGCTCTTAGTGTCAAAAATGACGCTTAGGAACAGTGTTGCCACAGCCTCAAAAATTATGGTATAACAAATTGATGCCTTCATGGTTTTTTTTCGTGGTCACGCTTTCCTTTACCAATCGTAAAAACCGTTTATAAAAGGGGCGTTGCACCGTCCTCCGATCCTATATCTGAAGTCAGAACAGTCCGGAGGCCGATAGTTTTCGAAATATAAATACATATTTGTTTTTTCAAAATACCTTTACTTTGGTGATAACGGGTTGAAAGGACCACATAATCTTTCTGGGGCAAAATCTACGTACCCATCCACAGTAATCCTGCGTGGAATACCTTCATCGCCTTCATGAGGGAGTACTTAAATTTATAAAAAAAAAAAACACCTAAGCACAATTACATATGAATGATACGTAGAAAATTTTTATTTTGGCATAGAACAAATTTTATTTTTATCAAACGTTTGGTTGGACCACTCCGCATAGCAGGCATTTTGACTTATTAGAGCCTATACACACTTGCGACTCAATCGATTTGGTCGAATTGGACTCTTGTATTCACACTACTCCAACTATTTAGTCGAATCGGTGGCAGCTATTCACACTTGGGACTAAATAGTCGTGCGATTGACAATGACATAGTGTTGCCAATGTTCACATTTTACTCAGCAAATTTTACATTAGTGGTCTTCATATAAAGTGATGAAGTATTAAATTGTTAAAGTTTATCTGCATTCTTACATGAAAGCACCTTCTTGTCAGCTGTCAACTTGATTAATAAATAAAAAACAATAAAATAAACAAAAAGTGCATACATTGTTTGGCTTTGTTTCTTATTAAACTAGCAACTAGCTGTCAAGTAAATGAAAAGAGAAAAACGGAAGGAATTACGCTCATAAAGGCGAAACGAACAGAAGTACAAGAAACGGAAAAATAGTAAAAATCAGCCATTAATAATTTTCATGAAATTTCATTTTCATTATTTCTATTTTAAAATGCGATTAATGACATTTGAAGAGAACAACAATATCAAGAAACATATGAAAACGGAAGTAAATATCCTTAGTTAGATAATTCTTGTCTATAACTACACCATTTCCAGATGGATTTTAGAAAGCGTCAACTGGATTTTAGAAAGGGGAAATTGGAGCTTAGAAATGTCAATTGGATTTTAGAAAGGGGAAATTGGATTTTAGAAATGTCAATTGGATTTTAGAAAGGGGAAATTAGATTTTAGAAATGTCAATTGGATTTTAGAAAGGGGAAATTAGATTTTAGAATAGCCAAATGGATTTTTGAAAGGGAAAATTGGATTTTAGAAATGTCGATTTGATTTTAGAAAAGGGAAATTGGACTTTAGAAACTGTAAATTGGATTTTCGAAAATTTATATAATTATTAATTTATACTTTCATACGCAATAAAGAATTTCTATTCGAAAAATTCTGTGTAAAATTTATTATAAACGCACATTCTGAAATCCAATTCACGCTTTCAAAAATCCAATTTTGTTTTCTAAAATCCTTTTAACGCTTTCTAAAATCCAATTGACATTTCTAAAATCCAATTTCCCCTTTCTAAAATCCAATTGACATTTCTAAAATCCAATTTCCCCTTTCTAAAATCCAGTTAACGCTTTCTAAAATCCATCTGGAAATGGTGTAGTTAATAAGAAACGAACCTTTTGTTTTTAAACATTTTGAAAATAGTAATTGAAATATTCAATCTCTACAATTTACCAAAAGTGAAATAAAAGTAGTTCTGTCAGCATGGCAACTCTTTCCACTATGAATATCACTGTTGTTGTTGTAGTCGTTCGACTAAATTGTCTCAAGTGTGAATACGTAGAAGGGCGCCTTGCTGATCAAGCAGTTGTACAACTGTTTCAGTTGGAATGAAATTGGGCTGCAAATCCAACTGTTTCAGTTGTACAACTAATTGAATGTAGTGTGAATGCTTCCATACATTCCCATGCAAATCAACATTCGACTAAGAGCCTATACACACTTGCGACTCAATCGATTTGGTCGAATTGGACTGTTGTATTCACACTACTCCAACTATTTAGTCGAATCGGTGGCAGCTATTCACACTTGAGACTAAATAGTCGTGCGATTGACAATGATATAGTGTTGCCAATGTTCACATTTTACTCAGCAAATTTTACATTAGTGGTCTTCATATAAAGTGATGAAGTATTAAATTGTTAAAGTTTATCTGCATTCTTACATGAAAGCACCTTCTTGTCAGCTGTCAACTTGATTAATAAATAAAAAACAATAAAATAAACAAAAAGTGCATACATTGTTTGGCTTTGTTTCTTATTAAACTAGCAACTAGCTGTCAAGTAAATGAAAAGAGAAAAACGGAAGGAATTACGCTCATAAAGGCGAAACGAACAGAAGTACAAGAAACGGAAAAATAGTAAAAATCAGCCATTAATAATTTTCATGAAATTTCATTTTCATTATTTCTATTTTAAAATGCGATTAATGACATTTGAAGAGGACAACAATATCAAGAAACATATGAAAACGGAAGTAAATATCCTTAGTTAGATAATTCTTGTCTATAACTACACCATTTCCAGATGGATTTTAGAAAGTGTCAACTGGATTTTAGAAAGGGGAAATTGGATCTTAGAAATGTCAATTGGATTTTCGAAAATTTATATAATTATTAATTTATACTTTCATACGCAATAAAGAATTTTCTAAAATTTATTTTAAACGCACATTCTGAAATCCAATTCACGCTTTCAAAAATCCAATTTTGTTTTCTAAAATCCTTTTAACGCTTTCTAAAATCCAATTGACATTTCTAAAATCCAATTTCCCCTTTCTAAAATCCAATTGACATTTCTAAAATCCAATTTCCCCTTTCTAAAATCCAGTTAACGCTTTCTAAAATCCATCTGGAAATGGTGTAGTTAATAAGAAACGAACCTTTTGTTTTTAAACATTTTGAAAATATTAATTGAAATATTCAATCTCTACAATTTACCAAAAGTGAAATAAAAGTAGTGCTGTCAGCATGGCAACTCTTTCCACTACGAATATCACTGTTGTTGTTGTAGTCGTTCGACTAAATTGTCTCAAGTGTGAATACGTAGAAGGGCGCCTTGCTGATCAAGCAGTTGTACAACTGTTTCAGTTGGAATGAAATTGGGCTGCAAATCCAACTGTTTCAGTTGTACAACTAATTGAATGTAGTGTGAATGCTTCCATACATTCCCATGCAAATCAACATTCGACTAAATCGATTGAGTCGCAAGTGTGTATAGGCTCTAAATCGATTGAGTCGCAAGTGTGTATAGGCTCTTAAAGGAGGACAGCGCGACAAATATTTAAGAACTGATTCAATGACTCCAAATCAATTCCAGAATCAGCTCTGGCAACTAGATCACCCAGCTCGTTTGACCCATTGCATTTTATAGAACTTTTATATTACTCGGTACAGTACCAAAGTATTCATATTTATTTGCATGTGAAATTTAAGTATTATCTTTATATTTTTATATTATTAAAAAAACGATATCGTTAAAACCACGAAAGTAGCTTACTTTATTAATTTTAATTTTTTTTTTTTTCAAACATTTTTCGGTAATACCAAAAAACCATAAATGTATCAATTTGTGATACCAAATTTTTTGAGGCTGTGGGAACACTCTTTACAATTTCTTCCTCTTCTTCAGAGATTTTGACACATTTTAGGAAAGTACCCACACAAATTTTGTGTGCGGATTCCTACAAATAGCTAGTCTTCTTTCTCGCTCACATCCTCTGATCCTCTCGCTCTTTTGTGGTAAAATTCCTGCAACTCATACGCTTTCCTACACTCAACAAACGCTATTGGTATAGCAGCCGCTTCGTCTATCACCAACAAATCGGCCGCATTTAGTAAATGTGTATCGGAGGGTGCTATCATAGTAAAGAGCACCCGCGCTTTTATTTATGTTGTTTATGTTGTTATAGGGAAACAATTATGTTGTTATAGGGAAACAATTTCTTTGACCACTCCATATATTTTTTTTCTCTTAGTGTACCTTATTATTCTCATACGCATTTGCCTAAACCACATAAGATAAAAGTGATAAGAAAAATTCAAAATATTCCTTTCGAAAAATTAAAATGAATTAAGTGTATTTTTTATTGAGCTAATGGTCAGTTTTATATAAGAAAAATTGAGAAAATTTTTTTGGTAGAAGTTATGGCTCCATTTCGAAGATCACCACAACTCTTGATCAGACTTAGGCGGTAAAAGCCAATATAAAATGAATTAATTTAATTTAGGTGGTACATTTTTTCTTCAATAAGCTTTTGAAAAAGCAACATAATTCCCAACTTAAGTCCATTTTCCAATTTATATCAGTTTGCTAAATGAACTTTATTCTAATTACGAGGCTAAAATCTTGATCAATGTAAATTTGACAAGAGGGCATAAATTGAGATAAATTGATGTTTTTAAAAATCTTTTTGGAAAAAGCATAATTTTATCATGTCACGCTCTTAGTTCGTTAAAAAATATGATTCCTTGTGCATTTGCAAACCTGTTTTTTGATCTTCTGTAAAATTGTTAATTTGGACTTAAGTTGCTTTTGCAAATGTCCACAAATATATTCGTGGTATAAAATACAAATAATACAATGGAAATACAAAAGCGGATAAAAAATGTATTAATTTTAATACATATTTATTGTTAATTCTTACAATAGAGTACAAAGAATTTAAATTTGTGAAAGCAATCGAAAACAGTAGTTATTCCGCGAATTAAAAATGAAATAAAATAAGCACACAAAACCGACGATAATTTCATTTTCAACAATAAAACTTTGATGTGATTAGACCAGTAAATTAATTATGTTTATAAACAGTTATCCTTTTACATCGTTCCATCTACAACCGGCCAGGCATACCTCCAGCAGCGACAATGGACTCGCCTGTTATGTACGATGCATCATCAGAGACTAAAAATGCTACAATACCGCCCATTTCTTCTGGGGTACCTAAGCGATTCATTGGTATTTTGGAGAGTGCCATATTTCTCGCCGTCTCACTTTCGTAAAGCTGTAAAACATAAAAAAATAATACGAATTGAGAAAATATCGTTGTATGACTTTTTGTTACACTGACCGCTTTGGAAAACTTGGTCTTAATAACTCCTGGTGCTAAGCAATTCACGCGTATTCCCTCAGGTGCCAGTTCTTTAGCAGCAGCTTTGGTTAAACCGATTAACGCTGTTTTACTCACCGAATATGCTCCCAGTAGCTGAAATTGAATATAACCGACTTTGATGGTAAAATGACATAAGCTTAAAAAATACAGATATTGAAGATGGAACATTGCCGAAACCGCTCTATAACCAATTCAAACTTGACAAGGGTTCACGGAAAATCATTCCACAATACATAGATTGTACATATGTACATATGTATGTATGTACCTCTGACTGCAATCAGAGCGACGCAAATTATGGATTGCATTATAAGGAAGGTAAATTATGGATTGTAGTTTTTTACATTCAAAATATCGCATTAAAATTAGTAGAATAATAAATGATTGCTGAGAAGAATGATTGTAAATGTTTAAGCTTCTGGCATGTACATTCATACGTACCTCAAATGCATCATAACCAGCGATGGATGATACAAACACTATGCTTGAATTCTTTTCCCTTCTTAGGTGTGGTAAAGCCTCCTTTGCTAATAAATATGATGCCTTAACATTTACATCAAATATTTTATCCCACACCTTCTCCTCACACTCGAGTACACCCCCAACGGCGGGATTTGTAGCTGCGTTTGACACCAAAAAATTTAATTTTCCATATTTACGAATTGTTTCATCGATGAGCCGTTTGCGATCTTCTGCCTCTCCGACATGACACTTCAGACCATGAATGTTCAGGTTTAATCTTTTTAGTCTCTCGACTGCATTAGCAACGTTAGCTTCTTTACGACTGCTAATTACCACAGCTGCACCCTCTTCGGCCAGGCGTTTCGCAATTGCGAATCCTATGCTAATATAAAATGTATTATATGTACATACATAAATATATTTTTTTGTATGAATAAAGGCATTTAGCATGGCATAGTATATAGTTTGTATGCCATATATTCTGGAATTATGCTGGTAACAAAACAAATATTTACTTACCCCTCAGTTGATGCTGTTACCACCGCCACTTTACCGTGCAGACGTTTCATTTTCCCTTCAAGAATTTAACTTGTGCAATTACATCACAATTTTATAACAAAGATTGCTAAAAGACTTTTTCATAGATTTTCATTTATCTTAAACCAATTTTTTTTTTTTTATTACCTAGATTGTCAGCTGATCTGATAAGAATTAATAGCGTTTGTTGAGTGTAGGAAAGCGTATGAGTTGCAGGAATTTTACCACAAAAGAGCGAGAGGATCAGAGGATGTGAGCGAGAAAGAAGACTAGCTATTTGTACGAATCCGCACACAGAATTTGTGTGGGTACTGGTGGGTACTTTCCTAAAATGTGTCAAATAGGCATGGGTCAAGGCAGATCTAGGAAGGTAGGCTCGGTGGCGAATTCAGAAATTTCCCATGTATTTTGTTATTGTAATTGGTAGAGTGTAATGTCAAAATGATAATTCGCCTTAGTTAAATTCTGAATTCGCTTGAGACTCGCCCATTCCTATTGGTCATGATGTGAATTCGCTTTGATTTTGACATTACACTATACCTTTGTAAATAAAAAAGTAGTTTCTGAATTCGCCACCGAGCCTACCTTCCTAGATCTGCCTTGGCATGGGTAACACTGCGCTGCGCCGCGCAATTGCGCTGGCGCCAACCCTGGTGTTATTGCGCTAACTCCGATTTGGAAAATACGCCAACTCAATATAGCGCCAACTCAATGTAGCGCCAACTCAATGTAGCGCCAACTCAATGTAGCGCCAGCTCAGTATAGCGCCAACTCAATGTAGCGCCAACTCAATGATGCGCTATTGCAATATAACACTAGCTGAGTTCCCGTGGCAGTGATCCAGATCCGGATACGAATTTTGCAAGCAAATGCAACAACAATTTTGTGATTCTGATATTTATCTGGATCAATTTCGGATCCGTATAGATTGTAATAGATATTTTTGATCCAGATAAATATCAGGATCACAAAATTGTTGCTGAATTTGCTTGCAAAATTCGTATCCGGATCTGGATCACTGCCACGGGAACTCAGCTACTGACTCAATTTCGTGCGCTAACACCAGCACCAATATAGCGCTAGTGTAAATTGGCACCACCACAAAGCCAATAACAGCACAGCGTATATGACACCGTCACAATTATGTATACTAACGCCAATACCGAACCATCGCTAATATGAAAGGGTATTGATATTTTACTTTCACAAATAAAGAAGACAAAATTGACATTATCTGTGAATAGGAGAGAAAAATATAATACAAAATAAATTAAATAAAATATTTATTAGCATATAGTATATTTTTGTTACGCATGGTAAATGGTAAGGGGAAATTTCGATATAATGCGCCCGGACCCGGAATCTTTCTTTTTAATAGGGTGGAGCTGACCCTCGTATTTCATAATGAAGATGCCGAAAAACGAGATGCCAGCATATTTTCACAAATATACGCAAATTATTTTTAAAATTAAATTTAATCGTGGCACAATTATTCTGCCAGCGTGTATGTAAGCAGAATTGCGCCAAAAGAAATAAAACGGGTATAGTAGACAGTAAGAAGCGAACAAGTGGTATTTATCGATTATTCCATGGCAATTGCGCTAAAGGCGTTATTGCGCCAGAACCATGCACGGCGCCACGGTTGGCGCTGGTGTTGTTGTATCAGCGCCAAAAAAAATTGCGCCATTACCCATGGCTAGTGTCAAAATCTCTGAAGAAGAGGAAGAAATTGTAAACAGTGTTGCCACAGCCTCAAAAAATTTGGTATCACAAATTGATACATTTATGGTTTTTTCGGTATCACCGAAAAATTTTTGAAAAAAAAAAAATTAGAATTAATAAAATATGCTGCTTTTGGGGTTCTAACACAGAAAAATTTTTGAGAAAAATATTAAAATTAATAAAGTAAGTTACTTTCGTGGTTTTAACGATATCGTTTTTTTTAATAATATAAAAATATAAAGATAATACTTAAATTCCACATGCAAATAAATATGAATACTTTGGTACTGTACCGAGTAATATAAAAGTTCTATAAAATGCAATGGGTCAAACGAGTTGGGTGATCTAGTTGCCAGAGCTGATTCTGGAATTGATTTGGAGTCATTGAAGCAGTTCTTAAATATTTGTCGCGCTGTCCTCTTTTAAGTCAAAATGCCTGCTATGCGGAGTGGTCCAACCAAAAGTTTGATAAAAATAAAATTTCTTCTAAGCCAAAATAAAAATTATCTACGTATCATTCATATGTAATTGTGCTTAGGTATTTTTTTTTTTTTGATAAATTTAAGTACTCCCTCATGAAGGTGATGAAGGTATTCCACGCAGGATTTCTGTGGATGGGTACGTAGATTTTGCCCCAGAAAGAGGATTATGTGGTCCTTTCAACCCGTTATCACCAAAATAAAGGTATTTTGAAAAAAACAAATATTTATATTTCGAAAACTATCGGCCTCTGTGAATTTTGGTTTTCGTTATTTCTTGCGATATTCATATCACCAGCTTTGAGGGTAGTGAAAACAGATACATTTAAAAATAATGAGTGTGGTTTGTATTAAATTTCTTGCATTTTTATTTATTACATTAGTTTGTGTTTTGTATAATAAAACTATAAGTGGGAAAATTTCCAAGTCGCAAAAAGTGAAGCTCATGGAAGTTATGAAATCCAATAAATAGTCGCAATGGGAATATTTAGTGGGCCGAATAGTGCCTAACTCGCAGAGCTTGAAAAACCGCGGAACAATGGAAAAAGGTAATGGCTAAGTGAAAAAAGAATGTATTTATAAATACGTGTGCATGACAAGACGAAAGAGTGGCACTGTTTTACCTTTTCTAATTACCTTATCGTTTTCGTTTTTTATTATTTTTAAATCACATACACAATACCTGTGTTCAATAACAAAAAATTGTTAGGAATTTTTCTTAAAAAGTGTCATTTTTATATGGAGATCTGTCATTTTTTACGAAAAATTCTTAAAAAATTTTTGTTATTGAACAGAGCTAATCTTACTGGATATTTAGTTTTTTTATTATTATTTTATTTATTTATTTTTTTTTTATTATTATTTTATTTGACTTTTGATATCGAATAAAAATAAATGAAATGAAGCGGTAATGATTCGTTTTCGAACCCTTCTTCCTCGGTTCAACAAACCATCATTTGGACCAAGGGTGCTCAACGCTCTCGTATTGAATGGGGAAACTCCAATACAGCTACAAAAATTTATTAGTGCACCGAGAAAAAATTTGTATTAGATTTAAAAAAAAAAGTTACAAACTACAAGTAAATTTTTATTGTACGATTGGAAAAGTTTACATACAACATAAATACATACATATATGTACAATATTTACAATATATTTTATTTATAATAAATTAAGATAAGAACTCGTACATATAAAAAAAAAATTTATCTACATATTACATAATAACAATAAGTGACAAGTTTATTCAAGGCTGTGTAATAAATTGTCAATATTTATTGTCGAACCAGAGGTGGATAATTGCAGAATTGCTTCCAAATGCTTTTGTGATAAAAGGTTTCTTTGGTTTGTTTTGATTAACTTAAGGCTAGAAAAGGCTTTTTCGCAAATATATGCACATATGTGCTTCCGAACTTGGATAAGTATTTTAAAATTTCATTTCTTATGAGTGGATACTTGTCATATTTTATTTCTGTCATATATGTAACTTACCTTAATTATGAATTTATATAGGTACGTACCTATAATTAATTAGCATAGACTGTGACTTGCAATAATATTTCAGCAAAAAAAGCTCTAATTCCTATTTTTCTTATTAAAATCTGCTTTTATTTTTCTTCAAATAATTTGAAATACACTTTTGCCACACATTTTTCAATATTAACTAGAAATTTTGTTCAGTTTTTTCGTCATATATGTAATACTTCTATATTGCTACCCTGCAGTAAAAATCCGCAATGAATCCTTAATGAATCACTGATGCAATTCACCTATGACGAGGAGGCATCAGTGAATACTTTCATATAAAGACTGCTGAATTTTTCATATAAATGGTTTGCTTTCCTCAGAAAAAAAAATAAAAACAAATAAAAATATACTGAGCTATGACGACAGTGATGAATATTCAACAAAGAATCATCACTGATCCTTCAGCAGTGACACAAATTTACTGCAGGGTAGTTGCCTATATTCTCAATGTGAAGAAAATTGGAAAACATACACAATCATGCTAGTACCGTTTTTGTGTTTGTATTGGGGACGTGTTGTATACGTGTGTATTTACAAAAATAAAAAATGTCAACAATCGTCAAAACACTACAGGTGCGGATTTAATTTGTAGTGAGGGGGCCCGTCTGTGCTTTAAAAAAGGGCCTATAAGTAATTAAAAAATTGTAAAATCTGCTTAAGTAGGAAAATATATTTTATAAGGATAAATACCGTTATCTTTTGCCTTTGTTTTTATTTCATTTAATTAATTTTTTAATGCTCTTGCTCGGTTTACTTACGTTCGAATGAAATGTCGCTTGGCCTTATCAGTGGAAGACTCACTGGAAACTGGTTGCCCTGAGTTGATTGCATTTCCATTACAGGAACTGCATTGGGGCTTGGTAGATGTGGGGTTATTTCGGTGGAACAAGGAGTTTCATTCAGCTCTATTTTAAATTAAACGAGAATATCGTCGCTGTTTTTTTTTTTTTGATTTTTTTTATTATATATTTATTTAGCACTATATGCTAGCCACATTTCTGCATTTGCCGTTTTCTGATATCTTTCTTTGGTTAAAAGTTATCAAACACAGCTATATCGTCGCTCCCAACGAAGACTAGCACGGTTCGTTGTTCGCGTGGAAGACTAACATGCTTCATTTCTTGAAGGGGTATTACACGATATATGTTGTCAGATGTACATTAGATGCGTTTTTTTAGTTAGATATTCCCTCCGGCACCGGAATATGAAAATAGGATGTTTTAGGGCAAGTAAACTGAAAAAAAGTTGACTTTTCCAAAAACTGGACGGAGCTACACCGAAAACCGCGTAAATTCCCAGAATTTCAAGGTATGTTTAATTTATGTATGAACAAGTAAGGAAGCCTAAGTTCGAGTGGAATCGAACATTAGATACTCAGCTGTATGCTTTCATTGTTTGTTTGCGTTTGATGGAAACACGGTGTACTTTATATAAAGCGAGTGCTGCATAAAGTGGGCGTAGCCAGGCCCATTTTCTAAATTTTTATCAGTCATCCAACTAAGCATATGAATATTATTCTTTGTGCAAAATTTCACCCCTTTATGACTCTAGTTACAAAGATGTCACGTTACAAATTCCCAAAGGGTGCTCCAGAAATATCTGTTAAAAAGTAGGCGTGGTCATAAACCGATTTCAATAAATTTTTGCGTGTCTATTAACACAAGTTATAAAAGTGTATAAACCAAGTTTCGTCATAATATCTCAATTATTTGTCGAGTTAAAGGCTAATAAATCTCGTATATCCCTTTGTCCAAAAGGAGGCGGTGCCACGCCCATTTTCCAAAATTTGTCTATTTTATGTTTCCGGTCTATTGTGGAACTCATGTCACAAAATTTCAATGAATTATCTTTATATTTGACAAAGATATCGCTTACAATGTTTTTATTAGGCCACTTTATAATACACATATATAAAAGTGGGCGTGGTCGTCAACCGATTTTGGTAATTTTTCGTTCACACATTTGCCTAAGTAAATATATCATGCGTACCAAATTTCATCGATATATCTTCAACGGTTTCTGAGTTATGACTCATAAAACTTTCAATGTTTGCCCCTTAATAAGTGGGCGAGGCTCCGCCCATTTTCCAAAATTTTTGTGGTTTTCGTTTTATGTTCATAGTTGGACTCATGCCACAAAATTTCAGTGATAGATCTTTATATTTGACAGAGATATCGCTTAAAATGTTTTTATTAGGTCACTTTATAATACACATATATAAAAGTGGGCGTGACCGTCAACCGATTTTGACAATTTTCCGTCAAAACATTTGCCTAAGTAAGTAAATCACGCGTACCAAATTTCATCGATATGTCTTCATCGGTTTCTGAGTTATGACTCATAAAACTTTCAATGTTTGCCCCTTAATAAGTGGGCGTGGCTCCGCCCATTTTCCAAAATTTTTGTGGTTTTCGTTTTATGTTCATAGTTGGACTCATGCCACAAAATTTCAGTGATAGATCTTTATATTTGACAGAGATATCGCTTAAAATGTTTTTATTAGGTCACTTTATAATACACATATAAAAGTGGGCGTGGCCGTCAACCGATTTTGACAATTTTCCGTCAAAACATTTGCCTAAGTAAGTAAATCACGCGTACCAAATTTCATCGATATATCTTCAACGGTTTCTGAGTTATGACTCATAAAACTTTCAATGTTTGACCCTTAATAAGTGGGAGTGGCACCGCCCATTTTCCAAAATTTCATAAAATTTCTTCATAGGGGCCTGAGCTCAACATGTGGGTAAAATTTTATCGCTCCAGCTATATTAGGGACTGAGATACCAAATTTCCGATTTTTTCTATATAGGAAAAGTGGGCGTGGTCATGGTCCGATTTCGCCCATTTTCAATACCAACCGTCCCAGTCTCGATACCAACTTGCATTCCAAATTTCATCAAAATATCTCAATTTTTGCGCGAGTTAGAGTGTTTACAGACGGACGGACGGACGGACGGACATGGCTCAATCGATTTCTCTTTTCACCCTGATCATTTTGATATATATAAGTCTATATCTATCTCGATTCTTTCATTCTGTTACAATCCACCGTTATGTGATTAAAACTATAATACTCTGTGTACTAGTACAGCTGAGTATAAAAATGTTAGGATTTTGCACAAGAAAAAAAGATGATATCTACTCATACGTAGAATTAACCGCCAAGGCGAATGGCGTACTCAGAAAAAAAAAAAATTTTGGGGCACTTTAAGGGAGCGGGAGTTATGCATGCTTTAATTCATTATTCGTAGCACTCAGTAAGTAACAAAAAAAAATTGCATACAAAAATAACAAGTCTGTAAAAATGTAAGTAACTCCCGCGCCTCTAAAGTGCCCCAAAATTTTTTTTGCTAGTAGTTACTAATGGAATACCCAACAACATCATACAAAAGCGCCATCCGACCGTAGTCCAGAACATAAAAATTGCCAATAATGTTTGCAAAAAACAATTATTTGCAAAAATAAGAATTGCAGTTTGCTAGAAGATATCATGTTTTATATAGATATATGTCAAAATTTTGCAAAATCGGTTTGACTAATCGTGAGAAAATCGGCAAAAACCGAGGATTTTCGAAAAGTGTTGATAGCTATAACTTTGAAAATAACTCGAATTTCAAAAAATTGTTAAATACCTATTTTTCTTTAAGCGTTGTGAGCCATACTACCCACTTTCATTAAAATACATGGCCGTCGAAAAAATTTTAGGTGGCTCACTTCAAAAAATTCAACTCATATGTATGTACATATGTACAAAAACCCAAAATTCAAAATCTAAATTCAATTTCAAATTTAAATCCGCTCATGAATTTTTTATGTCACTTTTGAAATATTCATATAAGCCTGCCTCACTCTAATGATAATATATCTGTACTGTAATGTTTTCCGACGGTACTAGCTTTTGTTAGCAATATAGAAGTATTACATATATGTTTTTCGTTTGCCTACAAATCGCACCCTAAATCAAAAAATTGCACAACTCAAAATTTTTTGAATCCATGAATAACGTATTTAGGGACTGCTAAATGTTAGTCTCCTCCCAGCAAAAGTCTTCTTCCTTACCCAAGGTTTTACTTCAAAGCTTCGTTTGTAAAGAAAAAGGTTTTCTTGCATTTCTTCCATTTATTTTATATTTATTTGGGTTTTGAGTTACGTCGCTTTTCAATTCAAGAATTCAATTTTTTCAAAAAAATTTTATTTTCAATTTGTTAGTGTAATTTTCAATTTCATATGGGAAGGGCGACGCCAACGTAGCTTCATATGGGAAGGGCGAAGCTAACGTAGCTTCGCCCTTCCCATAAGAAACTCAATCCCATTCATTTACCCTGCAGTAAATTTGTTTCACTGCTGAAGGATCAGTGACGATTCTTTGTTGAATATTCATCACTGTCGTCATAACTCAGTATATTTTTATTTGTTCTTGTTTTTTTTTCTGAGGAAAGCAAACCATTTATATGAAAAATTCATCAGTCTTTATATGAAAGTATTCACTGATGCCTCCTCGTCATAGGTGAATTGCATCAGTGATTCATCAAGGATTCATTGCGGATTTTTACTGCAGGGTAGGGGCCTGAGCCCAACACGTGGGTAAAATTTCATCACTCTAGCTTTAATAGTGACTGAGATACCGAATTTCCGATATTTTCTATATAGGAAAAGTGGGCGTGGTCATGGTCAGATTTCGCCCATTTTCAATACCAACCGTGCCAGTCTCGATACCAACGTGCATTCCAAATTTCATCAAAATATCTCAATTTTTGCGCGAGTTAGAGTGCGGACGAACGGACGGACATGGCTCAATCGATTTCTCTTTTCACCCTGATCATTTTGATATATATAAGTCCATATCTATCTCGATTATTTCATTCTGTTACAATCCACCGTTATGAAATCAAAACTATAATACTCTGTGTACTAGTACAGCTGAGTATAAATATATTATATATTTGGTGTAGGACTTTTTTAGATTAGCATGACATAGTGGATAACCCTGCAAAAACATAGGTATACTCCACAATTAACCACATTTCATATAAAAAGTACTGGTCCCGATTGGTCCATGGAGTAGGTACTCGGAATTTTTGCAGGATAAGTTTCGAACTCATATGTAGTCCATATATGCCATACATTCTGGCATTATGGTAGTAATCCATAAACATTGACTTACCCCTCAGTGGATGCAGTTACAATCGCAACTTTACCGTGCATACGTTTCATATTCTCTTCAACAAGTCAACAAGTTTTTTTTTCATAGTTCGTCAGCTGATTTGATAAGAAATGATAATCAGTGTCAAAGAGCGTATATGCAAGTAGGGAATGGAATGGCGCTTAAAGAATTTTTCATTATTTTCGTGTATGCATTTTTTTAAAACCAGTATATGAAACCATGGCAACGTATGTAAACAATAATATTTTATAATAATTTTAACATGTTTTAGAGAAAATTTACTCAAAACAAGGACAGTAGCGTTCAAAATAGGGAAACAATTTCTTTGACCACTCCATATATTTTTTTTCTCTTAGTGTACCTTATTATTCTCATACGCATTTGCCTAAACCACATAAGATAAAAGTGATAAGAAAAATTCAAAATATTCCTTTCGAAAAATTTAAATGAATTAAGTGTATTTTTTATTGAGCCAATGGCCAGTTTTATATAACAAAAATTGAGAAAATTTTTTTGGTAGAAGTTATGGCTCCATTTCGAAGATCACCACATCTCTTGATCAGACTTCTTAGGCGGTAAAAGCCAATATAAAATGAATTAATTTAATTTAGGTGGTAGAGCTGCAAAACTATCGATGGCACTATCGATAGTATCGATAGTTTTTTTTTCGTGTCACTATCGATAGTTTTTTCCACTATCGATGGTTATCCCTATTCATTCTTGTAGTTTTGTCCCAAGAGAAGAATATTGAATACTATTTGTTGTTATTTTGTTAATTAATTAATGTTAAAAAAAATTAAAGACTTTGAAAAGGAAAATGTAAACAAAACCATCCCTATTTTTAAGGTAACTTAAAAATAAATAATAGCTTAAAAAAACTAAAAAACACGCTTTAATCTTAAAAATCGTACTAAAAATTGAGAAATAATTTAATTAGAAACAAAATGATGAACAAAAGTATAAGTATTTAAGGAAAAGCGTGGGGGTGCTCAATAATATTTGAACATGAAAATATTCGATTCGTATAACTAGTACAAAAATATACCTAGTTGCGAAATTAAAGAGTACGATATATGAAATCTCAAAAAAGTCAAAATAAAAATATTAGTAAAAAAACAGCTATTTTAAATATTTTTTGACATACTGAGCACCCGACGCTCTTCCTTAAATACTTATACATATTTTCGTTCATCATTTTGTTTCTAATTAAATTATTTCTCAATTTTTAGTACGATTTTTAAGATTAAAGCGTGTTTTTTAGTTTTTTTTAAGCTATTATTATACTCAGCTGTACTAGTACACAGAGTATTATAGTTTTAATCACATAACGGTGGATTGTAACAGAATGAAATAATCGAGATAGATATAGACTTATATATATCAAAATGATCAGTGTGAAAAGAGAAATCGATTGAGCCATGTCCGTCCGTCTGTCCGTCCGTCTGTAGACACTCTAACTCGCGCAAAAATTGAGATGTTTTGATGAAATTTGAAATGCAAGTTGGTATTGGGACTGGGACGGTTGGTATTGAAAATGGGCGAAATCGGACCATGACCACGCCCACTTTTCCTATATAGAAAAAATCGGAAATTTGGTATTTCAGTCACTAATATAGCTGGAGCGATGAAATTTTACCCACGTGTTGAGCTCAGGCCCCTAGGAAGAAATTTGGTGAAATTTTGGAAAATGGGCGGTGCCACGCCCACTTATTAAGGGGCAAACATTGAAAGTTTTATATGTCATAACTCAGAAACCATTGAAGATATATCGATGAAATTTGGTGCGCGTGATTTACTTACCTAGGCAAACGTTTGGACGGAAAATAGTTAAAATCGGTTGACGGCCACGCCCACTTTTATATATGTATATTACAAAGTGACCTAATAAAAACATTTTAAGCCATATCTCTGTCAAATATAAAGATATATCACTGAAATTTTGTGGTAGGAGTCTAACTACTGACAGAAAACAAAAACCACAAAAATTTTGGAAAATGGGCGGTGCCACGCCCACTTATTAAGGGGCAAACATTGAAAGTTTTATGAGTCATAACTCAGAAACCGTTGAAGATATATCGATGAAATTCCGTACACGTGATATACTTACTTAGGCAAATGGTTGGACGAAAATTTTCCTAAATCGGTTGACGGCCACGCCCACTTTTATATATGTGTATTATAAAGTGGCCTAATAAAAACATTTTAATCGATATCTCTGTCAAATATAAAGATATGTCATTGAAATTTTATAGCAGAAGTCCAACTGCGGACATAAAACGAAAAACACAAAAATTTTGGAAAATGGGCGTGGCACCGCCTCTTTTTAGAAACAGGAATATACGAGATTTCTGAGCCCATAACTCGACAAATAAATGATATATAATGACGAAACTTGGTGTATACACTTTTATTACTTGTGGTAATACATGTTCAAAATTTTAGCGAAATCGGTTTGGCGACCACGCCCACTTTTATACAGGGAACTATAAAGTGGCCTAATAAAAATATTTTAAGCGATATTTTTGTCAAATATAGAGATAATTCATAGAAATTTTGTGGCATGAGTTCCACAATAGACCGGAAACAAGAAATATAAAAATTGTGGAAGATGGGCGTGGCACCGCCTCTTTTTAGACAAAGGAATATACGAGATTTCTAAAATCATAACTCGACAAATAATTGAGATATTATAACGAAACTTGGTTTATACACTTTTATAACTTGTGTTATTGAAATCGGTTTATGACCACGCCTACTTTTTAACAAAGATATTTCTGGAACACCCTTTGGGAATTTGTAACAAGACATCTTTGTAACTGGAAGTCATAAAGCAATGTAATTTTGCACAAAGAATAATATTCATATGCTTAGTTGGATGACTGAAAAAATGTTGAAAATGGGCGTGGCTCCGCCCACTTTATGCGGCACTCGCTTTATATAAAATACGCCGTGTTTCCATCGAACGCAAACAAACAATGAAAACATACAGCTGAGTATCTAATGTTCGATTCCACTCGAACTTAGGCTTCCTTACTTGTTTTTTAACTAACTATGTTCATGCAAAGCACGTGTAAAC
Source organism: Urophora cardui (assembly GCA_960531455.1). Lineage (NCBI taxonomy): Eukaryota > Metazoa > Arthropoda > Insecta > Diptera > Tephritidae > Urophora > Urophora cardui. The sequence goes on from OY482673.1 coordinate 58,163,819, forward strand.
ATAAACAACTCGGAAGTAAACAAAACGAAAGGTAAACAAAGTTTGACAATTGGGAGAAATTAAAAATGAAAAAAGTAAAATCAGCTGCTGGTAGGCCACTACCTGCATAGTTGTATCAATGGGTTAAGCTAGCCACACACGACGAACATGCTCGCCACCATGCGCGCCAGCATGCTCGTTGCCTTTGCCCACTAACGTGCGAATATCTCATTTGTAAATGCGTACTTCAAGTGGAAAGATGGCAATGAATGCGCGGATGATGCTCTTGCTATGAGTTAGATTTGCATATATATTTATGATTATGTTATGTTTTTTTAATTACACTGTAGGAAGGCCAAAATATCACAGAAAAACGCTGAAATACCCCAAATAAATACGATGGCGTTTTCAGAAAGTCCAGATTAGCTCTTGATTTCAAGATACATAGAGAATTTTTCTATACAGTTTTTAAACAGAAAAATTATATGCACGTTTAAGGATATTATAAGCATTTATCATAAAATGTTCCTACAAAACAATCCTCTTTTTAAGGTTTAATTTAACCTGAAAATGCTATATACATAAGTGAAGTATTTAATTCTTATTTGATCTTTTATTTAATTATTGCTTTGCGTAAAAAAAAAATTAAAGACAAAGAAAAATGTAAACAAAACCATCCCTCTTTTTATTGTAGTGAAATATTCATAAAAAACTATCGATAGTATCGATAGTTTTTTTTTCGACTATCGAAACTATCGAGTGGTCCGACTATCGATGGTTTTGCAGCTCTATTAGGTGGTACATTTTTTCTTCAATAAGCTTTTGAAAAAGCAACATAATTCAAAACTTAAGTCCATTTTCCAATTTATATCAGTTTGCTAAATGAACTTTATTCTAATTACGAGGCTAAAATCTTGATCAATGTAAATTTGAAAAGAGGGCATAAATTGAGATAAATTGATGTTTTTAAAAATCTTTTTGGAAAAAGCATAATTTTATCATGTCACGCTCTTAGTTCGTTAAAAAATATGATTCCTTGTGCATTTGCAAACCTGTTTTTTGATCTTCTGTAAAATTGTTAATTTGGATACTTTTTGGTTGCTTGTTTTCCCGACAGGGTAGGAATATGATGTATTGTGGAACGATCCTCCGTCTTCCCTTGTCAAGTTTGGTTTGGAGACAAACCGGTTTCGGCAAATATGCGCAATTTTCAGTGTCTTTTTCGAACGAAAGATGGCGCATATTAGCCGAAACCGGTTTGTCTCCAAACCAAACTTGACAAGGGATGACGGAGGATCGTTCCACAATACATCATATCAATTTGGACTTAAGTTGCTTTTGCAAATGTCCACATATATATTCGTGCTATAAAATACAAATAATACAATGGAAATACAAAAGCGGATAAAAAATGTATTAATTTTAATACATATTTATTGTTAATTCTTACAAAAAAACTCAATAGAGTACAAAGAATTTAAATTTGTGAAAGCAATCGAAAACAGTAGTTATTCCGCGAATTAAAAATGAAATAAAATAAGCACACAAAACCGACGATAATCTCATTTTCAACAATAAAACTTTGATGTGATTAGACCAGTAAATTAGTTATGTTTATAAACAGTTATCCTTTTACATCATTCCATCTACAACCGGCCAGGCATACCTCCAGCAGCGACAATGGACTCGCCTGTTATGTACGATGCATCATCAGAGACTAAAAATGCTACAATACCGCCCATTTCTTCTGGGGTACCTAAGCGATTCATTGGTATTTTGGAGAGTGCCATATTTCTCGCCGTCTCACTTTCGTAAAGCTGTAAAACATAAAAAAATAATAAGAATTGAGAAAATATCGTTGTATGACTTTTTGTTACACTGACCGCTTTGGAAAACTTGGTCTTAATAACTCCTGGTGCTAAGCAATTCACGCGTATTCCCTCAGGTGCCAATTCTTTAGCAGCAGCTTTGGTTAAACCGATTAACGCTGTTTTACTCACCGAATATGCTCCCAGTAGCTGAAATTGAATATAACCGACTTTGATGGTAAAATGACATAAGCTTAAAAAATACAGATATTGAAGATGGAACATTGCCGAAACCGCTCTATATCCAATTCAAACTTGACAAGGGTTCACGGAAAATCATTCCACAATACATAGATTGTACATATGAATGTATGTACCTCTGACTGCAATCAGAGCGACGCAAATTATGGATTGCATTATAAGGAAGGTAAATTATGGATTGTAGTTTTTTACATTCGAAATATCGCATTAAAATTAGTAGAATAATAAATGATTGCTGAGAAGAATGATTGTAAATGTTTAAGCTTCTGGCATGTACATTCATACGTACCTCAAATGCATCATAACCAGCGATGGATGATACAAACACTATGCTTGAATTCTTTTCCCTTCTTAGGTGTGGTAAAGCCTCCTTTGCTAATAAATATGATGCCTTAACATTTACATCAAATATTTTATCCCACACCTTCTCCTCACACTCGAGTACACCCCCAACGGCGGGATTTGTAGCTGCGTTTGACACCAAAAAATTTAATTTTCCATATTTACGAATTGTTTCATCGATGAGCCGTTTGCGATCTTCTGCCTCTCCGACATGACACTTCAGACCATGAATGTTCAGGTTTAATCTTTTTAGTCTCTCGACTGCATTAGCAACGTTAGCTTCTTTACGACTGCTAATTACCACAGCTGCACCCTCTTCGGCCAGGCGTTTCGCAATTGCGAATCCTATGCTAATATAAAATGTATTATATGTACATACATAAATATATTTTTTTGTATGAATAAAGGCATTTAGCATGGCATAGTATATAGTTTGTATGCCATATATTCTGGAATTATGCTGGTAACAAAACAAATATTTACTTACCCCTCAGTGGATGCTGTTACCACCGCCACTTTACCGTGCAGACGTTTCATTTTCCCTTCAAGAATTTAACTTGTGCAATTACACCACAATTTTATAACAAAGATTGCTAAAAGACTTTTTCATAGATTTTCATTTATCTTAAACCAATTTTTTTTTTTATTACCTAGATTGTCTGATAAGAATTAATAGCGTTTGTTGAGTGTAGGAAAGCGTATGAGTTGCAGGAATTTTACCACAAAAGAGCGAGAGGATCAGAGGATGTGAGCGAGAAAGAAGACTAGCTATTTGTAGGAATCCGCAGACAGAATTTGTGTGGGTACAGGTGGGTACTTTCCTAAAATGTGTCAAAATCTCTGAAGAAGAGGAAGAAATTGTAAACCGTGTTGCCACAGCCTCAAAAAATTTGGTATCACAAATTGATACATTTATGGTTTTTTCGGTATCACCGAAAAAAGTTTGAAAAAAAAATTATAATTAATAAAATATGCTGCTTTTGGGGTTCTAACACAGAAAAATTTTTGAGAAAAATATTAAAATTAATAAAGTAAGCTACTTTCGTGGTTTTAACGATATCGTTTTTTTTTTTTAATAATATAAAAATATAAAGATAATACTTAAATTCCACATGCAAATAAATATGAATATTTTGGTACTGTACCGAGTAATATAAAAGTTCTATAAAATGCAATGGGTCAAACGAGCTGGGTGATCTAGTTGCCAGAGCTGATTCTGGAATTGATTTGGAGTCATTGAAGCAGTTCTTAAATATTTGTCGCGCTGTCCTCCTTTAAGTCAAAATGCCTGCTATGCGGAGTGGTCCAACCAAAAGTTTGATAAAAATAAAATTTCTTCTAAGCCAAAATAAAAATTATCTACGTATCATTCATATGTAATTGTGCTTAGGTGTTTTTTTTTTTGATAAATTTAAGTACTCCCTCATGAAGGTGATGAAGGTATTCCACGCAGGATTTCTGTGGATGGGTACGTAGATTTTGCCCCAGAAAGAGGATTATGTGGTCCTTTCAACCCGTTATCACCAAAATAAAGGTATTTTGAAAAAAAAAAAAATATTTATATTTCGAAAACTATCGGCCTCTGTGAATTTTGGTTTTCGTTATTTCTTGCGATTTCCAGCTTTGAGGGTAGTGAAAACAGATACATTTCAAAATAGTGAGTGTGGTTTGTATTAAATTTCTTGCATTTTTACAAGCTTTTATTTAACTTCACTTTTTGTATGGGTGTATGTCGTGGAATTTTGCAACGAACATTTAAGATACTTCTAGTTGAGCTAGGTACTTGAAATTTGGAACATAGTTCAGGACCCGAAGACAATGCAATGTGAAATAAAAAAAAATCCGATAGATGGCGCTGGTGTCGAGATATTTGTAAAATTCGTATTTACCGACCGAATTTGTTCATATTCGGTATATATATTGCCTATGAGAAAGTAAATACATCCGAGGAAAAAAATCGCCGCTAGGTGGCGCTGGTGTCAAGATATTTGTAAAATTCGTATTTACCGACCGAATTTGTTCATATTCGGTATATATATTGCCTATGAGAAAGTAAATACATCTGTGGAAAAAAATCGCCGCTAGGTGGCGCTGGTGTCAAGATATTTGTAAAATTCGTATTTACCGACCGAATTTGTTCATATTCGGTATATATATTGCCTATGAGAAAGTAAATACATCCGAGGAAAAAAATCGCCGCTAGGTGGCGCTGGTGTCAAGATATTTGTAAAATTCGTATTTACCGACCGAATTTGTTCATATTCGGTATATATATTGCCTATGAGAAAGTAAATATATCCGTGGAAATAAATCGCCGCTAGGTGGCGCTAGTGTCCAGATATTTAGAAAATTAGTATTTATGAACCAGATTTGTTCCTATTTTGAACACGTATTACGAAGTAATCTATTCACAAAAGAGTATAGTAAAACCAGATATTAGATGTAATATGCATTGTAAAACTAAAAAGGCAAAAATAAAACAAAGTAAAAAATTTTTTTTAAAAAAGCTTTTATTTAATATTAATATAACAATTTACTAAAAAGGAAAAAAATAATTTTTTTATATTTTTGAACAAGATTTATATTAGTCCTTAGTTCATTTGGATCTTAATTTCAATCTAAACATACATTTAACGTATTTCTTCAAAGCATTTCTGTATATGTATCAACATAAATAAAAGCGCGGGTACTCATTACATATTCATGTTATAAAACCGTATTGGCGAAATGGAAGGAAGCGATAAAAACTTTAAATTCCAATTACGTAAGATATGCATTACGTAAAGAGCACCCGCGCTTTTATTTATGTTGATACATATACAGAAATGCTTTGAAGAAATACGTTAAATGTATGTTTAGATTGAAATTAAGATCCAAATGAACTAAGGACTAATATAAATCTTGTTCAAAAATATAAAAAAATTATTTTTTTCCTTTTTAGTAAATTGTTATATTAATATTAAATAAAAGCTTTTTTAAAAAATTTTTTTTACTTTGTTTTATTATTTATTACATTAGTTTGTGTTTTGTATAATAAAACTATAAGTGGGAAAATTTCCAAGTTGCAAAAAGTGAAGCTCATGGAAGTTATGAAATCCAATAAATAGTCGCAATGAGAATATTTAGTGGGCCGAATAGTGCCTAACTCGCAGAGCTTGCAAAACCGCGGAACAATGGAAAAAGGTAATAGCTAAGTGAAAAAAAGAATGTATTTATAAATACGTGTGCATGAAAAGACGAAAGAGTGGCACTGTTTTACCTTTTCTAATTACCTTATCGTTTTAGTTTTTTATTATTTTTAAATCACATACACAATACCTGTGTTCAATAACAAAAAATTGTTAGTAATTTTTCTTAAAAAGTGTCTGTCTTTTTTTACGAAAAAATCTTAAAAAATTTTTGTTATTGAACAGAGCTAATCTTACTGGATATTTAGTTTTTTTATTATTATTTTATTTATTTATATTTTTTTTTTATTATTATTTTATTTGACTTTTGATATCGAATAAAAATAAATGAAATGGAGCGGTAATGATTCGTTTTCGAACCCTTCTTCCTTGGTTCTACAAACCATCATTTGGACGGTCTTTTTCAAGAAACTCTACTTCAACGAAATTTCTATTCCCATTGATATCGGGAAACTTAATCTATGTGTCAGCCTAAAATTGTGTAGCGTTAAATATTAATATTTGGCAACGAACGCGCACTGTGTTTACAATTTTTTGTTGGGAATGACACATTTTTCGATTATTCCAGCGATATGACGACAACTCACCATTACCATATCGCAAGGTGAATTCATGAGTTAGAGCGCTTTCATATTACTCGGTGCGGAATCGGATCGACATTTTTGGTTTTTACCGAAAGTATACCGAAACCTTACTGACCACATGTATTTCAATTGGCACTTTCACATTAGTGTTGCATACATGAAATCGGAGCGGATTAATTTCGGTATACCGCAGCGCGGTAAGACCGGTCAGTAAAATTTGAGGAATTACTGCATACATTTTTGCGGCGTAATAAAAGAAGAAGAACAAAGTCAGTAAAAAACTCGTTTCGGCTATAAATGTAGCAAGTTATAATGTCTTCGTCTTCGCTAGAAAACATTATTGTTATTATTGAGTGATTTTTTGAAGTTAAAAATTTTGTTTTGCAAATTTCGATGTTTGTTTTCCTATTTTCTGCCGATAACGCACCGAAAGTATTCCCACAATGTGAAAAACACAGCAACGCGGAATCGTTTCGGTAAGCTGAAAATACCGAGCAAAAAATGTCGATCCGATGTCGTACCGAGTAATGTGAAAAGGCCCTTACAGAAACACTTTTCATATCGCTGGTACTTTAAACACTCTTTTCGTATTCTGGCAGCAGAAAATTAAGTTACCACCTCAATACGTGGTGACATTTTGTTACCATTTTCATCCCGATTCCATTCCGTTCGTATGGAAATTCTTTGACAGCGTTACCATTTGTGCGAGAATACCAATCGAAAAATGGTAACAATTTTCAGCAACATAAAATACCAGTAAAGTAATTTTCCGGTAACGCTCGGAATAGCAGTGTTAATAAGTGGGCGTGGCACCGCCCATTTTCCAAACTTTCATAAAATTTCTTCTTAGGTGCTTGAGCCCAACACGTGGGTAAAATTTCATCACTCTAGCTTTAATAGTGACTGAGATACCGAATTTCCGATATTTTCTATATAGGAAAAGTGGGCGTGGTCATGGTCCGATTTCGCCCATTTTCAATACCAACCGTGCCAGTCTCGATACCAACGTGCATTCCAAATTTCATCAAAATATCTCAATTTTTGCGCGAGTTAGAGTGCGGACGGACGGACGGACATGGCTCAATCGATTTCTCTTTTCACCCTGATCATTTTGATATATATAAGTCCATATCTATCTCGATTATTTCATTCTGTTACAATCCACCGTTATGAAATCAAAACTATAATACTCTGTGTACTAGTACAGCTGAGTATAAATATATTATATATTTGGTGTAGGACTTTTTTAGATTAGCATGACATAGTGGATAACCCTGCAAAAACATAGGTATACTCCACAATTAACCACATTTCATATAAAAAGTACTGGTCCCGATTGGTCCATGGAGTAGGTACTCGGAATTTTTGCAGGATAAGTTTCGAACTCATATGTAGTCCATATATGCCATACATTCTGGCATTATGGTAGTAATCCATAAACATTGACTTACCCCTCAGTGGATGCAGTTACAATCGCAACTTTACCGTGCATACGTGTCATATTCTCTTCAACAAGTCAACAAGTTTTTTTTTCATAGTTCGTCAGCTGATTTGATAAGAAATGATAATCAGTGTCAAAGAGCGTATATGCAAGTAGGGAATGGAATGGCGCTTAAAGAATTTTTCATTATTTTCGTGTATGCATTTTTTTAAAACCAGTATATGAAACCATGGCAACGTATGTAAACAATAATATTACAAGCTTTTATTTAACTTCACTTTTTGTATGGGTGTATGTCGTGGAATTTTGCAACGAACATTGAAGATACTTCTAGTTGAGCTAGGTACTTGAAATTTGGAACATAGTTCAGGACCCGAAGACAATGCAATGTGAAATAAAAAAAAATCCGATAGATGGCGCTGGTGTCGAGATATTTGTAAAATTCGTATTTACAGACCGAATTTGTTCACATTCGGTATATATATTGCCTATGAGAAAGTAAATACATCCGAGGAAAAAAATCGCCGCTAGGTGGCGCTGGTGTCAAGATATTTGTAAAATTCGTATTTACCGACCGAATTTGTTCATATTCGGTATATATATTGCCTATGAGAAAGTAAATACATCTGTGGAAAAAAATCGCCGCTAGGTGGCGCTGGTGTCAAGATATTTGTAAAATTCGTATTTACCGACCGAATTTGTTCATATTCGGTATATATATTGCCTATGAGAAAGTAAATACATCCGAGGAAAAAAATCGCCGCTAGGTGGCGCTGGTGTCAAGATATTTGTAAAATTCGTATTTACCGACCGAATTTGTTCATATTCGGTATATATATTGCCTATGAGAAAGTAAATATATCCGTGGAAATAAATCGCCGCTAGGTGGCGCTAGTGTCAAGATATTTAAAAAATTAGTATTTATGAACCAGATTTGTTCCTATTTTGAACACGTATTACGAAGTAATCTATTCACAAAAGAGTATAGTAAAACCAGATATTAGATGTAATATGCATTGTAAAACTAAAAAGGCAAAAATAAAACAAAGTAAAAAAAATTTTTTAAAAAAGCTTTTATTTAATATTAATATAACAATTTACTAAAAAGGAAAAAAATAATTTTTTTATATTTTTGAACAAGATTTATATTAGTCCTTAGTTCATTTGGATCTTAATTTCAATCTAAACATACATTTAACGTATTTCTTCAAAGCATTTCTGTATATGTATCAACATAAATAAAAGCGCGGGTACTCATTACATATTCATGTTATAAAACCGTATTGGTGAAATGGAAGGAAGCGATAAAAACTTTAAATTCCAATTACGTAAGATATGCATTACGTAAAGAGCACCCGCGCTTTTATTTATGTTGATACATATACAGAAATGCTTTGAAGAAATACGTTAAATGTATGTTTAGATTGAAATTAAGATCCAAATGAACTAAGGACTAATATAAATCTTGTTCAAAAATATAAAAAAATTATTTTTTTCCTTTTTAGTAAATTGTTATATTAATATTAAATAAAAGCTTTTTTAAAAAATTTTTTTTACTTTGTTTTTTTTATAATACTTTTAACATGTTTTAGAGAAAATTTACTCAAAACAAGGACAGTAGCGTTCAAAATAGGGAAACAATTTCTTTGACCACTCCATATATTTTTTTTCTCTTAGTGTACCTTATTATTCTCATACGCATTTGCCTAAACCACATAAGATAAAAGTGATAAGAAAAATTCAAAATATTCCTTTCGAAAAATTAAAATGAATTAAGTGTATTTTTTATTGAGCTAATGGTCAGTTTTATATAAGAAAAATTGAGAAAATTTTTTTGGTAGAAGTTATGGCTCCATTTCGAAGATCACCACATCTCTTGATCAGACTTCTTAGGCGGTAAAAGCCAATATAAAATGAATTAATTTAATTTAGGTGGTACATTTTTTCTTCAATAAGCTTTTGAAAAAGCAACATAATTCCCAACTTAAGTCCATTTTCCAATTTATATCAGTTTGCTAAATGAACTTTATTCTAATTACGAGGCTAAAATCTTGATCAATGTAAATTTGACAAGAGGGCATAAATTGAGATAAATTGATGTTTTTAAAAATCTTTTTGGAAAAAGCATAATTTTATCATGTCACGCTCTTAGTTCGTTAAAAAATATGATTCCTTGTGCATTTGCAAACCTGTTTTTTGATCTTCTGTAAAATTGTTAATTTGGACTTAAGTTGCTTTTGCAAATGTCCACAAATATATTCGTGGTATAAAATACAAATAATACAATGGAAATACAAAAGCGGATAAAAAATGTATTAATTTTAATACATATTTATTGTTAATTCTTACAATAGAGTACAAAGAATTTAAATTTGTGAAAGCAATCGAAAACAGTAGTTATTCCGCGAATTAAAAATGAAATAAAATAAGCACACAAAACCGACGATAATTTCATTTTCAACAATAAAACTTTGATGTGATTAGACCAGTAAATTAATTATGTTTATAAACAGTTATCCTTTTACATCGTTCCATCTACAACCGGCCAGGCATACCTCCAGCAGCGACAATGGACTCGCCTGTTATGTACGATGCATCATCAGAGACTAAAAATGCTACAATACCGCCCATTTCTTCTGGGGTACCTAAGCGATTCATTGGTATTTTGGAGAGTGCCATATTTCTCGCCGTCTCACTTTCGTAAAGCTGTAAAACATAAAAAAATAATACGAATTGAGAAAATATCGTTGTATGACTTTTTGTTACACTGAGCGCTTTGGAAAACTTGGTCTTAATAACTCCTGGTGCTAAGCAATTCACGCGTATTCCCTCAGGTGCCAGTTCTTTAGCAGCAGCTTTGGTTAAACCGATTAACGCTGTTTTACTCACCGAATATGCTCCCAGTAGCTGAAATTGAATATAACCGACTTTGATGGTAAAATGACATAAGCTTAAAAAATACAGATATTGAAGATGGAACATTGCCGAAACCGCTCTATAACCAATTCAAACTTGACAAGGGTTCACGGAAAATCATTCCACAATACATAGATTGTACATATGTATGTATGTACCTCTGACTGCAATCAGAGCGACGCAAATTATGGATTGCATTATAAGGAATGTAAATTATGGATTGTAGTTTTTTACATTCAAAATATCGCATTAAAATTAGTAGAATAATAAATGATTGCTGAGAAGAATGATTGTAAATGTTTAAGCTTCTGGCATGTACATTCATACGTACCTCAAATGCATCATAACCAGCGATGGATGATACAAACACTATGCTTGAATTCTTTTCCCTTCTTAGGTGTGGTAAAGCCTCCTTTGCTAATAAATATGATGCCTTAACATTTACATCAAATATTTTATCCCACACCTTCTCCTCACACTCGAGTACACCCCCAACGGCGGGATTTGTAGCTGCGTTTGACACCAAAAAATTTAATTTTCCATATTTACGAATTGTTTCATCGATGAGCCGTTTGCGATCTTCTGCCTCTCCGACATGACACTTCAGACCATGAATGTTCAGGTTTAATCTTTTTAGTCTCTCGACTGCATTAGCAACGTTAGCTTCTTTACGACTGCTAATTACCACAGCTGCACCCTCTTCGGCCAGGCGTTTCGCAATTGCGAATCCTATGCTAATATAAAATGTATTATATGTACATACATAAATATATTTTTTTGTATGAATAAAGGCATTTAGCATGGCATAGTATATAGTTTGTATGCCATATATTCTGGAATTATGCTGGTAACAAAACAAATATTTACTTACCCCTCAGTGGATGCTGTTACCACCGCCACTTTACCGTGCAGACGTTTCATTTTCCCTTCAAGAATTTAACTTGTGCAATTACACCACAATTTTATAACAAAGATTGCTAAAAGACTTTTTCATAGATTTTCATTTATCTTAAACCAATTTTTTTTTTTATTACCTAGATTGTCTGATAAGAATTAATAGCGTTTGTTGAGTGTAGGAAAGCGTATGAGTTGCAGGAATTTTACCACAAAAGAGCGAGAGGATCAGAGGATGTGAGCGAGAAAGAAGACTAGCTATTTGTAGGAATCCGCAGACAGAATTTGTGTGGGTACAGGTGGGTACTTTCCTAAAATGTGTCAAAATCTCTGAAGAAGAGGAAGAAATTGTAAACAGTGTTGCCACAGCCTCAAAAAATTTGGTATCACAAATTGATACATTTATGGTTTTTTCGGTATCACCGAAAAAAGTTTGAAAAAAAAATTATAATTAATAAAATATGCTGCTTTTGGGGTTCTAACACAGAAAAATTTTTGAGAAAAATATTAAAATTAATAAAGTAAGCTACTTTCGTGGTTTTAACGATATCGTTTTTTTTTTTTAATAATATAAAAATATAAAGATAATACTTAAATTCCACATGCAAATAAATATGAATATTTTGGTACTGTACCGAGTAATATAAAAGTTCTATAAAATGCAATGGGTCAAACGAGCTGGGTGATCTAGTTGCCAGAGCTGATTCTGGAATTGATTTGGAGTCATTGAAGCAGTTCTTAAATATTTGTCGCGCTGTCCTCCTTTAAGTCAAAATGCCTGCTATGCGGAGTGGTCCAACCAAAAGTTTGATGAAAATAAAATTTCTTCTAAGCCAAAATAAAAATTATCTACGTATCATTCATATGTAATTGTGCTTAGGTGTTTTTTTTTTTGATAAATTTAAGTACTCCCTCATGAAGGTGATGAAGGTATTCCACGCAGGATTTCTGTGGATGGGTACGTAGATTTTGCCCCAGAAAGAGGATTATGTGGTCCTTTCAACCCGTTATCACCAAAATAAAGGTATTTTGAAAAAAAAAAAATATTTATATTTCGAAAACTATCGGCCTCTGTGAATTTTGGTTTTCGTTATTTCTTGCGATTTCCAGCTTTGAGGGTAGTGAAAACAGATACATTTCAAAATAGTGAGTGTGGTTTGTATTAAATTTCTTGCATTTTTACAAGCTTTTATTTAACTTCACTTTTTGTATGGGTGTATGTCGTGGAATTTTGCAACGAACATTTAAGATACTTCTAGTTGAGCTAGGTACTTGAAATTTGGAACATAGTTCAGGACCCGAAGACAATGCAATGTGAAATAAAAAAAAATCCGATAGATGGCGCTGGTGTCGAGATATTTGTAAAATTCGTATTTACCGACCGAATTTGTTCATATTCGGTATATATATTGCCTATGAGAAAGTAAATACATCAGAGGAAAAAAATCGCCGCTAGGTGGCGCTGGTGTCAAGATATTTGTAAAATTCGTATTTACCGACCGAATTTGTTCATATTCGGTATATATATTGCCTATGAGAAAGTAAATACATCTGTGGAAAAAAATCGCCGCTAGGTGGCGCTGGTGTCAAGATATTTGTAAAATTCGTATTTACCGACCGAATTTGTTCATATTCGGTATATATATTGCCTATGAGAAAGTAAATACATCCGAGGAAAAAAATCGCCGCTAGGTGGCGCTGGTGTCAAGATATTTGTAAAATTCGTATTTACCGACCGAATTTGTTCATATTCGGTATGTATATTGCCTATGAGAAAGTAAATATATCCGTGGAAATAAATCGCCGCTAGGTGGCGCTAGTGTCAAGATATTTAGAAAATTAGTATTTATGAACCAGATTTGTTCCTATTTTGAACACGTATTACGAAGTAATCTATTCACAAAAGAGTATAGTAAAACCAGATATTAGATGTAATATGCATTGTAAAACTAAAAAGGCAAAAATAAAACAAAGTAAAAAAAAATTTTTAAAAAAGCTTTTATTTAATATTAATATAACAATTTACTAAAAAGGAAAAAAATAATTTTTTTATATTTTTGAACAAGGTTTATATTAGTCCTTAGTTCATTTGGATCTTAATTTCAATCTAAACATACATTTAACGTATTTCTTCAAAGCATTTCTGTATATGTATCAACATAAATAAAAGCGCGGGTACTCATTACATATTCATGTTATAAAACCGTATTAGTGAAATGGAAGGAAGCGATAAAAACTTTAAATTCCAATTACGTAAGATATGCATTACGTAAAGAGCACCCGCGCTTTTATTTATGTTGATACATATACAGAAATGCTTTGAAGAAATACGTTAAATGTATGTTTAGATTGAAATTAAGATCCAAATGAACTAAGGACTAATATAAATCTTGTTCAAAAATATAAAAAAATTATTTTTTTCCTTTTTAGTAAATTGTTATATTAATATTAAATAAAAGCTTTTTTAAAAAATTTTTTTTACTTTGTTTTATTATTTATTACATTAGTTTGTGTTTTGTATAATAAAACTATAAGTGGGAAAATTTCCAAGTTGCAAAAAGTGAAGCTCATGGAAGTTATGAAATCCAATAAATAGTCGCAATGAGAATATTTAGTGGGCCGAATAGTGCCTAACTCGCAGAGCTTGCAAAACCGCGGAACAATGGAAAAAGGTAATAGCTAAGTGAAAAAAAGAATGTATTTATAAATACGTGTGCATGAAAAGACGAAAGAGTGGCACTGTTTTACCTTTTCTAATTACCTTATCGTTTTAGTTTTTTATTATTTTTAAATCACATACACAATACCTGTGTTCAATAACAAAAAATTGTTAGTAATTTTTCTTAAAAAGTGTCTGTCATTTTTTACGAAAAAATCTTAAAAAATTTTTGTTATTGAACAGAGCTAATCTTACTGGATATTTAGTTTTTTTTATTATTATTTTATTTATTTATATTTTTTTTTTTATTATTATTTTATTTGACTTTTGATATCGAATAAAAATAAATGAAATGGAGCGGTAATGATTCGTTTTCGAACCCTTCTTCCTTGGTTCTACAAACCATCATTTGGACGGTCTTTTTCAAGAAACTCTACTTCAACGAAATTTCTATTCCCATTGATATCGGGAAACTTAATCTATGTGTCAGCCTAAAATTGTGTAGCGTTAAATATTAATATTTGGCAACGAACGCGCACTGTGTTTACAATTTTTTGTTGGGAATGACACATTTTTCGATTATTCCAGCGATATGACGACAACTCACCATTACCATATCGCAAGGTGAATTCATGAGTTAGAGCGCTTTCATATTACTCGGTGCGGAATCGGATCGACATTTTTGGTTTTTACCGAAAGTATACCGAAACCTTACTGACCACATGTATTTCAATTGGCACTTTCACATTAGTGTTGCATACATGAAATCGGAGCGGATTAATTTCGGTATACCGCAGCGCGGTAAGACCGGTCAGTAAAATTTGAGGAATTACTGCATACATTTTTGCGGCGTAATAAAAGAAGAAGAACAAAGTCAGTAAAAAACTCGTTTCGGCTATAAATGTAGCAAGTTATAATGTCTTCGTCTTCGCTAGAAAACATTATTGTTATTATTGAGTGATTTTTTGAAGTTAAAAATTTTGTTTTGCAAATTTCGATGTTTGTTTTCCTATTTTCTGCCGATAACGCACCGAAAGTATTCCCACAATGTGAAAAACACAGCAACGCGGAATCGTTTCGGTAAGCTGAAAATACCGAGCAAAAAATGTCGATCCGATGTCGTACCGAGTAATGTGAAAAGGCCCTTACAGAAACACTTTTCATATCGCTGGTACTTTAAACACTCTTTTCGTATTCTGGCAGCAGAAAATTAAGTTACCACCTCAATACGTGGTGACATTTTGTTACCATTTTCATCCCGATTCCATTCCGTTCGTATGGAAATTCTTTGACAGCGTTACCATTTGTGCGAGAATACCAATCGAAAAATGGTAACAATTTTCAGCAACATAAAATACCAGTAAAGTAATTTTCCGGTAACGCTCGGAATAGCAGTGTTAATAAGTGGGCGTGGCACCGCCCATTTTCCAAACTTTCATAAAATTTCTTCTTAGGTGCTTGAGCCCAACACGTGGGTAAAATTTCATCACTCTAGCTTTAATAGTGACTGAGATACCGAATTTCCGATATTTTCTATATAGGAAAAGTGGGCGTGGTCATGGTCCGATTTCGCCCATTTTCAATACCAACCGTGCCAGTCTCGATACCAACGTGCATTCCAAATTTCATCAAAATATCTCAATTTTTGCGCGAGTTAGAGTGCGGACGGACGGACGGACATGGCTCAATCGATTTCTCTTTTCACCCTGATCATTTTGATATATATAAGTCCATATCTATCTCGATTATTTCATTCTGTTACAATCCACCGTTATGAAATCAAAACTATAATACTCTGTGTACTAGTACAGCTGAGTATAAATATATTATATATTTGGTGTAGGACTTTTTTAGATTAGCATGACATAGTGGATAACCCTGCAAAAACATAGGTATACTCCACAATTAACCACATTTCATATAAAAAGTACTGGTCCCGATTGGTCCATGGAGTAGGTACTCGGAATTTTTGCAGGATAAGTTTCGAACTCATATGTAGTCCATATATGCCATACATTCTGGCATTATGGTAGTAATCCATAAACATTGACTTACCCCTCAGTGGATGCAGTTACAATCGCAACTTTACCGTGCATACGTGTCATATTCTCTTCAACAAGTCAACAAGTTTTTTTTTCATAGTTCGTCAGCTGATTTGATAAGAAATGATAATCAGTGTCAAAGAGCGTATATGCAAGTAGGGAATGGAATGGCGCTTAAAGAATTTTTCATTATTTTCGTGTATGCATTTTTTTAAAACCAGTATATGAAACCATGGCAACGTATGTAAACAATAATATTACAAGCTTTTATTTAACTTCACTTTTTGTATGGGTGTATGTCGTGGAATTTTGCAACGAACATTGAAGATACTTCTAGTTGAGCTAGGTACTTGAAATTTGGAACATAGTTCAGGACCCGAAGACAATGCAATGTGAAATAAAAAAAAATCCGATAGATGGCGCTGGTGTCGAGATATTTGTAAAATTCGTATTTACCGACCGAATTTGTTCATATTCGGTATATATATTGCCTATGAGAAAGTAAATACATCCGAGGAAAAAAATCGCCGCTAGGTGGCGCTGGTGTCAAGATATTTGTAAAATTCGTATTTACCGACCGAATTTGTTCATATTCGGTATATATATTGCCTATGAGAAAGTAAATACATCCGAGGAAAAAAATCGCCGCTAGGTGGCGCTGGTGTCAAGATATTTGTAAAATTCGTATTTACCGACCGAATTTGTTCATATTCGGTATATATATTGCCTATGAGAAAGTAAATATATCCGTGGAAATAAATCGCCGCTAGGTGGCGCTAGTGTCAAGATATTTAGAAAATTAGTATTTATGAACCAGATTTGTTCCTATTTTGAACACGTATTACGAAGTAATCTATTCACAAAAGAGTATAGTAAAACCAGATATTAGATGTAATATGCATTGTAAAACTAAAAAGGCAAAAATAAAACAAAGTAAAAAAAATTTTTTAAAAAAGCTTTTATTTAATATTAATATAACAATTTACTAAAAAGGAAAAAAATAATTTTTTTATATTTTTGAACAAGATTTATATTAGTCCTTAGTTCATTTGGATCTTAATTTCAATCTAAACATACATTTAACGTATTTCTTCAAAGCATTTCTGTATATGTATCAACATAAATAAAAGCGCGGGTACTCATTACATATTCATGTTATAAAAACGTTTTGGTGAAATGGAAGGAAGCGATAAAAACTTTAAATTCCAATTACGTAAGATATGCATTACGTAAAGAGCACCCGCGCTTTTATTTATGTTGATACATATACAGAAATGCTTTGAAGAAATACGTTAAATGTATGTTTAGATTGAAATTAAGATCCAAATGAACTAAGGACTAATATAAATCTTGTTCAAAAATATAAAAAAATTATTTTTTTCCTTTTTAGTAAATTGTTATATTAATATTAAATAAAAGCTTTTTTAAAAAATTTTTTTTACTTTGTTTTATTATTTATTACATTAGTTTGTGTTTTGTATAATAAAACTATAAGTGGGAAAATTTCCAAGTTGCAAAAAGTGAAGCTCATGGAAGTTATGAAATCCAATAAATAGTCGCAATGAGAATATTTAGTGGGCCGAATAGTGCCTAACTCGCAGAGCTTGCAAAACCGCGGAACAATGGAAAAAGGTAATAGCTAAGTGAAAAAAAGAATGTATTTATAAATACGTGTGCATGAAAAGACGAAAGAGTGGCACTGTTTTACCTTTTCTAATTACCTTATCGTTTTAGTTTTTTATTATTTTTAAATCACATACACAATACCTGTGTTCAATAACAAAAAATTGTTAGTAATTTTTCTTAAAAAGTGTCTGTCATTTTTTACGAAAAAATCTTAAAAAATTTTTGTTATTGAACAGAGCTAATCTTACTGGATATTTAGTTTTTTTATTATTATTTTATTTATTTATATTTTTTTTTTATTATTATTTTATTTGACTTTTGATATCGAATAAAAATAAATGAAATGGAGCGGTAATGATTCGTTTTCGAACCCTTCTTCCTTGGTTCTACAAACCATCATTTGGACGGTCTTTTTCAAGAAACTCTACTTCAACGAAATTTCTATTCCCATTGATATCGGGAAACTTAATCTATGTGTCAGCCTAAAATTGTGTAGCGTTAAATATTAATATTTGGCAACGAACGCGCACTGTGTTTACAATTTTTTGTTGGGAATGACACATTTTTCGATTATTCCAGCGATATGACGACAACTCACCATTACCATATCGCAAGGTGAATTCATGAGTTAGAGCGCTTTCATATTACTCGGTGCGGAATCGGATCGACATTTTTGGTTTTTACCGAAAGTATACCGAAACCTTACTGACCACATGTATTTCAATTGGCACTTTCACATTAGTGTTGCATACATGAAATCGGAGCGGATTAATTTCGGTATACCGCAGCGCGGTAAGACCGGTCAGTAAAATTTGAGGAATTACTGCATACATTTTTGCGGCGTAATAAAAGAAGAAGAACAAAGTCAGTAAAAAACTCGTTTCGGCTATAAATGTAGCAAGTTATAATGTCTTCGTCTTCGCTAGAAAACATTATTGTTATTATTGAGTGATTTTTTGAAGTTAAAAATTTTGTTTTGCAAATTTCGATGTTTGTTTTCCTATTTTCTGCCGATAACGCACCGAAAGTATTCCCACAATGTGAAAAACACAGCAACGTGGAATCGTTTCGGTAAGCTGAAAATACCGAGCAAAAAATGTCGATCCGATGTCGTACCGAGTAATGTGAAAAGGCCCTTACAGAAACACTTTTCATATCGCTGGTACTTTAAACACTCTTTTCGTATTCTGGCAGCAGAAAATTAAGTTACCACCTCAATACGTGGTGACATTTTGTTACCATTTTCATCCCGATTCCATTCCGTTCGTATGGAAATTCTTTGACAGCGTTACCATTTGTGCGAGAATACCAATCGAAAAATGGTAACAATTTTCAGCAACATAAAATACCAGTAAAGTAATTTTCCGGTAACGCTCGGAATAGCAGTGTTAATAAGTGGGCGTGGCACCGCCCATTTTCCAAACTTTCATAAAATTTCTTCTTAGGTGCTTGAGCCCAACACGTGGGTAAAATTTCATCACTCTAGCTTTAATAGTGACTGAGATACCGAATTTCCGATATTTTCTATATAGGAAAAGTGGGCGTGGTCATGGTCCGATTTCGCCCATTTTCAATACCAACCGTGCCAGTCTCGATACCAACGTGCATTCCAAATTTCATCAAAATATCTCAATTTTTGCGCGAGTTAGAGTGCGGACGGACGGACGGACATGGCTCAATCGATTTTTCTTTTCACCCTGATCATTTTGATATATATAAGTCCATATCTATCTCGATTATTTCATTCTGTTACAATCCACCGTTATGAAATCAAAACTATAATACTCTGTGTACTAGTACAGCTGAGTATAAATATATTATATATTTGGTGTAGGACTTTTTTAGATTAGCATGACATAGTGGATAACCCTGCAAAAACATAGGTATACTCCACAATTAACCACATTTCATATAAAAAGTACTGGTCCCGATTGGTCCATGGAGTAGGTACTCGGAATTTTTGCAGGATAAGTTTCGAACTCATATGTAGTCCATATATGCCATACATTCTGGCATTATGGTAGTAATCCATAAACATTGACTTACCCCTCAGTGGATGCAGTTACAATCGCAACTTTACCGTGCATACGTTTCATATTCTCTTCAACAAGTCAACAAGTTTTTTTTTCATAGTTCGTCAGCTGATTTGATAAGAAATGATAATCAGTGTCAAAGAGCGTATATGCAAGTAGGGAATGGAATGGCGCTTAAAGAATTTTTCATTATTTTCGTGTATGCATTTTTTTAAAACCAGTATATGAAACCATGGCAACGTATGTAAACAATAATATTACAAGCTTTTATTTAACTTCACTTTTTGTATGGGTGTATGTCGTGGAATTTTGCAACGAACATTGAAGATACTTCTAGTTGAGCTAGGTACTTGAAATTTGGAACATAGTTCAGGACCCGAAGACAATGCAATGTGAAATAAAAAAAAATCCGATAGATGGCGCTGGTGTCGAGATATTTGTAAAATTCGTATTTACCGACCGAATTTGTTCATATTCGGTATATATATTGCCTATGAGAAAGTAAATACATCCGAGGAAAAAAATCGCCGCTAGGTGGCGCTGGTGTCAAGATATTTGTAAAATTCGTATTTACCGACCGAATTTGTTCATATTCGGTATATATATTGCCTATGAGAAAGTAAATACATCCGAGGAAAAAAATCGCCGCTAGGTGGCGCTGGTGTCAAGATATTTGTAAAATTCGTATTTACCGACCGAATTTGTTCATATTCGGTATATATATTGCCTATGAGAAAGTAAATATATCCGTGGAAATAAATCGCCGCTAGGTGGCGCTAGTGTCAAGATATTTAGAAAATTAGTATTTATGAACCAGATTTGTTCCTATTTTGAACACGTATTACGAAGTAATCTATTCACAAAAGAGTATAGTAAAACCAGATATTAGATGTAATATGCATTGTAAAACTAAAAAGGCAAAAATAAAACAAAGTAAAAAAAATTTTTTAAAAAAGCTTTTATTTAATATTAATATAACAATTTACTAAAAAGGAAAAAAATAATTTTTTTATATTTTTGAACAAGATTTATATTAGTCCTTAGTTCATTTGGATCTTAATTTCAATCTAAACATAAATTTAACGTATTTCTTCAAAGCATTTCTGTATATGTATCAACATAAATAAAAGCGCGGGTACTCATTACATATACATGTTATAAAACCGTATTGGTGAAATGGAAGGAAGCGATAAAAACTTTAAATTCCAATTACGTAAGATATGCATTACGTAAAGAGCACCCGCGCTTTTATTTATGTTGATACATATACAGAAATGCTTTGAAGAAATACGTTAAATGTATGTTTAGATTGAAATTAAGATCCAAATGAACTAAGGACTAATATAAATCTTGTTCAAAAATATAAAAAAATTATTTTTTTCCTTTTTAGTAAATTGTTATATTAATATTAAATAAAAGCTTTTTTAAAAATTTTTTTTACTTTGTTTTTTTTATAATACTTTTAACATGTTTTAGAGAAAATTTACTCAAAACAAGGACAGTAGCGTTCAAAATAGGGAAACAATTTCTTTGACCACTCCATATATTTTTTTTCTCTTAGTGTACCTTATTATTCTCATACGCATTCGCCTAAACCACATAAGATAAAAGTGATAAGAAAAATTCAAAATATTCCTTTCGAAAAATTAAAATGAATTAAGTGTATTTTTTATTGAGCTAATGGCCAGTTTTATATAAGAAAAATTGAGAAAATTTTTTTGGTAGAAGTTTTGGCTCCATTTCGAAGATCACCACATCTCTTGATCAGACTTCTTAGGCGGTAAAAGCCAATATAAAATGAATTAATTTAATTTGGGTGGTACATTTTTTCTTCAATAAGCTTTTGAAAAAGCAACATAATTCCCAACATAAGTCCATTTTCCAATTTATATCAGTTTGCTAAATGAACTTTATTCTAATTACGAGGCTAAAATCTTGATCAATGTAAATTTGACAAGAGGGCATAAATTGAGATAAATTGATGTTTTTAAAAATCTTTTTGGAAAAAGCATAATTTTATCATGTCACGCTCTTAGTTCGTTAAAAAATATGATACCTTGTGCATTTGCAAACCTGTTTTTTGATCTTCTGTAAAATTGTTAATTTGGACTTAAGTTGCTTTTGCAAATGTCCACAGATATATTCGTGGTATAAAATACAAATATTACAATGGAAATACAAAAGCGGATAAAAAATGTATTAATTTTAATACATATTTATTGTTAATTCTTACAATAGAGTACAAAGAATTTAAATTTGTGAAAGCAATCGAAAACAGTAGTTATTCCGCGAATTAAAAATGAAATAAAATAAGCACACAAAACCGACGATAATTTCATTTTCAACAATAAAACTTTGATGTGATTAGACCAGTAAATTAATTATGTTTATAAACTTTTACATCGTTCCATCTACAACCGGCCAGGCATACCTCCAGCAGCGACAATGGACTCGCCTGTTATGTACGATGCATCATCAGAGACTAAAAATGCTACAATACCGCCCATTTCTTCTGGGGTACCTAAGCGATTCATTGGTATTTTGGAGAGTGCCATATTTCTCGCCGTCTCACTTTCGTAAAGCTGTAAAACATAAAAAAATAATACGAATTGAGAAAATATCGTTGTATGACTTTTTGTTACACTGACCGCTTTGGAAAACTTGGTCTTAATAACTCCTGGTGCTAAGCAATTCACGCGTATTCCCTCAGGTGCCAATTCTTTAGCAGCAGCTTTGGTTAAACCGATTAACGCTGTTTTACTCACCGAATATGCTCCCAGTAGCTGAAATTGAATATAACCGACTTTGATGGTAAAATGACATAAGCTTAAAAAATACAGATATTGAAGATGGAACATTGCCGAAACCGCTCTATAACCAATTCAAACTTGACAAGGGTTCACGGAAAATCATTCCACAATACATAGATTGTACATATGTATGTATGTACCTCTGACTGCAATCAGAGCGACGCAAATTATGAATTGCATTATAAGGAAGGTAAATTATGGATTATAGTTTTTTACATTCATTCGCATTAAAATTAGTAGAATAATAAATGATTGCTGAGAAGAATGATTGTAAATGTTTAAGCTTCTGGCATGTACATTCATACGTACCTCAAATGCATCATAACCAGCGATGGATGATACAAACACTATGCTTGAATTCTTTTCCCTTCTTAGGTGTGGTAAAGCCTCCTTTGCTAATAAATATGATGCCTTAACATTTACATCAAATATTTTATCCCACACCTTCTCCTCACACTCGAGTACACCCCCAACGGCGGGATTTGTAGCTGCGTTTGACACCAAAAAATTTAATTTTCCATATTTACGAATTGTTTCATCGATGAGCCGTTAGCGATCTTCTGCCTCTCCGACATGACACTTCAGACCATGAATGTTCAGGTTTAATCTTTTTAGTCTCTCGACTGCATTAGCAACGTTAGCTTCTTTACGACTGCTAATTACCACAGCTGCACCCTCTTCGGCCAGGCGTTTCGCAATTGCGAATCCTATGCTAATATAAAATGTATTATATGTACATACATAAATATATTTTTTTGTATGAATAAAGGCATTTAGCATGGCATAGTATATAGTTTGTATGCCATATATTCTGGAATTATGCTGGTAACAAAACAAATATTTACTTACCCCT
The DNA here is from genome assembly GCA_960531455.1 of Urophora cardui. Classification (NCBI taxonomy): domain Eukaryota; kingdom Metazoa; phylum Arthropoda; class Insecta; order Diptera; family Tephritidae; genus Urophora; species Urophora cardui. The sequence continues at coordinate 58,187,255 of OY482673.1, forward strand.
CAGTGGATGCTGTTACCACCGCCACTTTACCGTGCAGACGTTTCATTTTCCCTTCAAGAATTTAACTTGTGCAATTACACCACAATTTTATAACAAAGATTGCTAAAAGACTTTTTCATAGATTTTCATTTATCTTAAACCAATTTTTTTTTTTATTACCTAGATTGTCTGATAAGAATTAATAGCGTTTGTTGAGTGTAGGAAAGCGTATGAGTTGCAGGAATTTTACCACAAAAGAGCGAGAGGATCAGAGGATGTGAGCGAGAAAGAAGACTAGCTATTTGTAGGAATCCGCAGACAGAATTTGTGTGGGTACAGGTGGGTACTTTCCTAAAATGTGTCAAAATCTCTGAAGAAGAGGAAGAAATTGTAAACCGTGTTGCCACAGCCTCAAAAAATTTGGTATCACAAATTGATACATTTATGGTTTTTTCGGTATCACCGAAAAAAGTTTGAAAAAAAAATTATAATTAATAAAATATGCTGCTTTTGGGGTTCTAACACAGAAAAATTTTTGAGAAAAATATTAAAATTAATAAAGTAAGCTACTTTCGTGGTTTTAACGATATCGTTTTTTTTTTTTAATAATATAAAAATATAAAGATAATACTTAAATTCCACATGCAAATAAATATGAATATTTTGGTACTGTACCGAGTAATATAAAAGTTCTATAAAATGCAATGGGTCAAACGAGCTGGGTGATCTAGTTGCCAGAGCTGATTCTGGAATTGATTTGGAGTCATTGAAGCAGTTCTTAAATATTTGTCGCGCTGTCCTCCTTTAAGTCAAAATGCCTGCTATGCGGAGTGGTCCAACCAAAAGTTTGATAAAAATAAAATTTCTTCTAAGCCAAAATAAAAATTATCTACGTATCATTCATATGTAATTGTGCTTAGGTGTTTTTTTTTTTGATAAATTTAAGTACTCCCTCATGAAGGTGATGAAGGTATTCCACGCAGGATTTCTGTGGATGGGTACGTAGATTTTGCCCCAGAAAGAGGATTATGTGGTCCTTTCAACCCGTTATCACCAAAATAAAGGTATTTTGAAAAAAAAAAAAATATTTATATTTCGAAAACTATCGGCCTCTGTGAATTTTGGTTTTCGTTATTTCTTGCGATTTCCAGCTTTGAGGGTAGTGAAAACAGATACATTTCAAAATAGTGAGTGTGGTTTGTATTAAATTTCTTGCATTTTTACAAGCTTTTATTTAACTTCACTTTTTGTATGGGTGTATGTCGTGGAATTTTGCAACGAACATTTAAGATACTTCTAGTTGAGCTAGGTACTTGAAATTTGGAACATAGTTCAGGACCCGAAGACAATGCAATGTGAAATAAAAAAAAATCCGATAGATGGCGCTGGTGTCGAGATATTTGTAAAATTCGTATTTACCGACCGAATTTGTTCATATTCGGTATATATATTGCCTATGAGAAAGTAAATACATCCGAGGAAAAAAATCGCCGCTAGGTGGCGCTGGTGTCAAGATATTTGTAAAATTCGTATTTACCGACCGAATTTGTTCATATTCGGTATATATATTGCCTATGAGAAAGTAAATACATCTGTGGAAAAAAATCGCCGCTAGGTGGCGCTGGTGTCAAGATATTTGTAAAATTCGTATTTACCGACCGAATTTGTTCATATTCGGTATATATATTGCCTATGAGAAAGTAAATACATCCGAGGAAAAAAATCGCCGCTAGGTGGCGCTGGTGTCAAGATATTTGTAAAATTCGTATTTACCGACCGAATTTGTTCATATTCGGTATATATATTGCCTATGAGAAAGTAAATATATCCGTGGAAATAAATCGCCGCTAGGTGGCGCTAGTGTCCAGATATTTAGAAAATTAGTATTTATGAACCAGATTTGTTCCTATTTTGAACACGTATTACGAAGTAATCTATTCACAAAAGAGTATAGTAAAACCAGATATTAGATGTAATATGCATTGTAAAACTAAAAAGGCAAAAATAAAACAAAGTAAAAAATTTTTTTTAAAAAAGCTTTTATTTAATATTAATATAACAATTTACTAAAAAGGAAAAAAATAATTTTTTTATATTTTTGAACAAGATTTATATTAGTCCTTAGTTCATTTGGATCTTAATTTCAATCTAAACATACATTTAACGTATTTCTTCAAAGCATTTCTGTATATGTATCAACATAAATAAAAGCGCGGGTACTCATTACATATTCATGTTATAAAACCGTATTGGCGAAATGGAAGGAAGCGATAAAAACTTTAAATTCCAATTACGTAAGATATGCATTACGTAAAGAGCACCCGCGCTTTTATTTATGTTGATACATATACAGAAATGCTTTGAAGAAATACGTTAAATGTATGTTTAGATTGAAATTAAGATCCAAATGAACTAAGGACTAATATAAATCTTGTTCAAAAATATAAAAAAATTATTTTTTTCCTTTTTAGTAAATTGTTATATTAATATTAAATAAAAGCTTTTTTAAAAAATTTTTTTTACTTTGTTTTATTATTTATTACATTAGTTTGTGTTTTGTATAATAAAACTATAAGTGGGAAAATTTCCAAGTTGCAAAAAGTGAAGCTCATGGAAGTTATGAAATCCAATAAATAGTCGCAATGAGAATATTTAGTGGGCCGAATAGTGCCTAACTCGCAGAGCTTGCAAAACCGCGGAACAATGGAAAAAGGTAATAGCTAAGTGAAAAAAAGAATGTATTTATAAATACGTGTGCATGAAAAGACGAAAGAGTGGCACTGTTTTACCTTTTCTAATTACCTTATCGTTTTCGTTTTTTATTACAAGCTTTTATTTAACTTCACTTTTTGTATGGGTGTATGTCGTGGAATTTTGCAACGAACATTTAAGATACTTCTAGTTGAGCTAGGTACTTGAAATTTGGAACATAGTTCAGGACCCGAAGACAATGCAATGTGAAATAAAAAAATCCGATAGATGGCGCTGGTGTCGAGATATTTATAAAATTCGTATTTACCGACCGAATTTGTTCATATTCGGTATATATATTGCCTATGAGAAAGTAAATACATCCGAGGAAAAAAATCGCCGCTAGGTGGCGCTGGTGTCAAGATATTTGTAAAATTCGTATTTACCGACCGAATTTGTTCATATTCGGTATATATATTGCCTATGAGAAAGTAAATACATCTGAAAAATGTTTGAAAAAAAAAATTATAATTAATAAAATATGCTGCTTTTGGGGTTCTAACACAGAAAAATTTTTGAGAAAAATATTAAAATTAATAAAGTAAGCTACTTTCGTGGTTTTAACGATATCGTTTTTTTTTTTAATAATATAAAAATATAAAGATAATACTTAAATTCCACATGCACATAAATATGAATATTTTGGTACTGTACCGAGTAATATAAAAGTTCTATAAAATGCAATGGGTCAAACGAGCTGGGTGATCTAGTTGCCAGAGCTGATTCTGGAATTGATTTGGAGTCATTGAAGCAGTTCTTAAATATTTGTCGCGCTGTCCTCTTTAAGTCAAAATGCCTGCTATGCGGAGTGGTCCAACCAAAAGTTTGATAAAAATAAAATTTCTTCTAAGCCAAAATAAAAATTATCTACGTATCATTCATATGTAATTGTGCTTAGGTGTTTTTTTTTTGATAAATTTAAGTACTCCCTCATGAAGGTGATGAAGGTATTCCACGCAGGATTTGTGGATGGGTACGTAGATTTTGCCCCAGAAAGAGGATTATGTGCTCCTTTCAACCCGTTATCACCAAAATAAAGGTATTTGAAAAAACAAATATTTATATTTCGAAAACTATCGGCCTCTGTGAATTTTGGTTTTCGTTATTTCTTGCGATATTCATATCACCAGCTTTGAGGGTAGTGAAAACAGATACATTTCAAAATAATGAGTGTGGTTTGTATTAAATTTCTTGCATTTTTATTTATTACATTAGTTTGTGTTTTGTATAATAAAACTATAAGTGGGAAAATTTCCAAGTTGCAAAAAGTGAAGCTCATGGAAGTTATGAAATCCAATAAATAGTCGCAATGGGAATATTTAGTGGGCCGAATAGTGCCTAACTCGCAGAGCTTGCAAAACCGCGGAACAATGGAAAAAGGTAATGGCTAAGTGAAAAAAAGAATGTATTTATCAATACGTGTGCATGACAAGACGAAAGAGTGGCACTGTTTTACCTTTTCTAATTACCTTATCGTTTTCGTTTTTTATTACAAGCTTTTATTTAACTTCACTTTTTGTATGGGTGTATGTCGTGGAATTTTGCAACGAACATTTAAGATACTTCTAGTTGAGCTAGGTACTTGAAATTTGGAACATAGTTCAGGACCCGAAGACAATGCAATGTGAAATAAAAAAAATCCGATAGATGGCGCTGGTGTCGAGATATTTGTAAAATTCGTATTTACCGACCGAATTTGTTCATATTCGGTATATATATTGCCTATGAGAAAGTAAATACATCCGAGGAAAAAAATCGCCGCTAGGTGGCGCTGGTGTCAAGGTATTTGTAAAATTCGTATTTACCGACCGAATTTGTTCATATTCGGTATGTATATTGCCTATGAGAAAGTAAATACATCTGTGGAAAAAAATCGCCGCTAGGTGGCGCTGGTGTCAAGATATTTGTAAAATTCGTATTTACCGACCGAATTTGTTCATATTCGGTATATATATTGCCTATGAGAAAGTAAATACATCCGAGGAAAAAAATCGCCGCTAGGTGGCGCTGGTGTCAAGATATTTGTAAAATTCGTATTTACCGACCGAATTTGTTCATATTCGGTATATATATTGCCTATGAGAAAGTAAATATATCCGTGGAAATAAATCGCCGCTAGGTGGCGCTAGTGTCAAGATATTTAGAAAATTAGTATTTATGAACCAGATTTGTTCCTATTTTGAACACGTATTACGAAGTAATCTATTCACAAAAGAGTATAGTAAAACCAGATCTTAGATGTAATATGCATTGTAAAACTAAAAAGGCAAAAATAAAACAAAGTAAAAAAAATTTTTTAAAAAAGCTTTTATTTAATATTAATATAACAATTTACTAAAAAGGAAAAAAATAATTTTTTTATATTTTTGAACAAGATTTATATTAGTCCTTAGTTCATTTGGATCTTAATTTCAATCTAAACATACATTTAACGTATTTCTTCAAAGCATTTCTGTATATGTATCAACATAAATAAAAGCGCGGGTACTCATTACATATTCATGTTATAAAACCGTATTGGTGAAATGGAAGGAAGCGATAAAAACTTTAAATTCCAATTACGTAAGATATGCATTACGTAAGAGCACCCGCGCTTTTATTTATGTTGATACATATACAGAAATGCTTTGAAGAAATACGTTAAATGTATGTTTAGATTGAAATTAAGATCCAAATGAACTAAGGACTAATATAAATCTTGTTCAAAAATATAAAAAAATTATTTTTTTCCTTTTTAGTAAATTGTTATATTAATATTAAATAAAAGCTTTTTTAAAAAATTTTTTTTACTTTGTTTTATTATTTATTACATTAGTTTGTGTTTTGTATAATAAAACTATAAGTGGGAAAATTTCCAAGTTGCAAAAAGTGAAGCTCAGCTTGCAAAAACTAACTCGCAGAGCTTGCAAAACCGCGGAACAATGGAAAAAGGTAATAGCTAAGTGAAAAAAAGAATGTATTTATAAATACGTGTGCATGAAAAGACGAAAGAGTGGCACTGTTTTACCTTTTCTAATTACCTTATCGTTTTAGTTTTTTATTATTTTTAAATCACATACACAATACCTGTGTTCAATAACAAAAAATTGTTAGTAATTTTTCTTAAAAAGTGTCTGTCTTTTTTTACGAAAAAATCTTAAAAAATTTTTGTTATTGAACAGAGCTAATCTTACTGGATATTTAGTTTTTTTATTATTATTTTATTTATTTATTTTTTTTTTATTATTATTTTATTTGACTTTTGATATCGAATAAAAATAAATGAAATGAAGCGGTAATGATTCGTTTTCGAACCCTTCTTCCTCGGTTCAACAAACCATCATTTGGACGGTCTTTTTCAAGAAACTCTACTTCAACGAAATTTCTATTCCCATTGATATCGGGAAACTTAATCTATGTTTCAGCCTTAAATTGTGTAGCGTTAAATATTAATATTTGGCAACGAACGCGCACTTTGTTTACAAAGTATTGTATTTCCGTAGGTTTTTTTGCATTCGGCAGGTTTTTCTGACAATTGTTTCAATTTGACAACTATAAAATAAATTATATATAAAATAAAAAATATATGGAAATACAAATTTAAAATTTGCCTCTTATAAGCTTCTGCTTTGGCCGTAAGGGGAAAGAAGAAGTCCGGAAGAAAAAGTATACTGCGCACTGGCTTCTCTTTATAACATGGAATACACAGCTACTCTGCCATCTGAGTTTCATAACTTTTATTTCAGTGACTTAAATTCAAATTTCCAAAAAAAATTAATTCTTGAAATAAATATTATTTTCATTTAGTTTGAAGTTTAATGTCAATCAAATTGTTTTTGAGGGAGTTTTTGTCTCTTTTCAACCTACAGAAGAATTGTTTTTGAATTTTGACGTTCGGTGGATTTTCCACACCAAAAAAAAAACAAGAAAAAAACGTAGTGTCATATAGGCATTAGCTCCCATCCTTTTTTTGCATAGGGCTCCGTTCTCGCTCCGATTTTTTATATATTGGCTCCGCTTCAAATCGACAAGACTGTTTTAAATCAGATACGACAATTTTTAATGATGAAAAGAGACGCTCAACGTTTACCTGAGATAAAGGTAAACTCGATACTATTTGGCATAATCTAGGATCGCTTTAAAACCATCTTCGGTTTTAAACCTACCTTTATTCTCTATAGCTAAACGCTCTCGTATTGAAAGTACAAAGCTCAATACATCTACAAATTTTTTATATGCATTGAAACATTTTTTGCTCATTTAGATTTTTTTATGAATTCCAATAAAATATTAAGGGTCTTAATCTAAAGTGGTAAACTGCTGGTAAATGCGGTAAAGTGATAAAATATTAAGGGTATTCATTTAAGAGTATAAGTTTATAAAGTGTAAATTTCTATCAGTTTACACACACTGTTATATGAACGCACCTAATAATTTTTTTTCGTAAACTTGTCATCAGCTGTGCTATTGTCAAAATTTATTTAAAACTATATCTACATATATTAAAGACATATATTAAAATATGCCAAAAATAAGTGAGAAATCCAAATTAAAACGACTTTACAAGGAAATTTTTGTAAATGACTTACTGATGCTAGAGGTTTCTGTTGCGCAAGGTTGCTTTTTTCGAGTTTACAGCGTTTACACACTGAAATGTGCGCGTAAATTTCTCAACCATGCGTAAATGATTTTCCATACAAAATTTGACAGTTCGTTTACAAACTTTATAAATTTACAAGTTTACACACTTTACGAGGCATTTATAAGGTTAAATGAATACCCTTATTAATTGTAATAAATTATCTGTCAAAATTTGTATGAAAATATATTTAAGCAAAGTTTATCACTTTACCGAACGATTTTGTTGCGTAAATTTATAAATTTCGGTAAAACTCAAGTCTGACACATTGTCAGTTTTACTTTTTCAATTTAAAAGAAGAAATTGTGGTTTCCTTCGGCATTTTTTTTGTTTATTTTATTGGATTTTTTTATTTATTAATCAAGTTGACACTGACAAGAGTTTAAACAATTATTTACCAAGGTGGTTTCATGTAAAATGCGGATAAACTGATAAACTTTAAAAATTTATTACTTTATCACTTTAGATGAAGACCAGCTTCTACCTATAATTTTAGCTCCAGGTCCGCTCCGTGAAAAAGCCATAGCTCCTTAGCTCTTCGGTCCTTGACACGCTCCGTGGCCCTGCGAATCAGCTGTGAGCTTGACAAACGAAACAAGTTTGCCAACACGCTGGCAAATGAATTTTGCGTGTCAAATGTTGCCCAATGCGCTGGCAAACTACAATTTGAGTGTTTTCATATGGCTGTCATTTTATATGACAGTGAGTGGTCAAAACTGACTGCAAACGCATTTGACACAATATGCCAACCCGTTTTCATTTGTTTGACCATATTTGACGTCATATATGACCTAGTGAAAACCAGGCACTACTAATTATGCACTCAGTTCAGTTTGGAAAAGTATTGTACCTTAAGTGTAAAAACATGTTGGATATAAACTTGATAATTGAGACTTTTTCCCCACATTGGATTCGTGCTAATTGGGAAATATCCAAATGTAGAAGAATGTAGAGTTTCCAAAGCAACCAAAGCGTTCGAAGGCATCCATGCATTAATCAAAAAGTATGAATTGGTACAGCGTTTTATCAGCGAACACAATCTGAGAGTGTTAGAGAGGGCTAGTTCTCGAGTCATTCTCTAACCGATATCTAACCTAAATGTTTGTTGGGGTTTCACCATCAAAATGGCCGTTTGAATTTAAATTTTTTTATTTCCTTTTGAACATTTTCGTATAAGCAGGGTTGCTCTTTCTCGTACTGTTCTGTTAATACATTTTTCCAGAAATATAGAAAAGGGAATATACGGATACCAATGCCTTTACTACTTCATTCGCGTATATGCAAATTTTATTTCATGTAAGATTAACATGATCGATCTTTACACATAGAATAGCAACAATTTTTTTCAAATTACACGATTTTTCAAACGTGATTTTAGCTTTTTAAACATCATTTGACATTTTGGTAAATGAAACCAAATTTTAGTGTTGATGCAACATAGAGCAATTTTAAAATATACGCTATGAATTAAATATAAAATTTTATTCTTAAATGTCATTTGGAATTTGGTTTCTTTAACATGATGATAGTGTCAATATAAACAAAAAAAATGTTAAAAAAAGAACTTCAAAACTATTTTGAAACATACACAATTTTTTTGAAAATTTGGAGTTCTGCTGTTCGTGAAAAACGCAATTATTATTCTTTTTAACACGCTTTTATTAGTTTCACCTGTATGTATGTATGTATGTATGTATGTATGTATGTAACTTCTTGCTTAGGTTATAACCACCGCTATGTTCCAACAGATGGAGCGCGTGTATTTATATTTTTAAAATATTCACTTATTTTTTTTAAATAAAAAGAAAATCTGGTGTCGTGGGAAGAGTTTACCATCAGTGGAAGTGCGTGATAATGGCGTTTCCACTTATATTTTCAGTTTTCAGGTGAATTAAAAGTGAAATGCATTTTTATTTCTAAAAGTTTTTAATGTAAAATATTTTCTTTTTTCTCCTCAAAGTTTGCAATTTTACCACGAGGAAGTCCTTCCATATCTCGCAATACCGAAGCACCTTTTTTTTTATTGAATGTACATATCGCACCCTAAATCATAAGGTGACACAACTCAAAATTTTTTGAAATCGAGTTTTTTCATAAATGTTACACAGAACATATCTCTAGCGATTGCCAAAAAAACTTTTCACTAAGTGTCTCTTTTGACCGAAAAATTACCATAATACGTGGTCTTTTGCCATACGATTGCTTGTAAAGAAAAAAGTTTTTTGGCTCTCCTGAAAATATTTGAATTTTGAGTGGTGTCACTTTATGATTTAGGGTGCGATATATTGTATTTTTGTAAATTGTAAAATCAGTCCAGTTAATTTAACAATAAATTTAAGGTAAAATCAAAAAAAAATTCCGTGTTAATTTACCCCCTTATTATGGATTGTCATACGATAGCTATCGGCCGCTTGCAAGCGTATCGTATAAAATGAGTTTCCATATTATGAATTCCACACGCCTGCTAGGTGCACTATCGTGAATGACATTTGTTTAGGGTTCAATTAATTATGCGTTAACCTTATTTCCATTACAGTCTATCGGGTTTCACACGATAGAAATTATTTCGTAATACGAAATACCCGACTGCAAGCGTTTAGCGTGTATCGTATTAATTCGTAATAGGCCCGTTAAATAGCTGAAATTGCAAAATTATCTAGTTAAAAATGTAAAATCAACAGGAAAACATTTATCTGTTATTTTATGCGCACGTGGGCCGATATGCGGAAAAAATTAATATATATCGCATACTAAATCATAAAGTGGCACAACTTAAAATTCAAAAATTTTCAGGAGCCAAAAAACTTTTTCTTGACAACCAATGAATTGGAAAAAAGCCACGTATTTATCAGTCAAAAGAGACTCCGAATGAAAAGTTTTTTTGTTGGCAATCGCTAGAGATATGTTCTGTGTACCGGTTTATGATGAAAAGTCGATTTAATAAAATTTTGAGTTGTGTCACTTTATGATTTAGGGTGCGATATATTTTTATTAAAATCGTTTTCGTAGTGAAGAAAAAAATTCAGTAAAAACGAAGTAAATCAGTAAAACGACTTTGCTCCCATTTTGGTAGTAACAGCAATTATACGAAATTGCACAGCATTGATTCCTTCATTCTCTTCATTTTCGCACAAACACATACGCATTTTTTAAATTGAAGAAGAAGAAGACCATTTGAGTGACCAAACTATTTAGTATAAACAATGCTGGTGGGTACTTTCCTAAAATGTGTCAAAATCTCTGAAGAAGAGGAAGAAATTGTAAACAGTGTTGCCACAGCCTCAAAAAATTTGGTATCACAAATTGATACATTTATGGTTTTTTCAGTATCACCGAAAAATGTTTGAAAAAAAAATTATAATTAATAAAATATGCTGCTTTTGGGGTTCTAACACAGAAAAATTTTTGAGAAAAATATTAAAATTAATAAAGTAAGCTACTTTCGTGGTTTTAACGATATCGTTTTTTTTTTAATAATATAAAAATATAAAGATAATACTTAAATTCCACATGCAAATAAATATGAATATTTTGGTACTGTACCGAGTAATATAAAAGTTCTATAAAATGCAATGGGTCAAACGAGCTGGGTGATCTAGTTGCCAGAGCTGATTCTGGAATTGATTTGGAGTCATTGAAGCAGTTCTTAAATATTTGTCGCGCTGTCCTCCTTTAAGTCAAAATGCCTGCTATGCGGAGTGGTCCAACCAAAAGTTTGATAAAAATAAAATTTCTTCTAAGCCAAAATAAAAATTATCTACGTATCATTCATATGTAATTGTGCTTAGGTGTTTTTTTTTTGATAAATTTAAGTACTCCCTCATGAAGGTGATGAAGGTATTCCACGCAGTATTTCTGTGGATGGGTACGTAGATTTTGCCCCAGAAAGAGGATTATGTGCTCCTTTCAACCCGTTATCACCAAAATAAAGGTATTTGAAAAAACAAATATTTATATTTCGAAAACTATCGGCCTCTGTGAATTTTGGTTTTCGTTATTTCTTGCGATATTCATATCACCAGCTTTGAGGGTAGTGAAAACAGATACATTTCAAAATAATGAGTGTGGTTTGTATTAAATTTCTTGCATTTTTATTTATTACATTAGTTTGTGTTTTGTATAATAAAACTATAAGTGGGAAAATTTCCAAGTTGCAAAAAGTGAAGCTCATGGAAGTTATGAAATCCAATAAATAGTCGCAATGGGAATATTTAGTGGGCCGAATAGTGCCTAACTCGCAGAGCTTGCAAAACCGCGGAACAATGGAAAAAGGTAATGGCTAAGTGAAAAAAAGAATGTATTTATCAATACGTGTGCATGACAAGACGAAAGAGTGGCACTGTTTTACCTTTTCTAATTACCTTATCGTTTTCGTTTTTTATTATTTTTAAATCACATACACAATACCTGTGTTCAATAACAAAAAATTGTTAGGAATTTTTCTTAAAAAGTGTCGTTTTTATATGGAGATCTGTCATTTTTTACGAAAAATTCTTAAAAAATGTTTGTTATTGAACAGAGCTAATCTTACTGGATATTTAGTTTTTTTTTTATTATTATTTTATTTATTTATTTTTTTTTTATTATTATTTTATTTGACTTTTGATATCGAATAAAAATAAATGAAATGAAGCGGTAATGATTCGTTTTCGAACCCTTCTTCCTTGGTTCAACAAACCATCATTTGGACGGTCTTTTTCAAGAAACTCTACTTCAACGAAATTTCTATTCCCATTGATATCGGGAAACTTAATCTATGTTTCAGCCTAAAATTGTGTAGCGTTAAATATTAATATTTGGCAACGAACGCGCACTTTGTTTACAATTTTTTGTTGGGAATGACACATTTTTCGATTATTCCAACGATATGACGACAACTCACCATTACCATATCGCAAGGTGAATTCATGAGTTACAGAAACACTTTTCATATCGCTGGTACTTTAAACACTCTTTTCGTATTCTGGCAGCGGAAAATTAAGTTACCACCTCAATACGTGGTAACATTTTGTTACCATTTTCAGCCCGATTCCATTCCGTTCGTATGGAAATTCTTTGACAGCGTTACCATTTGTGCGAGAATACCAATTGAAAAGATGGTAACAATTTTCAGCAACATAAAATACCAGTAAAGTAATTTTCCGGGTACGCTCGGAATAGCAGTGTTAATAAGTGGGCGTGGCACCGCCCATTTTCCAAAATTTCATCAAATTTCTTCTTAGGGGCCTGAGCCCAACACGTGGGTAAAATTTCATCACTCTAGCTTTAATAGTGACTGAGATACCGAATTTCCGATATTTTCTATATAGGAAAAGTGGGCGTGGTCATGGTCCGATTTCGCCCATTTTCAATACCAACCGTGCCAGTCTCGATACCAACGTGCATTCCAAATTTCATCAAAATATCTCAATTTTTGCGCGAGTTAGAGTGCGGACGGACGGACGGACATGGCTCAATCGATTTCTCTTTTCACCCTGATCATTTTGATATATATAAGTCCATATCTATCTCGATTATTTCATTCTGTTACAATCCACCGTTATGAAATCAAAACTATAATACTCTGTGTACTAGTACAGCTGAGTATAAATATATTATATATTTGGTGTAGGACTTTTGTTAGATTAGCATGACATAGTGGATAACCCTGCAAAAACATAGGTATCAGAGATCAGCATGCGATACATTTTTTGTGATTTAGAGTATACTCATAAAAAATGCGGTGGGAGTATGACCGCAACCGCAAAATATGCGATCATAATAAACACCGTACCGCATTTTCTTGATCAATCCCGGTATGCGATAGTTTGGATATCACAACACCGCAAACACCGCATATCGTAAACACCGTATACCGCAAACACCGCATATCGCAAACACCGCATATTGCAAACACCGCATACCGCAAACACCGCATTTCCCAAATAGAGATATTTACAATGTTGCCAGTGCGATTTTTTGTTTGAAATTTTTACCGTCTTATGGATTTCTGATGAAAAATACTACTGATTACAATTTGATTTTAACCAAAGAATATTTATACAGGAAAACTCTCAGGATTGGTTTTTTTTAATTTTTTCATTGCAAGGGCCACTTAAAATTTATAGTTTGTTTACATTCAAAATAATTTGACTAATGAATTTCAAGATAAAAATATTTCCTATGTACATCAAATAGCGCTTTTTCCTAAAGTCCTTGAATCACATTTATGGCTTCTTAGTAATACACATAAGTTTTGTTTAAACATTTTTGTTTGTCTGTGACATAATTCTTTATTTTCCAACGAGGCATTCATTCAACTTTCACAATCGACAACATTGGTACGATACATTAATTAAAACCGAAGTTTTTGTCATTTTATTGGAGCAACAACAATAGATACACATGTTTATTTTTATACATTATGGCCCTATTAGTCGTATTGGATTTCAAAAATGAAATTTTTTGATTATTGGGTAAGAATTTCTGAAACGGATCACTTAAAATTGCAAAAATTCAATTTTAATCAATAGTGGTATTATCGCGTAGCTACTGACAATACAAACACATGCCTATCCTTATTATTTTTTTTTTTAATGTTTATCCTGTTTTATCGCCAATTGAAATTTTTTGTCCTTTTTGTTTCAAAATGGAATATCTCGGGATATACTGAACCGATTTTGATGATTGAAAGACCAATTTCTTCGTCTTTAAAACCTCTACAAGACTACATTTTTTATATTTTAAAAATTTAATTTTGATTGTATATATTTTTAAATTTTTGCGAAAACCGTGCAAAAAAAAAAGAGGCAATGCATCTTTTTGCACACAAAAAAAGCAAGATATGTAAAAATATGTTCTCTAAGATAATCCGTTGAGAAAAAAAATGCCCCGGCCCTATGAATACCAGATATTTTAATTTGAACACCACCTCCTCTAAATTAAAAAAAAAATATAATTTTTTAATTCATTTATTGAACAAGTTTTAGAGTAGTGAACCACTTAAAATAGTCAACTCAACATCTAGGAATGTGTTTTTGGGTATCTGAGGTAATTTTAAGTTGAATATGTGTGGTATTTTATAAAAATCTTATGAACTATGTTGTGTGGATATTAGCGACAATTACAAACTAGAATCACGTTTTTTTTTAAACAGAAATGTGATTATTTCTCGATCCTGCATAAGACACTGTTTTCCGAGCTAGAAATGATTTTGCATGTAATGTATTTAACCTCATCTGCTGGTTCGAACGAGTGATATTTTCGCATTTTTGGAATCGAAAGAGCATTCGCAAATTTAGATTTCAACCGATCAGCCTCAATTTCGAATTCAGATAGCGTGCAAAAGTCGAAGTTTATATTTAAAAAAAAAATGCTGATCCCATTCGAATAAATCGATCGTCGTGGTTATTTGTGAGTGCACCGGTCGTTGCAAGCTTGCTCGGTATTGCGTCGCAGGCTCCCTTGCCATGTGATGTCGCGAAGAAATTCCATTGAATGCGTATACCGGTATCTCTCTGCACACATACCATGTTTATAAAATTTGACTTGTTCTTGTATTGAGCTGCTGTCGCATTCCGAGAAAAAAATAAGCTTTTTTATATGCTCTTTGTCGTGTATGTTTGCCAAATACCGAATTATTTTTTCATTAAAAATGCTAACAGCCACAGAATCGTGCTATTGCATTTTCTAGCTCGGAAAACAATGTCTTATGCAGGATCGAGAAATAATCACACTTTTGTTTGAAAATTGTAATTGTCGCTAATATCCACACAACATAGTTCATAAGCTTTTTATAAAATACCACACATATTCAACTTAAAATTACCTCATATACCCAAAACCACATTCCTAGATGTTGAGTTGGCTATTTAAGTGGTTCACTAATCTAAAACTTGTTCCATAAATGAATTAAAAAATTATATTTTTTTTTTTAATTTAGAGGAGGTGGTGTTCAAATTAAAATATCTGGTATTCATAGGGCCGGGCCATTTTTTTTCTCAACGGAATATCTTAGGGAACATATTTTTACATATCTTGCTTTTTTTGTGTGCAAAAAGATGCATTGCCTCATTTTTTTTTTGCACGGTTTTCGCAAAAATTTAAAAATATATACAATCAAAATAAAATTTTTAAAAAATAAAAAATGTAGTCTTGTAGAGTTTTTAAAGACGAAGAAATCGGTCTTCCAATCATCAAAATCGGTTCAGTATATACCGAGATATTCCATTTTGAAACAAAAAGGACAAAAAATTTCAATTGGCGATAAAACAGGATAAACATTAAAAAAAAAATAATAAGGATAGGCATGTGTTTGTATTGTCAGTAGCTACTCGATAATACCACTATTGATTAAAATTGAATTTTTGCAATTTTAAGTGATCCGTTTCAGAAATTCTTACCCTATTTCATTATTGGAAAATATTTTATTATTCAAAAAACTGCCACAAAAAACAAAGCACACAAAAATAAAAAAATGCTTGAGAATAAATTTGCTGTATATCTTATAATCAGTAACACATATCTATGTATTTATGTACAAATGAATTTTCAATTGCCTATACCTTTGCAGTGTGTGAAAAATTTCCGGCAACACTGAATAGTATACAAATAAACAAACGCGGTGTTTGCGATATGCGGTGTTTGCGTTATGCGGTGTTTGCGGTATGCGGTGTAAACAACACTAAATACCGCAATATCATTTAGGTTTTCAATCAATGCGGTGGCGGTGAATTTTTTTTCTGGGTACTTATTTTTTGAGCCACTTAAAAAATAAGTATTTTTGCGGTGCTTTAGAAAATGCGGTGCACCGCTGCTGATCTCTGATAGGTATACTCCACAATTAAACACATTTCATATAAAAAGTACTGGTCCTGATTGGTCCATGGAGTAGGTACTCGGAATTTTTGCAGGATAAGTTTCGAACTCATATGTAGTCCATATATGCCATACATTCTGGCATTATGGTAGTAATCCATAAGGGTTCCATTAGTTATGCAGTAGCTTTATTTCCATAATAGTAACAGTATCGGTATTAATTTGGTCGATTATTGGTGCAGTAACAGTAAACAGCTGAACAGTGATCATAGCCCAATAAAAGTGGCCATGAAACAGAGTCGCTCTTCTTCTTTTAGTTTTTTAGGTTGCGAAATTATCATATTTTGTATTAACGCTAATGGCGTATTCTCTTTTGATTGCTACGACCTTATTATTATTGGGTCATGACAGTGAACAACTGAAACAAACAATCGATCAGCTGGTTAGCGTTACGGCTGAAAACCAAAATTCATTTGGTTGTTACCGATAGCGTTACTGACTAGCGAATCACTAATCAGATACATTGTTTCCCATAAGGTTGGTTGATCAGCTGTTTTATAACGATACTGTTACTGCATAACTAATTTGAGCTTAAACATTGACTTACCCCTCAGTGGATGCAGTTACAATCGCAACTTTACCGTGCATACGTTTCATATTCTCTTCAACAAGTCAACAAGTTTTTTTTTTCACAGTTCGTCAGCTGATTTGATAAGAAATGATAATCAGTGTCAAAGAGCGTATATGCAAATAGGGAATGGAATGGCGCTTAAAGAATTTTTCATTATTTTCGTGTATGCATTTTTTTAAAACCAGTATATGAAACCATGGCAAAGCATGTAAACAATAATATTTTATAATACTTTTAACATGTTTTAGAGAAAATTTACTCAAAACAAGGAAAGTAGCGTTCAAAATAGGGAAACAATTTCTTTGACCACTCCATATTTTTTTTTTTCTCTTAGTGTACCTTATTATTCTCATACGCATTCGCCTAAACCACATAAGATAAAAGTGATAAGAAAAATTCAAAATATTCCTTTCGAAAAATTAAAATGAATTAAGTGTATTTTTTATTGAGCTAATGGCCAGTTTTATATAAGAAAAATTGAGAAAATTTTTTTGGTAGAAGTTATGGCTCCATTTCGAAGATCACCACATCTCTTGATCAGACTTCTTAGGCGGTAAAAGCCAATATAAAATGAATTAATTTAATTTAGGTGGTACATTTTTTCTTCAATAAGCTTTTGAAAAAGCAACATAATTCCCAACTTAAGTCCATTTTCCAATTTATATCAGTTTGCTAAATGAACTTTATTCTAATTACGAGGCTAAAATCTTGATCAATGTAAATTTGACAAGAGGGCATAAATTGAGATAAATTGATGTTTTTAAAAATCTTTTTGGAAAAAGCATAATTTTATCATGTCACGCTCTTAGTTCGTTAAAAATATGATACCTTGTGCATTTGCAAACCTGTTTTTTGATCTTCTGTAAAATTGTTAATTTGGACTTAAGTTGCTTTTGCAAATGTCCACAAATATATTCGTGGTATAAAATACAAATAATACAATGGAAATACAAAAGCGGATAAAAAATGTATTAATTTTAATACAAATTTATTGTTAATTCTTACAAAAAAACTCAATAGAGTACAAAGAATTTAAATTTGTGAAAGCAATCGAAAACAGTAGTTATTCCGCGAATTAAAAATGAAATAAAATAAGCACACAAAACCGACGATAATTTCATTTTCAACAATAAAACTTTGATGTGATTAGACCAGTAAATTAGTTATGTTTATAAACAGTTATCCTTTTACATCATTCCATCTACAACCGGCCAGGCATACCTCCAGCAGCGACAATGGACTCGCCTGTTATGTACGATGCATCATCAGAGACTAAAAATGCTACAATACCGCCCATTTCTTCTGGGGTACCTAAGCGATTCATTGGTATTTTGGAGAGTGCCAAATTTCTCGCCGTCTCACTTTCGTAAAGCTGTAAAACATAAAAAAATAATACGAATTGAGAAAATATCGTTGTATGACTTTTTGTTACACTGACCGCTTTGGAAAACTTGGTCTTAATAACTCCTGGTGCTAAGCAATTCACGCGTATTCCCTCAGGTGCCAATTCTTTAGCAGCAGCTTTGGTTAAACCGATTAACGCTGTTTTACTCACCGAATATGCTTCCAGTAGCTGAAATTGAATATAAACGACTTTGATGGTAAAATGAGATAAGCTTAAAAAATACATATATTGAAGATGGAACATTGCCGAAACCGCTCTATAACCAATTCAAACTTGACAAGGGTTCACGGAAAATCATTCCACAATACATAGATTGTACATATGTACATATGTATGTATGTACCTCTGACTGCAATCAGAGCGACGCAAATTATGGATTGCATTATAAGGAAGGTAAATTATGGATTGTAGTTTTTTACATTCAAAATATCGCATTAAAATTAGTAGAATAATAAATGATTGCTGAGAAGAATGATTGTAAATGTTTAAGCTTCTGGCATGTACATTCATACGTACCTCAAATGCATCATAACCAGCGATGGATGATACAAACACTATGCTTGAATTCTTTTCCCTTCTTAGGTGTGGTAAAGCCTCCTTTGCTAATAAATATGATGCCTTAACATTTACATCAAATATTTTATCCCATACCTTCTCCTCACACTCGAGTACACCCCCAACGGCGGGATTTGTAGCTGCGTTTGACACCAAAAAATTTAATTTTCCATATTTACGAATTGTTTCATCGATGAGCCGTTTGCGATCTTCTGCCTCTCCGACATGACACTTCAGACCATGAATGTTCAGGTTTAATCTTTTTAGTCTCTCGACTGCATTAGCAACGTTAGCTTCTTTACGACTGCTAATTACCACAGCTGCACCCTCTTCGGCCAGGCGTTTCGCAATTGCGAATCCTATGCTAATATAAAATGTATTATATGTACATACATAAATATATTTTTTTGTATGAATAAAGGCATTTAGCATGGCATAGTATATAGTTTGTATGCCATATATTCTGGAATTATGCTGGTAACAAAACAAATATTTACTTACCCCTCAGTGGATGCTGTTACCACCGCCACTTTACCATGCAGACGTTTCATTTTCCCTTCAAGAATTTAACTTGTGCAATTACACCACAATTTTATAACAAAGATTGCTAAAAGACTTTTTCATAGATTTTCATTTATCTTAAACCAATTTTTTTTTTTATTACCTAGATTGTCTGATAAGAATTAATAGCGTTTGTTGAGTGTAGGAAAGCGTATGAGTTGCAGGAATTTTACCACAAAAGAGCGAGAGGATCAGAGGATGTGAGCGAGAAAGAAGACTAGCTATTTGTAGGAATCCGCAGACAGAATTTGTGTGGGTACTGGTGGGTACTTTCCTAAAATGTGTCAAAATCTCTGAAGAAGAGGAAGAAATTGTAAACAGTGTTGCCACAGCCTCAAAAAATTTGGTATCACAAATTGATACATTTATGGTTTTTTCGGTATCACCGAAAAATGTTTGAAAAAAAAATTATAATTAATAAAATATGCTGCTTTTGGGGTTCTAACACAGAAAAATTTTTGAGAAAAATATTAAAATTAATAAAGTAAGCTACTTTCGTGGTTTTAATAATATAAAAATATAAAGATAATACTTAAATTCCACATGCAAATAAATATGAATATTTTGGTACTGTACCGAGTAATATAAAAGTTCTATAAAATGCAATGGGTCAAACGAGCTGGGTGATCTAGTTGCCAGAGCTGATTCTGGAATTGATTTGGAGTCATTGAAGCAGTTCTTAAATATTTGTCGCGCTGTCCTCCTTTAAGTCAAAATGCCTGCTATGCGGAGTGGTCCAACCAAAAGTTTGATAAAAATAAAATTTCTTCTAAGCCAAAATAAAAATTATCTACGTATCATTCATATGTAATTGTGCTTAGGTGTTTTTTTTTTGATAAATTTAAGTACTCCCTCATGAAGGTGATGAAGGTATTCCACGCAGGATTTCTGTGGATGGGTACGTAGATTTTGCCCCAGAAAGAGGATTATGTGCTCCTTTCAACCCGTTATCACCAAAATAAAGGTATTTTGAAAAAACAAATATTTATATTTCGAAAACTATCGGCCTCTGTGAATTTTGGTTTTCGTTATTTCTTGCGATATTCATATCACCAGCTGTTTACGCCAGTAGGCTAAACCCAATTCAATTCTGACCCGCCCTAATGTTCTCTATGATTGAACACACTCCTTTTAGTGACTTGCGGCAACCACAGCCAACTTAACGTTGTAGCCTGTAGTGCACCGGTCGTTGCAAGCTTGCTCGGTATTGCGTCGCAGGCTCCCTTGCCATGTGATGTCGCGAAGAAATTCCATTGAATGCGTATACCGGTATCTCTCTGCACACATACCATGTTTATAAAATTTGACTTGTTCTTGTATTGAGCTGCTGTCGCATTCCGAGAAAAAAATAAGCTTTTTTATATGCTCTTTGTCGTGTATGTTTGCCAAATACCGAATTATTTTTTCATTAAAAATGCTAACAGCCACAGAATCGTGCTATTGCATTTTCTAGCTCGGAAAACAATGTCTTATGCAGGATCGAGAAATAATCACACTTTTGTTTGAAAATTGTAATTGTCGCTAATATCCACACAACATAGTTCATAAGCTTTTTATAAAATACCACACATATTCAACTTAAAATTACCTCATATACCCAAAACCACATTCCTAGATGTTGAGTTGGCTATTTAAGTGGTTCACTAATCTAAAACTTGTTCCATAAATGAATTAAAAAATTATATTTTTTTTTTTAATTTAGAGGAGGTGGTGTTCAAATTAAAATATCTGGTATTCATAGGGCCGGGCCATTTTTTTTCTCAACGGAATATCTTAGGGAACATATTTTTACATATCTTGCTTTTTTTGTGTGCAAAAAGATGCATTGCCTCATTTTTTTTTTGCACGGTTTTCGCAAAAATTTAAAAATATATACAATCAAAATAAAATTTTTAAAAAATAAAAAATGTAGTCTTGTAGAGTTTTTAAAGACGAAGAAATCGGTCTTCCAATCATCAAAATCGGTTCAGTATATACCGAGATATTCCATTTTGAAACAAAAAGGACAAAAAATTTCAATTGGCGATAAAACAGGATAAACATTAAAAAAAAAATAATAAGGATAGGCATGTGTTTGTATTGTCAGTAGCTACTCGATAATACCACTATTGATTAAAATTGAATTTTTGCAATTTTAAGTGATCCGTTTCAGAAATTCTTACCCTATTTCATTATTGGAAAATATTTTATTATTCAAAAAACTGCCACAAAAAACAAAGCACACAAAAATAAAAAAATGCTTGAGAATAAATTTGCTGTATATCTTATAATCAGTAACACATATCTATGTATTTATGTACAAATGAATTTTCAATTGCCTATACCTTTGCAGTGTGTGAAAAATTTCCGGCAACACTGAATAGTATACAAATAAACAAACGCGGTGTTTGCGATATGCGGTGTTTGCGTTATGCGGTGTTTGCGGTATGCGGTGTAAACAACACTAAATACCGCAATATCATTTAGGTTTTCAATCAATGCGGTGGCGGTGAATTTTTTTTCTGGGTACTTATTTTTTGAGCCACTTAAAAAATAAGTATTTTTGCGGTGCTTTAGAAAATGCGGTGCACCGCTGCTGATCTCTGATAGGTATACTCCACAATTAAACACATTTCATATAAAAAGTACTGGTCCTGATTGGTCCATGGAGTAGGTACTCGGAATTTTTGCAGGATAAGTTTCGAACTCATATGTAGTCCATATATGCCATACATTCTGGCATTATGGTAGTAATCCATAAGGGTTCCATTAGTTATGCAGTAGCTTTATTTCCATAATAGTAACAGTATCGGTATTAATTTGGTCGATTATTGGTGCAGTAACAGTAAACAGCTGAACAGTGATCATAGCCCAATAAAAGTGGCCATGAAACAGAGTCGCTCTTCTTCTTTTAGTTTTTTAGGTTGCGAAATTATCATATTTTGTATTAACGCTAATGGCGTATTCTCTTTTGATTGCTACGACCTTATTATTATTGGGTCATGACAGTGAACAACTGAAACAAACAATCGATCAGCTGGTTAGCGTTACGGCTGAAAACCAAAATTCATTTGGTTGTTACCGATAGCGTTACTGACTAGCGAATCACTAATCAGATACATTGTTTCCCATAAGGTTGGTTGATCAGCTGTTTTATAACGATACTGTTACTGCATAACTAATTTGAGCTTAAACATTGACTTACCCCTCAGTGGATGCAGTTACAATCGCAACTTTACCGTGCATACGTTTCATATTCTCTTCAACAAGTCAACAAGTTTTTTTTTTCACAGTTCGTCAGCTGATTTGATAAGAAATGATAATCAGTGTCAAAGAGCGTATATGCAAATAGGGAATGGAATGGCGCTTAAAGAATTTTTCATTATTTTCGTGTATGCATTTTTTTAAAACCAGTATATGAAACCATGGCAAAGCATGTAAACAATAATATTTTATAATACTTTTAACATGTTTTAGAGAAAATTTACTCAAAACAAGGAAAGTAGCGTTCAAAATAGGGAAACAATTTCTTTGACCACTCCATATTTTTTTTTTTCTCTTAGTGTACCTTATTATTCTCATACGCATTCGCCTAAACCACATAAGATAAAAGTGATAAGAAAAATTCAAAATATTCCTTTCGAAAAATTAAAATGAATTAAGTGTATTTTTTATTGAGCTAATGGCCAGTTTTATATAAGAAAAATTGAGAAAATTTTTTTGGTAGAAGTTATGGCTCCATTTCGAAGATCACCACATCTCTTGATCAGACTTCTTAGGCGGTAAAAGCCAATATAAAATGAATTAATTTAATTTAGGTGGTACATTTTTTCTTCAATAAGCTTTTGAAAAAGCAACATAATTCCCAACTTAAGTCCATTTTCCAATTTATATCAGTTTGCTAAATGAACTTTATTCTAATTACGAGGCTAAAATCTTGATCAATGTAAATTTGACAAGAGGGCATAAATTGAGATAAATTGATGTTTTTAAAAATCTTTTTGGAAAAAGCATAATTTTATCATGTCACGCTCTTAGTTCGTTAAAAATATGATACCTTGTGCATTTGCAAACCTGTTTTTTGATCTTCTGTAAAATTGTTAATTTGGACTTAAGTTGCTTTTGCAAATGTCCACAAATATATTCGTGGTATAAAATACAAATAATACAATGGAAATACAAAAGCGGATAAAAAATGTATTAATTTTAATACAAATTTATTGTTAATTCTTACAAAAAAACTCAATAGAGTACAAAGAATTTAAATTTGTGAAAGCAATCGAAAACAGTAGTTATTCCGCGAATTAAAAATGAAATAAAATAAGCACACAAAACCGACGATAATTTCATTTTCAACAATAAAACTTTGATGTGATTAGACCAGTAAATTAGTTATGTTTATAAACAGTTATCCTTTTACATCATTCCATCTACAACCGGCCAGGCATACCTCCAGCAGCGACAATGGACTCGCCTGTTATGTACGATGCATCATCAGAGACTAAAAATGCTACAATACCGCCCATTTCTTCTGGGGTACCTAAGCGATTCATTGGTATTTTGGAGAGTACCATATTTCTCGCCGTCTCACTTTCGTAAAGCTGTAAAACATAAAAAAATAATACGAATTGAGAAAATATCATTGTATGACTTTTTGTTACACTGACCGCTTTGGAAAACTTGGTCTTAATAACTCCTGGTGCTAAGCAATTCACGCGTATTCCCTCAGGTGCCAATTCTTTAGCAGCAGCTTTGGTTAAACCGATTAACGCTGTTTTACTCACCGAATATGCTCCCAGTAGCTGAAATTGAATATAACGGACTTTGATGGTAAAATGACATAAGCTTAAAAAATACAGATATTGAAGATGGAACATTGCCGAAACCGCTCTATAACCAATTCAAACTTGACAAGGGTTCACGGAAAATCATTCCACAATACATAGATTGTACATATGTACATATGTATGTATGTACCTCTGACTGCAATCAGAGCGACGCAAATTATGGATTGCATTATAAGGAAGGTAAATTATGGATTGTAGTTTTTTACATTCAAAATATCGCATTAAAATTAGTAGAATAATAAATGATTGCTGAGAAGAATGATTGTAAATGTTTAAGCTTCTGGCATGTACATTCATACGTACCTCAAATGCATCATAACCAGCGATGGATGATACAAACACTATGCTTGAATTCTTTTCCCTTCTTAGGTGTGGTAAAGCCTCCTTTGCTAATAAATATGATGCCTTAACATTTACATCAAATATTTTATCCCACACCTTCTCCTCACACTCGAGTACACCCCCAACGGCGGGATTTGTAGCTGCGTTTGACACCAAAAAATTTAATTTTCCATATTTACGAATTGTTTCATCGATGAGCCGTTTGCGATCTTCTGCCTCTCCGACATGACACTTCAGACCATGAATGTTCAGGTTTAATCTTTTTAGTCTCTCGACTGCATTAGCAACGTTAGCTTCTTTACGACTGCTAATTACCACAGCTGCACCCTCTTCGGCCAGGCGTTTCGCAATTGCGAATCCTATGCTAATATAAAATGTATTATATGTACATACATAAATATATTTTTTTGTATGAATAAAGGCATTTAGCATGGCATAGTATATAGTTTGTATGCCATATATTCTGGAATTATGCTGGTAACAAAACAAATATTTACTTACCCCTCAGTGGATGCTGTTACCACCGCCACTTTACCATGCAGACGTTTCATTTTCCCTTCAAGAATTTAACTTGTGCAATTACACCACAATTTTATAACAAAGATTGCTAAAAGACTTTTTCATAGATTTTCATTTATCTTAAACCAATTTTTTTTTTTATTACCTAGATTGTCTGATAAGAATTAATAGCGTTTGTTGAGTGTAGGAAAGCGTATGAGTTGCAGGAATTTTACCACAAAAGAGCGAGAGGATCAGAGGATGTGAGCGAGAAAGAAGACTAGCTATTTGTAGGAATCCGCAGACAGAATTTGTGTGGGTACTGGTGGGTACTTTCCTAAAATGTGTCAAAATCTCTGAAGAAGAGGAAGAAATTGTAAACAGTGTTGCCACAGCCTCAAAAAATTTGGTATCACAAATTGATACATTTATGGTTTTTTCGGTATCACCGAAAAATGTTTGAAAAAAAAATTATAATTAATAAAATATGCTGCTTTTGGGGTTCTAACACAGAAAAATTTTTGAGAAAAATATTAAAATTAATAAAGTAAGCTACTTTCGTGGTTTTAACGATATCGTTTTTTTTTTAATAATATAAAAATATAAAGATAATACTTAAATTCCACATGCAAATAAATATGAATATTTTGGTACTGTACCGAGTAATATAAAAGTTCTATAAAATGCAATGGGTCAAACGAGCTGGGTGATCTAGTTGCCAGAGCTGATTCTGGAATTGATTTGGAGTCATTGAAGCAGTTCTTAAATATTTGTCGCGCTGTCCTCCTTTAAGTCAAAATGCCTGCTATGCGGAGTGGTCCAACCAAAAGTTTGATAAAAATAAAATTTCTTCTAAGCCAAAATAAAAATTATCTACGTATCATTCATATGTAATTGTGCTTAGGTGTTTTTTTTTTGATAAATTTAAGTACTCCCTCATGAAGGTGATGAAGGTATTCCACGCAGGATTTCTGTGGATGGGTACGTAGATTTTGCCCCAGAAAGAGGATTATGTGCTCCTTTCAACCCGTTATCACCAAAATAAAGGTATTTTGAAAAAACAAATATTTATATTTCGAAAACTATCGGCCTCTGTGAATTTTGGTTTTCGTTATTTCTTGCGATATTCATATCACCAGCTGTTTACGCCAGTAGGCTAAACCCAATTCAATTCTGACCCGCCCTAATGTTCTCTATGATTGAACACACTCCTTTTAGTGACTTGCGGCAACCACAGCCAACTTAACGTTGTAGCCTTAAATACAAGAAAGTAGGTCTGTTTGGTGAGATTTTGGGTAGAATGCTATTTTATGTCAAACTGAAGATGAAGGCAAAAGTTCAACAAACGCATTTGTGCGAAATGCTATTTAGTGTCAAAAATGACGCTTAGGAACAGTGTTGCCACAGCCTCAAAAATTATTGTATCACAAATTGATGCCTTCATGGTTTTTTTTCGTGGTCACGCTTTCCTTTACCGATCGTAAAAACCGTTTATAAAAGGGGCGTTGCACCGTCCTCCGATCCCATATCTGAAGACGGAACAGTCCGGAGGCCGATAGTTTTCGAAATATAAATATTTGTTTTTTTCAAAATACCTTTATTTTGGTGATAACGGGTTGAAAGGACCACATAATCTTTCTGGGGCAAAGTCTACGTACCCATCCACAGTAATCCTGCGTGGAATACCTTCATCGCCTTCATGAGGGAGTACTTAAATTTATATAAAAAAAAAACACCTAAGCACAATTACATATGAATGATACGTAGATATTTTTTATTTTGGCTTAGAACAAATTTTATTTTTATCAAACTTTTGGTTGGACCACTCCGCATAGCAGGCATTTTGACTTAAAGGAGGACAGAGCGACAAATATTTAAGAACTGATTCAATGACTCCAAATCAATTCCAGAATCATCTCTGGCAACTAGATCACCCAGCTCGTTTGACCCATTGCATTTTATAGACCTTTTATATTACTCGGTACAGTACCAAAGTATTCATATTTATTTGCATTTGAAATTTAAGTATTATCTTTATATTTTTATATTATAAAAAAAAACGATATCGTTAAAACCACGAAAGTAGCTTACTTTATTAATTTTAATTTTTTTCTCAAAAATTTTTCTGTGTTAGAACACCAAAAGCAGCATATTTTATTAATTTTAATTTTTTTTTTTCAAACATTTTTCGGTGATACCAAAAAAACCATAAATGTATCAATTTTTGATACCAAATTTTTTGAGGCTGTGGCAACACTGTTTACAATTTCTTCCTCTTCTTCAGAGATTTTGACACATTTTAGGAAAGTACCTACACAAATTCTGTGTGCGGATTCCTACAAATAGCTAGTCTTCTTTCTCGCTCACATCCTCTGATCCTCTCGCTCTTTTGTGGTAAAATACCTGCAAATCATACGCTTTCCTACACTCAACAAACGCTATTAGTGACTTCCCCTTTCTTATCCTTTTCATTATTATGATTCGTTTTCTTAGCGCCAACGACAACACACTACCATCAGCATCCGTAAGTTCTATTCACTACGTGAATATTTACATATATACATATATATTTATACCTCATAAACATCAATAAACCAACTGAATTATATTTTGAAAATAACTAATTCGGCTTTTATTTTTTATTTTATTATTCCCGGCCATACTGCGGAATAAACATTGGTCCTTCGAGCCGTACATGGATAAATTCTTATCCAATAGATTTCAGACGCTAGAAACAGTTTCAGGTCTCAAAAACAATAAACCATCTAAGGCTATTAAACCGCCTAATGAAAATACTTCTAAATATGGAGTTTACCAAGCAAGCATCCCCAAAAATGCGTGCAAAATGTGCAAAAGCAAAGAGCACCAACTGCGGGACTGCCAAAAATTTAGAAAATTGTCTACGTCTGACAAGATCGCATACATAAAAAATAACAGCTGTTGTCTTAATTGCCTTTCGGCTTCACACACAGTGTCGAGATGCACCAGCTCATATAACTGCAGCTCATGTCACTCTCGGCACAATACAATGCTCCACCTCGAAACTAATAAATCTTTACCCTCTGACGATCAACCTTCAACCTCTCAGCAAGCTCAGGAAAAAGCTAAGGAAAATTCTAATAATGTCGCTTCCCTCCATGCGAATACTTGTAAAGGGGTTTTGCTAGGTACTGCAAGGGTAAATGTGCACTACAATGGCATTAATTATGCAGCTAGGGCGCTAATTGACTCCGGGTCTGAATGCTCTTTTATGACAGAGCGACTCAGACGTAAAATTAACTTGCCGTCGAAACGGTTAGATGTGCAAGTTTCGGGAATCAACAATACTCTTTCGGCTCAGGTGAAGCAATCATGTGGCATTCAGCTGCGATCTCCAATAGATCCGGCAATTAAAATTAACACCACTGTTTTAATTCTGCCACAACTAACTGGAAACCTTCCCACTTGCCAAGTAAGTGCATCGACTCGGCAAGCTTTTCCAAACTTAGTTTTGGCAGATAAAAGGTTTTTCGATAACGAACCTGTTGATTTGATTCTAGGTGGGGATATTTATGCGAAAATTATTTTAAGTGGCATTCAAAAGAATTCACAATATACCCTTCTGGCACAGGAAACCGTGTTTGGTTGGATTTTAACCGGCCACGCCGAAACACCAAATCCAACCCACAATAAGATTTCCTTCCATAATACAATCAGGCATAAACCCAAGGAAAACCATAGGAGAAAAAATCACACATCTAATCGGAAAACCAATCATAGCTTCATACAACAACCACAATTGGAAAAACCCATACATATCGAGAAAAAGGTATCAACCAGTGATGCCAAGTGTAGGGAAAAGAGGCTACATGTAGGGAAATTCGACCTCAAATTTGCAGTGTAGGGAAAAAGGGACAGATTTTCAAAAATTAGCTAAATGTAGGGAATTTTTGAATTCAGAAATTTTCGTTTTCTTTGCACAGAATTAATTTTTTTATATATATAGGTACTTTATTCGGTCTATGATAACAATATCTTACAGACTAGAAATGTACAAGAAAATTACTAACTAAATAAGTTTGAATTCCGTACTAGGGATAAAATGAAGTAATCTTATCGGCAAATTGGGATCTCGGCATTGCAAAGTCAAGATCTAATTTTTGGTAAATATTATTCATTTCACTGACTGCCCTGGTAATGGGGGCGAGATAATGGTAATTGGATTTAACTGCTGTAAGATGAAAAGGGTAGTGGGGACGTAGGACACGATTTGGAACATTGAAGCTTAGTTGCTGAAGCAGGCTCACGCAATCAATTAATCCATTAACAATGTCAAAAATGAACATTATCGAATGAATTGTGCGCCGACTAGAGAGAGATTTTAAGTTTATGAGCATACACCGAGCATTATACGATGGATAGGGGTCGACGAAATGAAGGGGATAGAGAGCAAAGCGTGTAAAACCTAAAATTTTTTAATAAGTAACTACATATAAAATGTTTCTGCATGTTTGAGTACAATATTTCAAAATTGTACTTTGTTCTGATCTGGCAATATATTCTTCGACCTGCTTACAGGACCTCGGAGCAAAGGCTTCTCTTTTCGTTAGCTTCGCTCCTGCTCCGCTCCCAAAATTTTTTGCTTTAGTCCTGGATACGATCTTAGCACCAAATTTCGCTTCCATCTTTTGTTGTGGTGGTATGGTGCCCATCCATGCTTTACCAAGACCTAGTCTTCTTACCTGTTTAATACATAGTTATCCCACATGCCCTCACACCAGTTTTCAATACCCTACTAAAAATATTTCCAAAGATATTCGCTGTCAAAGTTTCAGTTTGTATGGGAGGTGCCCATTCCTGCTTTACCAAGACCTAGTGTTTTTACCCGTTTAATACATAGTTATCTCACATGCCCCCACACCAATTTTCAATACCCTACTGCAAATATTTCAAGAAATATTCGCTGTGTATGGGAGGTGCCCATCCCTGCCTTTTAATCAGATTAAAAATATGCCTATTGTAACTAATAATAATATAATATAATACAATGGCGCTATTATAACTCTGACGAGTTTTATGGCCGAGCTTCTCTCCCAATTCGATGTGTGCTCCTTTTTATTTTTCCTACTAATTGGGTGGACCTACAGTTTTATGCCGGCTCCGAACGGCGAATGCATTTTTTGTGAGAAGCTTTTTCATGGCAGAAATACTCTCGGAGGGTATGCCGCCCACTGCCAAGAGGTGACCGCTGCTCTATTGTAATTACCGGGTGAAAATACCTAGGTGTGCAAAGTTTCGTGAGGATCCGTTCAGCGGTTTTCTCGCCAATTGAGTTTAAACACAATTTCCATTTCACATTTATAAGATACAGAAAATACGGCGTAGGGAAATTTGTAGGGAAAAATTTTGTTAGCGTAGGGAAAAGTAGGGAATTTTTTGGCATGGCGTAGGGATTTTTGGTCCAAGAATATTGGCATCACTGGTATCAACAAAATCATTTCGTCAATATGACGAAAAAATAACACACCCTAACAAAAAGGACCAAACCACAAGGAGCCAAAACTCGTACATGCACAATATTCAAAACCAGCCACACCTTTACATTCAATCTATGCAAAAACAAAGGATGTCCAGAAATCCCCTATGTCAAAGGAAACGCGACAATTCCAATCGTGAAATAGGAATTGGTACTCATATGCGCAGAAAAAATCTTCCAAACGGTTTAAATTAAATGCCCATACAAATTCCCTAACCTACCTCAAATGCATCAGCAGTGAAGTCAACAAACACATGTACACACATAACAATTGTATAAAACCCCCAACAGATTTAGCAGTTGGTACTATCGAGCAGGGTGCGAAGAACGCTCAAAATAAACTCACTCAAACGAATTATCACTCTATAATTCTGAGCTATGCCATGCTCTCATGAGCGCAAATACACAGTGACAACGAACGCAAATGAACGCACGTCAACAGCGATCGATGGGTCTCTGCAGTGGCGATAAGCTCTTACATAAATTCATTTTAAAATGAGAGATCGTTTGAAAATTCATTTTTTGAAAATTCATTCTATGAGTTTATTTTATAATTTTTTGCGCTAGCGATCATTTTTTGAGTTTATCATTTTTTGATCGCTCTTTGAGTTATCATTTTATGCGTTCACAAGGGTTTGTTGTGAGGTTTAAGCAGCTAATGGCATTGTGAAGGCGCAATTTTTGGATGATGGCGTGCGTTTATTAGACCATAAATATGATGTATGTATGTATGTACATACATATTCATGAATGTGTGTACGTATATATGGATGTATGTGCATAATTATAATATTTTAAAAAGCCTTAGCTCTCATAGCGATAGGTATGTATATGTACATATGTATGTAGGTATATCGAGTTTAAATTTTATTAAGTATGTATTTATTTAAACTAATTAAATTATTCAATTTATTTAAATTAATAGATATTTATAAAAATTTATATTTACATACCGATGTACCTACGTATATATTGATGTACATTTGTAGTCTATATGTATGAGTTAAGGGTTGTTAAATATTTTATTTAACATAGGTACCTACATACATATGTATGTATGTATTTAGTTCTTACTTGAAAACCAGAATACAACAATTGAGCGTTTAAAAAATAAGTTCGCATTTTATTTATTTGTACACATGTATGTATGTACATACATATGTATGTATATAAAATGAATGTATGTATGTAATATGTATGTATGTCTATTCAATGATGGAATGTAGGTATTGATATTTTCCAGGTTTTTTATACATTATTGCCCTTTTTTGTACCTACACAGTAAAAAAGGATAGTTTATTTCTAATATCATTTGGTACTTAATTTAATCATTCCTGGAATTAAATAATATTATATTATATATTATATTACCGTCACAGTATTTTTGGTTTAAAATCAAAACCAAAAAAAATATTAGAAAAAAAAACCAGAAAAAGGTATAACAAATTAATACAAACTGTTTCTGAAAGTGAAATAGGAAGAATAAATTAAACTCATTAAAATAAATGGCCCAAAAAGCCTTCTTCATGTCTGATGTAGAAACTAATACAGGAGATTGGTTAAATATCTTATCGTGAAAACTGCGGGATGTGGGACATACGCATACGAACATACACACATACGCACGTTTTAAAGTACAATCTAAATATGTAGGTACCTACCCTGCAGGGAACTCAATAACTAGTGAGCAAAATTTCTAGTTCCGAACTACCGAAAAGGTGTCAAAAGGGAACTAGATCAATTGTAGTTAGACCCTCACCAGTTCAGGAGGAGTGAATTGAGTGACCATTGCAAGACACACTTTGATTTGTATGCAATTTCGAAGTGACAAAAATTCTATGAAAATTTTTCGTTCGTTCAGTTTCCATCGGCTTTGTATATTTCTGCAATTCTCAGATGTTTAGTGAAGCGTTTCATATAAAGAGTTTTCTATTTGCATCTCAACTTGTATGAAATGAAATGTTCCCCTAATTATGCTTTCCCGATCCCTCAGGCTTATTTTTAATTTTTTTTATATTATTACTTTTTAAATATTACTGTAAATTTTATTAAATAAATAAATAAAAAAATATTATACGTATATTGTCACTTGCGAAGCGAATGAAAATTTAGGCGAACTTCGCGGTCTCGAATTGTGGGATGCGAATCTGCAGCGAATTCGCAGACAAATGTCGAATGAGTGACGAAAATGAATTTTGCGAATTGCCGGTAGCGAAAAAATTTAATTCGCTTCGCTAGATCTGTCAAAATCTGGCGAATGTCTAATTTGTTCGCTTTGCACGTCTTTGCATTTATTTCGGTAAAAAAAACTAAAAAAAAGAAAGTAGAAAATATTTAAAAGTATTTAAAAGCATTAAAGAAAACTATTTATTTTATTTATCACGCTTATATTAATTTCTTAAACATTTGTTTATACACAAATAAATAGATACATATATTGTAAACAAATCAAAACATATGTAGTAAGTGATAGAGTTGGGAAACTATTGATGGCACTATCGATAGTATCGATATTTTATTTTTTTTCAGACTATCGAAGACCATCGATGGTTTTTTCAAAACTATCAAAAACTATCGATGGTAATGTGTACTATTGATAGTTTTACAACCATTACACAACTCCATATTGCACATTGCTTTTTCAGAGTACCAGCTATTGAAAGTTGAATGAATTTAGAGCGCTTTCACATTACTCGGTGCGGTATCGGATCGACATTTTTGGTTTTTACCGAAAGTAACTGAGAGCTTACCGACCACATGTATTTCAATTGGCACTTTCACATTAGTGTTGCATACATGAAATCAGAGCGGATTAATTTCGGTATACCGCAACGCGGTAAGACCGGTCAGTAAAATTTGAGGAATTACTGCATACATTTTTGCGGCGTAATAAAAGAAGAACAAAGTCAGTAAAAAACTCGTTTCGGCTATAAATGTAGCAAGTTATAATATCTTCGTCTTTACTAGAAGACATTATTGTTATTATTGAGTGATTTGTTCAATTTTAAAATTTTATATTGTGTTTGCTTTTATATGTTTGTTTTCTTAGTTTCTGAAGATTACGCACCGAAAGTATTCCCACAAGTGTGAAAAACACAGCAACGCGGAATCGTTTCGGTAAGCTAAAAATGCCGAGAAAAATGTCGATCCGAAGTCGTACCGAGTAATGTGAAAAGGCCCTTAGTGTGTACATATTTACAAAATGTTTTGATTTATACATTTGCAGACTGAATAAAAGGCGGTTCCAGTTTTGTAGATTTTTTGAAAGAAACAGTTTTCGAAATATTTTAAAGTTTCAGTTTTTGAGCTAAGAAAAAAAATACGCTTACAAGTCTGTCAATATCTTCGCTAATACCAGTTTTTATGTTACGTTTGCAGAGGATGAAATATCATTTCCACCAAAGCAAAAATAATTAAAATCGACGTTAATGTGACGGAGTTATGGCGAACCAAACATTTTTTTTTGTAATTTTGTATTAATTATTTTTCCGGCATTCATCTTTTTTTTCATTATTTTAACGAAATATTAAATATCATCCTGATTTTACACTGTGATTTAATAGCTGTTTTCAGTAGAAAAATGACAATGTTATAAGAGATTCAGTGAACAAATCTATATTTATTTCAATACGATAGTACTATCGATAGTGCTATCGATGGTTTATTTTTTTAAGACTATCGAACACTATCAATAGTTTTTTTAAAACTATCAAAAACTATCGATGGTGGGACTATCGATAGTTTCCCACCTCTAGTAAGTGACAGAAACGTCAAATTCGGATGAACTTTTTCAATTTGTTTGAATGGCAACATTACAAGGCACGCGAAAAAGTTCATTCGCCACTCACAATGCAAATTTTAGATGTGTTCGCTAACCTGTTCGACTCGCCAAATATATTCGCTTCGCAAGTGACAATATGCGTATTAGTAAAAAAAAAATTATCATCCACCTTGACACCGACAGGATTCGAACCCGCGCCCCTCAGATTGAAAGGCACATGCGTTAGCCAGTCGGCCATCGCGCCACTTGCATGAAGTGTGTCAAAGTTTGCACTTAAGCGGCAGATGTAAAACTGTAGAATTTGTAGGTACTTGTAGCTAGTTCAGAACTATCGAAAATGTGCCAATAAACGAACTAGTGTAAACTGTAGAATTTAGTACTAGTTCGGAACTATCGAAAACGTAGTGCAGAGGGTGACAATTGACACCGCCTAGGACATCGCCGTGTTAAATTCGCCAGTTGATAACATGCAAAAGAGATTTAGCTCGCACTAGTAGTGTCGAAAAATGCACTTGAAGCGACCTAGTTCGGAACTAGAGATTTTCCCTACAGGGTATGTATGTTAAATAAAATATTTATATAGACTACATATCGATGGCTATTTCAAAAATTGTTTGAAAAACGTCTTATTTCAGAATTTTTTTCAATAACGTCCTATTTCAGAAAATTATTCAAAACGCCCTATTGCAGAGAAATACATACATATATACATATGTATGTGTCGAATGAACACAAATACATATGTATGTAAACACATGCATATATAAAATTTTTATTAGATTGAATAAATACATAATAAAATTGTTAAAATGCAACTTCAATATACATATGTACATATATATCGCTATAAGACCTAAGGCTTTTTAAAATATTATAAATATATACATACATATGTATATACGTACACAAATGCATTCATATGTATGTACATACATGCATATATCATATTTATGATCTAATAAACGCACGCCATCATCCAAAAACTGCGCCTTTACAATGCCATTAGCTGCTTAAACCTCACAACAAACCCTTGTGAACGCATAAAATGATAACTCAAAGAGCGATCAAAAAATGATAACTCAAAAAATGATCGCTAGCGCAAAAAATTATAAATTCAAACTCAAAGAGTGAATTTACCAGAGAAATTGTACGATAATTCATTTTTGAGTGAATTTATGCATTGAGTTTAACGCCACCGCTATGAGCGATCGATTGCTGTTGTGCTTTAGTTCGCTCGCTATTTGAGTGTTTATACATTTTTCTTTGAATATTTGTTTGTGATATGAGTAGAGTGTATTTTTGAGCGTTCATGAGTGAGTTTTTCCGTACCCTGCTATCGAGTACCAACTCATTTCAAACTGGTCCCCCGAGGACCATACAAATTTTAAACACACCTACGAAGAAGCCACAAAAAGTAGTTTGCTCCTAAGAGC
Source organism: Urophora cardui (assembly GCA_960531455.1). Lineage (NCBI taxonomy): Eukaryota > Metazoa > Arthropoda > Insecta > Diptera > Tephritidae > Urophora > Urophora cardui. The sequence goes on from OY482673.1 coordinate 58,222,946, forward strand.
CCCAGATGGTTCCTAACGCTTCACTAAGAAGCCACAGTTTCTCCTAATGCTTCTCTAAGAAGCCAACCGAAATTTTGGCTTACGCCACCTCACAATCCCACAGAGCCCTAATACATACTCTGCAAATACTTAGAAAAATACATAAATACATACATAAATACATATGTACGAAGCTTCGACGTTATCGCGATAAGTATTTGGGGTTCGTAGAAATGTTCGGCTAATTACGAGCCGATGCAGATACATGAGTTGCTCCTGTGGCATGTTTATAATCACTTTGAAAATATTCAAACTTACCACAAAATTGATCATATAAGCCAATGATTTTTGCAGGGTTATACCGATTTTTGCAGGGTTATACCGATTTGTGTGTGTTACGCACACATGTATGTACACCTCTCGAAGCAACTACCAAAGGTCGTCAATGCAGCCACTATTGTCATCCCCAAATACCTCGGTTTGTCCATTTCGGGGGTGGGATTTACATTAAGGAACCACGGTCCGAGAAAAATTACTTTGTCAGGGGGGCAGAGTGGCCATCACAGATCTCCAAACTCAAATAAACACTTGCCGGAGGCTTATATTTTACGAAATATTTGCTACTAATTTGTTGGTAGTTGGTTGGGTCTATATATACCACCCCACAAAGAGTAATTTAATTGCCTTTCAGGCGATATACATACTTCACCAAAAAATTTATATTTTTGTAAAAAAAAAAGCAAAAAACGTAATTATAAACATTTAGGAAAATGTGAGTTTTCTTAAAAAAATTCGTTATAAAGAAACTACTAAAATTATCTTAAAATAAAGCGACAAAATTACCTTCATTTTGGTGTATAACATTGTTAGGTAATATTTAAGTGTTATGTAAAATAGTGCGATTAAGTAACCACTTTCTCACGAATTAATATAAAAAGGAAAAATTGGGTCGGGGTTACACCTCTCCACCACGCCTAGAAAAAAACTGTTTTTTAGGGGGGTAGGGGAGGGCCCCCTGATCACAAAACTGAAGACCCCACCTGCCGGAGGCTTATAGTTCTCGAACATTCCGCTACTGTGTATCGGTCCTTAGATACTATTCCAGAAAGTGAATTCTGACGGCTGAGGGTTATTTTTATAGAGCGCGGCCGAAGGCCGCTAGCGCAGAAAGGTGTTCCACCCAAAAGTACTGTGGATCGGTCCTTAGATACTATTCCAGAAAGAGAATTCTGCCGGCTGAGGGTTATTTTTGTAGAGCGCGGCCGAAGGCCGCCAACGCAGAAAGGTGTTCCACCCAAAAGTACTGTGGATCGGTCCTTAGATACTATTCCAGAAAGAGAATTCTGCCGGCTGAGGGTTATTTTTGTAGAGTGCGGCCGAAGGCCGCCAACGCAGAAAGGTGTTCCACCCAAAAGTACTGTGGATCGGTCCTTAGCTACTATTCCAGATAGAGAATTCTGCCGGCTGAGGGTTATTTTTGTAGAGCGCGGCCGAAGGCCCCCAACGCAGAAAGGTGTTCCACCCAAAAGTACTGTGGATCGGTCCTTAGATACTATTCCAGAAAGAGAATTCTGCCGGCTGAGGGTTCTTTTTGTAGAGCGCGGCCGAAGGCCGCCAACGCAGAAAGGTGTTCCACCCAAAAGTACTGTGGATCGGTCCTTAGATACTATTCCAGAAAGAGAATTCTGCCGGCTGAGGGTTATTTTTGTAGAGCGCGGCCGAAGGCAGAAAGGTGTTCCACGCAAAAGTACTGTGGATCGGTCCATATATTCTACTCTAGAAGGAGAACTCTGTGGTATTTTCCAACAAGTTATACACCAAATTAAAGGTATTTTAAAGCTCTTTCTGACAATGATACATTTACATATAGTTAGTTAGGCATTTTTACGAAAAAAGCATGTGTTTTATAAAAAAAATATGAAAATTATGTTTTTTAAGTGTTTTTTTTAAAATTTGTATAAAACTTTATATAAATATGGGCACCAAATGAAAGACCGTTCAATTACCTATTCACCGGTATACAGTTTTTTAAGATTGGATTAGTACTTTTCAAGATATACGCCTTTGAAAAAATTTAGACTTCCATCTTTACCCCTCCCTAACACCCTCCCCTTTGGTTTGCACCAAAAAAAAAAATAGACCACTAAAATCAGAAAAAAAGGCGGACCACGCCCACTTTTTTATTTTTTTCTAGCTAAAATGTAGCTATTCTGCACTTGTTCCGAAATTAGACTGCGTTATAAAATGTTCGCCATTTAACACGTTGGCTGCCAGTGTATCACCGGTGATCACAACAAAAAACCACTCACGTGCCAGGAACAAAATTACTTTTGCTTTTTTGTATTATAACGGGATTTTTTACCTAGAGTAAAAGCCATGCTGGCGACGCATCTGAACATGCTTTTAAGCTGTGATGACCCCGCGAACATCTGCTTTTTTATTTTAAAATGTTGTTTAAATTTTAAGCGCCTAGGCGTGTATCACCGGTGATACACTGGCACCTGGGGGTGGTTTTCTGATGTGATCACCGGTGATACACTGGCAGCCAACGTGTTAACGATGTAAGCAGTAAGAAGCGCATGTTGACCACGTTGCGCCTGAATTCCACAATGTCGGCGCGCAAATAATCGTAGAATCTTCCGGCTCCCTTCTCGTCCCAAACCAAATGACGCTGTAAAATAGCTCCTGCCACTCCAGCTGTGTGACTGTCTCTCGATTTAATAATTTCAAAACCGTTTAACGCTTTTCCGGCCATACCTCCTCAAAGGTGCGCAACATTTTGCAATCCATCGGGTCGGCTTTCCATTATTCCAGCACGCCCTGAGAAAAATGACTTATGCAGGGCGGTAGAGGGGCTCTCACAGATCTCAAAACTGAAAACCAAACTTGCCGGAGGCTTATAGTTCCCGAGATATTCCTTCTTAAAGTTGTGAAAATACTATGCAGAAGGACATCACCGTGGCGGTAGCCACGGTTGGGGCACACGTCCGGACGGATGGCGTAGCCCAGGGTTATTTTTTATAAGCACGGCCGAAGGCCGCCAACGCAGAAAAGTTTTTTTTTTCAAAATTTTCGCTAAACTCCATGTGTGGTGAAATTTGTATGGGAACTTTAACAACAAATATCTCGGGAACTATAGGCCTCCGGTAGGTGGGGTCTTCAGTTTTGTGATCTGGGGGCCCACCTCTACCCTCCTAAAAAACCATTTTTTTCTAGCCGTGGGGGACTCGTCTAAAATTTTACCTATCTCGGAAACCATAAGCCTCCGGCAAGTTTGGTTTTCAGATTTGGGATCTGTGAGAGCTCCTCTACACCCCTGTATAAGTCATTTTTCTCGGGGCGTGCTGGAATAATGGAAACATTTCCCAGAAAGAAATAAAAACGAAAAGAAACCTGATAAACATGTAAAAGGGATATTAACATTGGAATTTTACTTACCTTGAGCCTTTGTTCGCCGTGGATCCATGCATCTTCCATCTGGTTGTCGATTCATGTGTCCCTGAAAAGATAAACCAACAAATTAATGCATAATATATATAATATTTTAGTAATTATTTAATATTTTTACTATACTTACCACTATTATGCACCAACAAAACAAAAACAATAGAACCTATCAATTTCCATTGATAAGCAATATGTAGCAATGTTGCCTACACTTTTCGCCAGGGGGAAAAATGGTAGTCAAAAATTCCCGCTATCAAACAATATTGACTGATGGTCAGTGTGGTCACGACTAACAGCGCCAAGTAAATATTCAAAACTCTTGCCATAAATGCACTTAAATCCCAATTTAATTCAATTATGTGTAATCTTTTTTATTTGATTCTCTTTATTTTTGTCGATTTAGTTTGCTCATACCTTTCTTTTCCTCTGATTACAATAGCCGTGTTTCACATACGGTGATCCTAACCCAGATAAAAATTTTTGCACGTAAATGCAACAACAAAGATTTCAACTCGATTAAACCAGATAAATTGCTGGTTCAATTTTTCATCCGCCCTGTTCGATTTGTTTTTTCCCGTGCTGATTTGGCAGCACAGTGCTTTTTTGATTTGGCAGAACTGAAAAGTGACATTTGTGTATGTATACATATATATACATATACCCTGCAGTAAATTTGTTTCACTGCTAAATGATCATTGATGATTCTTTGTTGAATATTCATCACTATCGTTTTGCGTTGGTGCAAGCGAGCAAGCTATATTGAAAAAACCAAACGAAATACCATCTAGGCGGTTAAAAACCAACGAGCCAGCTTGTATTTCGGTAGGTTTTTTGACATTCGGCAGCTTTTCTGACAAAGTTTTCAATTTGACAACTATAAAAGAAATTATATTTAAAATAAAAAATATATGGAAATACAAATTTCAAATTTGCCTCTTGTAAGCTTCTGCTTTGGCCGTAAGGGGAAAGAACATGTCCGGAAGAAAAGTTATACTGCGCACTGGCTTCTCCTTATAACATGGAATACATAGCTATCCCGCCATTTGAGTTTCATAATTTATTTCAGTAATTTAAATTCAAATTTTCAAAAAGATAATTTTTGAAATCGTTATTTTCATTTAGTTTGAAGTTTAAAGTCAATAAAATTGTTTTTGAGGGAGTATTTGTCTCTTTTCAATGTACAGAAGAATTGTTTTTGCGCTATTACAACTCTGACGAATTTTATGGCCGAGCTTCTCTCGCAATTCGAGGTGTGCTCCTTTTGTTTTTCCTACCATTGGACAGTTTTATGCCGGCTCCGAACGGAGTCATATAGGCATGAGGAAAGCAAACCATTTATTTGAAAAAATTCAGCAGCCTTTATATGAAAGTATTCACTGATGCCTCCTCATGATAAATTTCATCAGTGATTCATAAAGGATTCATTTCAGATTTTTACTGCTGGGTATATGTTGTATATGTTTCTTCTTCTTTTTAGTTTTTTTCAAGTGCAGCCAATTTTCATTATGAGCCGGATTGTTTCAGTAAAAATTTATCTTAACCCAGACCCAGATGTAATAACTGAAATGCCCCTAATATATTAATACCGGAAACAGGTCTTCTTCTTCCTAACCAATCTCGATAATTGGTGTTGCCACATTTTAACACATTACATATGCAAATAAAATTAACGCCATACGGTGTAATTATACAAAAAAAAATTTAAATAATTTGCATATAAAGTTTTCTTAATTTCATAAAACAAACTCCAAATTATTAAAACGGCATATATTTACACTTAAATTAATGAAATACATGCTTTGCACATTTCAAAACTTAAATTGTGATTTTCACGATGTAAAATTGCAATTTTTCCAATCGTACATTAATACTGATCAATCTAATTACATGGCTTAATGATATCGCTCGACAATACTTTCGAGTATGAATACGGCCTTATGGTTGAAATTATGTAGTAGATTCGCACAGGAGGGAAACTTTTTGGAACCAAGCAATCAGCTGTTTCTGTCACACGCTGCGTTCCCGAATTCATATGTCAAATAAAAATCGTCAAAATGACGACAAAATCATCAAAATGACGATAAAATCGTCAATTGCACACAGCTGCGAATACTAAAGGACTGAACACATAGTATATGGAGCGACACATTTGTTAATCCACTATACCCGTTCAGCGTTATAAATCGAAAAATCAGTTTTTTCTCGTTGGAGGTTGGAGAATCTGCGTATCCTACGCAAAAATAATAATAAAATAAATATTTCACCAAAAAATATAGGAAAATGGTTGAATTCCAAATACGTATTTATCTCTTACCCACGACAAGCGGATTACGTTCGCTTCAAATTATGGAAATTATTTCTAGTTTCTCCGGTTTTGGTTCCAAACCAACCAAAAATTGCCACACAGACCATTCTCACCAAATCCGCCACCCAACAAACAAACAAAAAAAATAAATAAATAAAAAATACTCCAAATTCCGGGCTGGGTCATTACTAACACCCCCTTTTCTGCCGATCCACTGTGTTATTCCACTTGCACCTACGGTGGTGGTTATGGTGGTGGCAAGAGGGCGGTTACACCCAGTTTACGGTTAAAAGGGTAATTCCACCAGTGCAGGAAAGGAACCACGTATATTTACTAACACCCCCTTTTCTGCCGATCCACTGTGTAATTCCACTCGCACCTACGGTGGTGGTTATGGTGGAGGCAAGAGGGCGGTTACACCCAGTTTACGGTTCAAAGGTCGCAATCAGCAAGGAGTGATGGACACTGCGCTCGTGACAACATATCAACGGCCACATTTCGATATATGTACATTAAACATAGTTTTAAGATTTTAATTTCTTAATATAAAGTTTTTGTATTTTCATTATAACTTTTAACGTTCATATAAGTACATACATACATGTATGACCCTCGCTTACGATAGTTGATGGAAGAACGTGGCGTATTCAGCTGTTGTTGCCGCAAGGGGCCGGTATGTTTACGCCAGTAGGCTAAACCCAATTCAATTCTGAACCGCCCTAATGTTCTCTATGATTGAACACACTCCTTTTAGTGACTTGCGGCAACCACAGCCAACTTAACGTTGTAGCCTAATGGCGTTTTCTTTTCTCGAAATAATGTTGCCCTTTTTGATTTTCTTAGCCATTTTGTAAGTTTGTCTGGTCCTTTTACCAAATATTGACCTCTAACTAAGTAAGAGGGCACCCTTATCTACAAATTCAGCCATTTTATAGAAAGTCAGGATACGTAATTCGATAATTGGGATATAGGAGGGCAACATTTTTTCGTAGAAAAGAAAACGCCATTAAATACAAGAAAGTGACTTCCCCTTTCTTGTCCTTTTCATTATTATGATTCGTTTTCTTTGCGCCAACGACAACACACTAACATCAGCATCCGTAATTTCTATTCACTACGTGAATATTTACATATATACATATATATTTATACCTCATAAACATCAATAAACCAACTGAATTATATTTTGAAAATAACTAATTCGGCTTTTATTTTTTATTTTATTATTCCCGGCCATACTGCGGAATAAACACCAGCTTTGAGGGTAGTGAAAACAGATACATTTCAAAATAATGAGTGTGGTTTGTATTAAATTTCTTGCATTTTTATTTATTACATTAGTTTGTGTTTTGTATAATAAAACTATAAGTGGGAAAATTTCCAAGTTGCAAAAAGTGAAGCTCATGGAAGTTATGAAATCCAATAAATAGTCGCAATGGGAATATTTAGTGGGCCGAATAGTGCCTAACTCGCAGAGCTTGCAAAACCGCGGAACAATGGAAAAAGGTAATGGCTAAGTGAAAAAAAGAATGTATTTATAAATACGTGTGCATGACAAGACGAAAGAGTGGCACTGTTTTACCTTTTCTAATTACCTTATCGTTTTCGTTTTTTATTATTTTTAAATCACATACACAATACCTGTGTTCAATAACAAAAAATTGTTAAGAATTTTTCTTAAAAAGTGTCGTTTTTATATGGAGATCTGTCATTTTTTACGAAAAATTCTTAAAAAATGTTTGTTATTGAACAGAGCTAATCTTACTGGATATTTAGTTTTTTTTATTATTATTTTATTTATTTATTTTTTTTTTATTATTATTTTATTTGACTTTTGATATCGAATAAAAATAAATGAAATGAAGCGGTAATGATTCGTTTTCGAACCCTTCTTCCTCGGTTCAACAAACCATCATTTGGACGGTCTTTTTCAAGAAACTCTACTTCAACGAAATTTCTATTCCCATTGATATCGGGAAACTTAATCTATGTTTCAGCCTAAAATTGTGTAGCGTTAAATATTAATTTATTTAATTTAACGAGCACAGGCCCAGGTTATATTTTATTTTTTATTTTTTAGAAACTAGAAAAAAACTTTGTAAATATGTACATATGTATGTGCATAAGTTAGAAACGAATTATAGTAAGAAAGAAACTAGCAACAAATTTTCTATCAGATGTCGAAGGCAGGCAATAGCTCAGCGGTTAGAACTGTAGTTATTGTACTGCAAGGTGCGCAAGTTCGAGTCTTGGCAGAAGCAAAAGTAACCTGATGAGTCTTAGAGGGATCTAAGGTGAAACAGCTGTAGTTACATCCATGCTTAAAAAAAGTTTTTTTCTAGTTTCTAAAAAATAAAAAATAAAATATAACCTGGGCCTGTGCTCGTTAAATTAAATAAATTAAAATAAAAAATTAAGTTCATTTGAACATCCCTACACTTTATTCGCTACTTATGTTTAATCATACAATAATATGTAAATATGTACATATGTATGTGCATAAGTTAGAAACGAATTATAGTAGGAAAGAAACTAGCAACAAATTTTCTATCAGATGTCGAAGGCAGGCAATAGCTCAGCGGTTAGAACTGTAGTTATTGTACTGCAAGGTGCGCAAGTTCGAGTCTTGGCAGAAGCAAAAGTAACCTGATGAGTCTTAGAGGGATCTAAGGTGAAACAGCTGTAGTTACATCCATGCTTAAAAAAGTTTTTTTCTAGTTTCTAAAAAATAAAAAATAAAATATAACCTGGGCCTGTGCTCGTTAAATTAAATAAATTAAAATAAAAAATTAAGTTCATTTGAACATCCCTACACTTTATTCGCTACTTATGTTTAATCATACAATAATATGTAAATATGTACATATGTATGTGCATAAGTTAGAAACGAATTATAGTAGGAAAGAAACTAGCAACAAATTTTCTATCAGATGTCGAAGGCAGGCAATAGCTCAGCGGTTAGAACTGTAGTTATTGTACTGCAAGGTGCACAAGTTCGAGTCTTGGCAGAAGCAAAAGTAACCTGATGAGTCTTAGAGGGATCTAAGGTGAAACAGCTGTAGTTACATCCATGCTTAAAAAAAGTTTTTTTCTAGTTTCTAAAAAATAAAAAATAAAATATAACCTGGGCCTGTGCTCGTTAAATTAAATAAATTAAAATAAAAAATTAAGTTCATTTGAACATCCCTACACTTTATTCGCTACTTATGTTTAATCATACAATAATATGTAAATATGTACATATGTATGTGCATAAGTTAGAAACGAATTATAGTAGGAAAGAAACTAGCAACAAATTTTCTATCAGATGTCGAAGGCAGGCAATAGCTCAGCGGTTAGAACTGTAGTTATTGTACTGCAAGGTGCGCAAGTTCGAGTCTTGGCAGAAGCAAAAGTAACCTGATGAGTCTTAGAGGGATCTAAGGTGAAACAGCTGTAGTTACATCCATGCTTAAAAAAAGTTTTTTTCTAGTTTCTAAAAAATAAAAAATAAAATATAACCTGGGCCTGTGCTCGTTAAATTAAATAAATTAAAATAAAAAATTAAGTTCATTTGAACATCCCTACACTTTATTCGCTACTTATGTTTAATCATACAATAATATGTAAATATGTACATATGTATGTGCATAAGTTAGAAACGAATTATAGTAGGAAAGAAACTAGCAACAAATTTTCTATCAGATGTCGAAGGCAGGCAATAGCTCAGCGGTTAGAACTGTAGTTATTGTACTGCAAGGTGCGCAAGTTCGAGTCTTGGCAGAAGCAAAAGTAACCTGATCAGTCTTAGAGGGATCTAAGGTGAAACAGCTGTAGTTACATCCATGCTTAAAAAAAGTTTTTTTCTAGTTTCTAAAAAATAAAAAATAAAATATAACCTGGGCCTGTGCTCGTTAAATTAAATAAATTAAAATAAAAAATTAAGTTCATTTGAACATCCCTACACTTTATTCGCTACTTATGTTTAATCATACAATAATATGTAAATATGTACATATGTATGTGCATAAGTTAGAAACGAATTATAGTAGGAAAGAAACTAGCAACAAATTTTCTATCAGATGTCGAAGGCAGGCAATAGCTCAGCGGTTAGAACTGTAGTTATTGTACTGCAAGGTGCGCAAGTTCGAGTCTTGGCAGAAGCAAAAGTAACCTGATGAGTCTTAGAGGGATCTAAGGTGAAACAGCTGTAGTTACATCCATGCTTAAAAAAAGTTTTTTTTCTAGTTTCTAAAAAATAAAAAATAAAATATAACCTGGGCCTGTGCTCGTTAAATTAAATAAATTAAAATAAAAAATTAAGTTCATTTGAACATCCCTACACTTTATTCGCTACTTATGTTTAATCATACAATAATATGTAAATATGTACATATGTATGTGCATAAGTTAGAAACGAATTATAGTAGGAAAAAAACTAGCAACAAATTTTCTATCAGATGTCGAAGGCAGGCAATAGCTCAGCGGTTAGAACTGTAGTTATTGTACTGCAAGGTGCGCAAGTTCGAGTCTTGGCAGAAGCAAAAGTAACCTGATGAGTCTTAGAGGGATCTAAGGTGAAACAGCTGTAGTTACATCCATGCTTAAAAAAAGTTTTTTTCTAGTTTCTAAAAAATAAAAAATAAAATATAACCTGGGCCTGTGCTCGTTAAATTAAATAAATTAAAATAAAAAATTAAGTTCATTTGAACATCCCTACACTTTATTCGCTACTTATGTTTAATCATACAATAATATGTAAATATGTACATATGTATGTGCATAAGTTAGAAACGAATTATAGTAGGAAAGAAACTAGCAACAAATTTTCTATCAGATGTCGAAGGCAGGCAATAGCTCAGCGGTTAGAACTGTAGTTATTGTACTGCAAGGTGCGCAAGTTCGAGTCTTGGCAGAAGCAAAAGTAATCTGATGAGTCTTAGAGGGATGTAAGGTGAAACAGCTGTAGTTACATCCATGCTTAAAAAAAGTTTTTTTCTAGTTTCTAAAAAATAAAAAATAAAATATAACCTGGGCCTGTGCCCGTTAAATTAAATAAATTAAAATAAAAAATTAAGTTCATGTGAACATCCCTACACTTTATTCGCTACTTATGTTTAATCATACAATAATATGTAAATATGTACATATGTATGTGCATAAGTTAGAAACGAATTATAGTAGGAAAGAAACTAGCAACAAATTTTCTATCAGATGTCGAAGGCAGGCAATAGCTCACCATTACCATATCGCAAGGTGAATTCATGAGTTACAGAAACACTTTTCATATCGCTGGTACTTTAAACACTCTTTTCGTATTCTGGCAGCGGAAAATTAAGTTACGACCTCAATACGTGGTAACATTTTGTTACCATTTTCAGCCCGATTCCATTCCGTTCGTATGGAAATTCTTTGACAGCGTTACCATTTGTGCGAGAATACCAATTGAAAAGATGGTAACAATTTTCAGCAACATAAAATACCAGTAAAGTAATTTTCCGGTAACGCTCGGAATAGCAGTGTTAATAAGTGGGCGTGGCACCGCCCATTTTCCAAAATTTCATCAAATTTCTTCTTAGGGGCCTGAGCCCAACACGTGGGTAAAATTTCATCACTCTAGCTTTAATAGTGACTGAGATACCGAATTTCCGATATTTTCTATATAGGAAAAGTGGGCGTGGTCATGGTCCGATTTCGCCCATTTTCAATACCAACCGTGCCAGTCTCGATACCAACGTGCATTCCAAATTTCATCAAAATATCTCAATTTTTGCGCGAGTTAGAGTGCGGACGGACGGACGGACATGGCTCAATCGATTTCTCTTTTCACCCTGATCATTTTGATATATATAAGTCCATATCTACCTCGATTATTTCATTCTTCAATCCACCATTCATTTCATTACAATCCACCGTTATGAAATCAAAACTATAATACTCTGTGTACTAGTACAGCTGAGTATAAATATATTATATATTTGGTGTAGGACTTTTGTTAGATTAGCATGACATAGTGGATAACCTGCAAAAACATAGGTATCAGAGATCAGCATGCGATACATTTTTTGTGATTTAGAGTATACTCATAAAAAATGCGGTGGGAGTATGACCGCAACCGCAAAATATGCGATCATAATAAACACCGTACCGCATTTTCTTGATCAATCCCGGTATGCGATAGTTTGGATATCACAACACCGCATATCGTAAACACCGTATACCGCAAACACCGCATATCGCAAACACCGCATATCGCAAACACCGCATATCGCAAACACCGCAAACACCGCATTTCCCAAATAGAGATATTTACAATGTTGCCAGTGCGATTTTTTGTTTGAAATTTTTACCGTCTTATGGATTTCTGATGAAAAATACTACTGATAACAATTTGATTTTAACCAAAGAATATTTATACAGGAAAACTCTCAGGATTGGTTTTTTTTAATTTTTTCATTGCAAGGGCCACTTAAAATTTATAGTTTGTTTACATTCAAAATAATTTGACTAATGAATTTCAAGATAAAAATATTTCCTATGTACATCAAATAGCGCTTTTTCCTAAAATCCTTGAATTACATTTATGGCTTCTTAGTAATACACATAAGTTTTGTTTAAACATTTTTGTTTGTCTGTGACATAATTCTTTATTTTCCAACGAGGCATTCATTCAACTTTCACAATCGACAAAATTGGCTACGATACATTAATTAAAACCGAAGTTTTTGTCATTTTATTGGAGCAACAACAATAGATACACATGTTTATTTTTATACATTATGGCCCTATTAGTCGTATTGGATTTCAAAAATGAAATTTTTTGATTATTGGGTAAGAATTTCTGAAACGGATCACTTAAAATTGCAAAAATTCAATTTTAATCAATAATGGTATTATCGAGTAGCTACTGACAATACAAACACATGCCTATCCTTATTATTTTTTTTTTTTAATGTTTATCCTGTTTTATCGCCAATTGAAATTTTTTGTCCTTTTTGTTTCAAAATGGAATATCTCTGGATATACTGAATCGATTTTGATGATTGAAAGACCAATTTCTTCGTCTTTAAAACCTCTACAAGACTACATTTTTTATATTTTAAAAATTTAATTTTGATTGTATATATTTTTAAATTTTTGCGAAAACCGTGCAAAAAAAAAAGAGGCAATGCATCTTTTTGCACACAAAAAAAGCAAGATATGTAAAAATATGTTCTCTAAGATAATCCGTTGAGAAAAAAATGCCCCGGCCCTATGAATACCAGATATTTTAATTTGAACACCACCTCCTCTAAATTAAAAAAAAAATATAATTTTTTAATTCATTTATTGAACAAGTTTTAGAGTAGTGAACCACTTAAAATAGTCAACTCAACATCTAGGAATGTGTTTTTGGGTATCTGAGGTAATTTTAAGTTGAATATGTGTGGTATTTTATAAAAAGCTTATGAACTATGTTGTGTGGATATTAGCGACAATTACAAACTAGAATCACGGTTTTTTTTTTAAACAGAAGTGTGATTATTTCTCGATCCTGCATAAGACACTGTTTTCCGAGCTAGAAATGATTTTGCATGTAATGTATTTAACCTCATCTGCTGGTTCGAACGAGTGATATTTTCGCATTTTTGGAATCGAAAGAGCATTCGCAAATTTAGATTTCAACCGATCAACCTCAATTTCGAATTCAGATAGCGTGCAAAAGTCGAAGTTTATATTTAAAAAAAAATGCTGATCCCATTCGAATAAATCGATCGTCGTGGTTATTTGTGAATGCACCGGTCGTTGCAAGCTTGCTCGGTATTGCGTCGCAGGCTCCCTTGCCATGTGATGTCGCGAAGAAATTCCATTGAATGCGTATACCGGTATCTCTCTGCACACATACCATGTTTATAAAATTTGACTTGTTCTTGTATTGAGCTGCTGTCGCATTCCGAGAAAAAAATAAGCTTTTTTATATGCTCTTTGTCGTGTATGTTTGCCAAATACCGAATTATTTTTTCATTAAAAATGCTAACAGCCACAGAATCGTGCTTATTGCATTTTCTAGCTCGGAAAACAGTGTCTTATGCAGGATCGAGAAATAATCACACTTCTGTTTGAAAATTGTAATTGTCGCTAATATCCACACAACATAGTTCATAAGCTTTTTATAAAATACCACACATATTCAACTTAAAATTACCTCATATACCCAAAACCACATTCCTAGATGTTGAGTTGGCTATTTAAGTGGTTCACTAATCTAAAACTTGTTCAATAAATGAATTAAAAAATTATATTTTTTTTTAAATTTAGAGGAGGTGGTGTTCAAATTAAAATATCTGGTATTCATAGGGCCGGGCCATTTTTTTTCTCAACGGAATATCTTAGGGAACATATTTTTACATATCTTGCTTTTTTTGTGTGCAAAAAGATGCATTGCCTCATTTTTTTTTGCACGGTTTTCGCAAAAATTTAAAAATATATACAATCAAAATTAAATTTTTAAAAAATAAAAAATGTAGTCTTGTAGAGTTTTTAAAGACGAAGAAATCGGTCTTCCAATCATCAAAATCGGTTCAGTATATACCGAGATATTCCATTTTGAAACAAAAAGGACAAAAAATTTCAATTGGCGATAAAACAGGATAAACATTAAAAAAAAAAAATAATAAGGATAGGCATGTGTTTGTATTGTCAGTAGCTACTCGATAATACCACTATTGATTAAAATTGAATTTTTGCAATTTTAAGTGATCCGTTTCAGAAATTCTTACCCTATTTCATTATTGGAAAATATTTTATTATTCAAAAAACTGCCACAAAAAACAAAGCACACAAAAATAAAAAAATGCTTGAGAATAAATTTGCTGTATATCTTATAATCAGTAACACATATCTATGTATTTATGTACAAATGAATTTTCAATTGCCTATACCTTTGCAGTGTGTGAAAAATTTCCGGCAACACTGAATAGTATACAAATAAACAAACGCGGTGTTTGCGATATGCGGTGTTTGCGTTATGCGGTGTTTGCGGTATGCGGTGTAAACAACACTAAATACCGCAATATCATTTAGGTTTTCAATCAATGCGGTGGCGGTGAATTTTTTTCTGGGTACTTATTTTTTGAGCCACTTAAAAAATAAGTATTTTTGCGGTGCTTTAGAAAATGCGGTGCACCGCTGCTGATCTCTGATAGGTATACTCCACAATTAAACACATTTCATATAAAAAGTACTGGTCCCGATTGGTCCATGGAGTAGGTACTCGGAATTTTTGCAGGATAAGTTTCGAACTCATATGTAGTCCATATATGCCATACATTTTGGCATTATGGTAGTAATCCATAAGGGTTCAATTAGTTATGCAGTAGCTTTATTTCCATAATAGTAACAGTATCGGTATTAATTTGGTCGATTATTGGTGCAGTAACAGTAAACAGCTGAACAGTGATCATAGCCCAATAAAAGTGGCCATGAAATAGAGTCGCTCTTCTTCTTTTAGTTTTTTAGGTTGCGAAATTATCATATTTTGTATTAACGCTAATGGCGTATTCTCTTTTGATTGCTACGACCTTATTATTATTGGGTCATGACAGTGAACAACTGGAACAAACAATCGATCAGCTGGTTAGCGTTACGGCTGAAAACCAAAATTCATTTGGTTGTTACCGATAGCGTTACTGACTAGCGAATCACTAATCAGATACATTGTTTCCCATAAGGTTGGTTGATCAGCTGTTTTATAACGATACTGTTACTGCATAACTAATTTGAGCTTAAACATTGACTTACCCCTCAGTGGATGCAGTTACAATCGCAACTTTACCGTGCATACGTTTCATATTCTCTTCAACAAGTCAACAAGTTTTTTTTTTCACAGTTCGTCAGCTGATTTGATAAGAAATTATAATCAGTGTCAAAGAGCGTATATGCAAATAGGGAATGGAATGGCGCTTAAAGAATTTTTCATTATTTTCGTGTATGCATTTTTTTAAAACCAGTATATGAAACCATGGCAACGCATGTAAACAATAATATTTTATAATACTTTTAACATGTTTTAGAGAAAATTTACTCAAAACAAGGAAAGTAGCGTTCAAAATAGGGAAACAATTTCTTTGACCACTCCATATTTTTTTTTTCTCTTAGTGTACCTTATTATTCTCATACGCATTCGCCTAAACCACATAAGATAAAAGTGATAAGAAAAATTCAAAATATTCCTTTCGAAAAATTAAAATGAATTAAGTGTATTTTTTATTGAGCTAATGGCCAGTTTTATATAAGAAAAATTGAGAAAATTTTTTTGGTAGAAGTTATGGCTCCATTTCGAAGATCACCACATCTCTTGATCAGACTTCTTAGGCGGTAAAAGCCAATATAAAATGAATTAATTTAATTTAGGTGGTACATTTTTTCTTCAATAAGCTTTTGAAAAAGCAACATAATTCCCAACTTAAGTCCATTTTCCAATTTATATCAGTTTGCTAAATGAACTTTATTCTAATTACGAGGCTAAAATCTTGATCAATGTAAATTTGACAAGAGGGCATAAATTGAGATAAATTGATGTTTTTAAAAATCTTTTTGGAAAAAGCATAATTTTATCATGTCACGCTCTTAGTTCGTTAAAAAATATGATACCTTGTGCATTTGCAAACCTGTTTTTTGATCTTCTGTAAAATTGTTAATTTGGACTTAAGTTGCTTTTGCAAATGTCCACAAATATATTCGTGGTATAAAATACAAATAATACAATGGAAATACAAAAGCGGATAAAAAATGTATTAATTTTAATACATATTTATTGTTAATTCTTACAAAAAAACTCAATAGAGTACAAAGAATTTAAATTTGTGAAAGCAATCGAAAACAGTAGTTATTCCGCGAATTAAAAATGAAATAAAATAAGCACACAAAACCGACGATAATTTCATTTTCAACAATAAAACTTTGATGTGATTAGACCAGTAAATTAGTTATGTTTATAAACAGTTATCCTTTTACGTCATTCCATCTACAACCGGCCAGGCATACCTCCAGCAGCGACAATGGCCTCGCCTGTTATGTACGATGCATCATCAGAGACTAAAAATGCTACAATACCGCCCATTTCTTCTGGGGTACCTAAGCGATTCATTGGTATTTTGGAGAGTGCCATATTTCTCGCCGTCTCACTTTCGTAAAGCTGTAAAACATAAAAAATAATACGAATTGAGAAAATATCGTTGTATGACTTTTTGTTACACTGACCGCTTTGGAAAACTTGGTCTTAATAACTCCTGGTGCTAAGCAATTCACGCGTATTCCCTCAGGTGCCAATTCTTTAGCAGCAGCTTTGGTTAAACCGATTAACGCTGTTTTACTCACCGAATATGCTCCCAGTAGCTGAAATTGAATATAACGGACTTTGATGGTAAAATGACATAAGCTTAAAAAATACAGATATTGAAGATGGAACATTGCCGAAACCGCTCTATAACCAATTCAAACTTGACAAGGGTTCACGGAAAATCATTCCACAATACATAGATTGGACATATGTATGTATGTATGTACCTCTGACTGCAATCAGAGCGACGCAAATTATGGATTGCATTATAAGGAAGGTAAATTATGGATTGTAGTTTTTTACATTCTAAATTTCGCATTAAAATTGGTAGAATAATAAATGATTGCTGAGAAGAATGATTGTAAATGTTTAAGCTTCTGGCATGTACATTCATACGTACCTCAAATGCATCATAACCAGCGATTGATGATACAAACACTATGCTTGAATTCTTTTCCCTTCTTAGGTGTGGTAAAGCCTCCTTAGCTAATAAATATGATGCCTTAACATTTACATCAAATATTTTATCCCACACCTTCTCCTCACACTCGAGTACACCCCCAACGGCGGGATTTGTAGCTGCGTTTGACACCAAAAAATTTAATTTTCCATATTTACGAATTGTTTCATCGATGAGCCGTTTGCGATCTTCTGCCTCTCCGACATGACACTTCAGACCATGAATGTTCAGGTTTAATCTTTTTAGTCTCTCAACTGCATTAGCAACGTTAGCTTCTTTACGACTGCTAATTACCACAGCTGCACCCTCTTCGGCCAGGCGTTTCGCAATTGCGAATCCTATGCTAATATAAAATGTATTATATGTACATACATAAATATATTTTTTTGTATGAATAAAGGCATTTAGCATGGCATAGTATATAGTTTGTATGCCATATATTCTGGAATTATGCTGGTAACGAAACAAATATTTACTTACCCCTCAGTGGATGCTGTTACCACCGCCACTTTACCGTGCAGACGTTTCATTTTCCCTTCAAGAATTTAACTTGTGCAATTACACCACAATTTTATAACAAAGATTGCTAAAAGACTTTTTCATAGATTTTCATTTATCAGAGAAGTTGACCTTTGACACCGGATCTTAAACCAATTTTTTTTTTTATTACCTAGATTGTCAGCTGATCTGATAAGAATTAATAGCGTTTGTTGAGTGTAGGAAAGCGTATGAGTTGCAGGAATTTTACCACAAAAGAGCGAGAGGAACAGAGGATGTGAGCGAGAAAGAAGACTAGCTATTTGTAGGAATCCGCCAGCATGTAGGAAAGCGTATGAGTTTCAGGAATTTTACCACAAAAGAGCGAGAGGATCAGAGGATGTGAGCGAGAAAGAAGACTAGCTATTTGTAGGAATCCGCCAGCATTGCCGTTGAAAAATTTTCGTGGTGGCTAGATTTGATTTAATTTGTGGCTAAAAATGGCTAAAAAATTTGGTTCGTGGCTAAAAATGGTGGCTAAAAAATTTTGTTTCAAATTAACATGTTTTAAATTTTTTTTTAAATTCAGGCACAAAACTATTGCAAACAATATAAGGAAAAAATTATAAATTTGTGTAAAAATAACATATTCATACATACATAGTATGTACTTAACTATATCTAAAACAATTAGATATCACATTCAATATCTATCATAATGTCATCACTAATTGACTCTTTCTCTTCATAAATTAATTCTTTCTTCATTAATTTAATGAGATCTTCTGTTATTTCAAATTCATTGCAACATTGTTTTACATTCTTTAAGCCATTTCTTATAGTTAAAATTCAACATTGTAAGATTCATTTTGTTTCGATTTTTGGTTTTGACAATATTCATTACGGAAAAGGTTCTTTCCTCTTCGGCGTTGCTAAGTGGTAGAAGTAGCAAACAATATACAAAGTCAGTTAGATCCTTATACGGACTTTCATCGACAGCCTACTATTCCACTAGCGAGTATCAACAGGCATTTATCGATAGTTGCGTTACTTGTTTTGGTTTGTAACACTTAAGGCCCTTGGCAACTTACAATCTCTATTGAGAGGAAGTGTATATGTGTGAGTGTCGGGTGATTGACGCAAATATCAAAAATTTTTGATTTTCGTCGCCGCGAGCTGACAGCGAGCCGACAACAAGTACGTGTGGCACGACGGCTGCCGATTGCACTAACACCATATATGTTAGAGCTGCAAAACCATCGATAGTCGGACCACTCGATAGTTTCGAATATTTATATGTTTTTTATGAATATTTCACTACAATAAAAAGAGGGATGGTTTTGTTTACATTTTTTCTTTTCAAAAAGTCTTTAATTTTTCTTTTACGCAAAACAATAATTAAATAAAAGATCAAATAAGAATTAAATACTTCACTTATGTATATAGCATTTTCAGGTTAAATTAAACCTTAAAAAGAGGATTGTTTTGTAGGAAAATTTTATGATAAATGCTTATAACAGGGCTGCTCACCTCATAGGCACTCAAAGCACAATTGTTTTTGTTTTGTTCAGCCCATATGACACTACGTTTTTTTTCTGGTATTCTACCAGGTTTTTTGTGTGAAGGAGATGGTCAAATACAGTTTTGCGTTCGTGCAAGCGAGCAAGCTATATTGAAAAAAACCAAACAAAATACCATCTAGGCGATTAAAAACCAACGAGCCAGCTTGTATTTCGGTAGGTTTTTTGTCATTCGGTCATTTTTTCTGACAATTGTTTCAATTTGACAACTAGAAAATAAATTATATTTAAAATAAAAAATATATGGAAATACAAATTTTAAATTTGCCACTTGTAAGCTTCTGCTTTGGCCGCAAGGGTAAAGAAGAAGTCCGGAAGAAAAATTATATTGCGCACTGGCTTCCCTTTATAACATGGAATACACAGCTATCCTTCTCTTTGGGTTTCATAACTTTTTTATTTCAGTAACTTAAATTCAAATTTCCAAAAAAAATTAATTTTTGAGATAAATATTATTTTGATTTAGTTTGAAGTTTAATGTCAACCAGATTGCTTTTGAGGGAGTATTTCTCTCTTTTCAACCTACAGGAGAATTGTTTTTGTATTTCGACTTTCGGTGGGTTTTCCAAACCAAAAAAACCAAGGAAAAAATGTAGTGTCATATAGGCATTCCGAATCATAGGCACAGATACATATTTTCACTTCAAATAGGAAAATAAAATTTTCTTTGCAGTCCCATAAGCACTCAGATATAAAAAAAGTTTTATATGTATGTGCCTATGATTCATATTGAATGTGCAGAGCAAAGGCACTTTGTATAGGAGCTCGAGCACTGCCGTAAAGCCCATATGATACAACGTTTTTTTTCTGGTATTCTACGAGGTTTTTTGTGTGAAGGAGATGGTATTTGTCTCTTTTCAACCTATAGAAGAATTGTTTTTGTATTTTGACTTTCGGTGGGTTTTCAAAACCAAAAAAACCAGGGAATAAATATAGTGTCATATAGGCATTAGAAATCGAAATTTACAATAACAAATGTGTAATGAAAAAAAAAATCAAAAAATGAAAGCACTGTAAAAAATTTGTATTCAAAAAATTTTCATATAAAAATAAAAAAATTTGTATGTATGTGATACTACTATTTGATAATTCTAATTAATATTTTATTTGAATTCATAAAAAAATTTAAATGGGCAAAAAAATTTTTCAGTGCATACATAAAATTTGTAGATGTATTGAGTTTTGTACTTTCAATACGAGAGCGTTGAGCAGCCCTGGCTTATAATATCCTTAAACGTGCATATAATTTTTCTGTTTAAAAACTGTATAGAAAAATTCTCTATGTATCTTGAAATCAAGAGCTAATCCGGACTTTCTGTAAACGCCATCGCATTTATTTGGGGTATTTCAGCGTTTTTCTGTGATATTTTTGCCTGCCTACAGTGTAATTAAAAAAACATAACATAATCATAAATATATATGCAAATCTAACTCATAGCAAGAGCATCATCCGCGCATTCATTGCCATCTTCCCACTTGAAGTAACATTAATTAATTAACAAAAGAACAACAAATAGTATTCAGTATTCTTCTCTTGGGACAAAACTACAAGAATGAATAGGGATAACCATCGATAGTGGAAAAAAACTATCGATAGTGACACGAAAAAAAAACTATCGATACTGTCGATAGTGCCATCGATAGTTTTGCAGCTCTAATATATGTAATACTTCTATATTGCTAGTTGCCTATATTCCATGGAGGAACAATAAAGGAGAATGCATAACGACATACCTTCATACATAGTGGGCCGAGAAGTGTCATGCAAAGAGGAATGTAGAAGAATTTGACAGATGTAGGGGCCACACAAATGCTAGGGTGCGTGTGTGTGTGGAATATGTCAACAAAAAAATGCTTGTGTTCGTGTGTGTTTATGAAGATTGAAGAAGAAGTCAGCTGATCTTATGCATTCTCCTTTATTGTTCCTCCATGCTATATTCTCAATGTGAAGAAAATCGGAAAACATACACAATCATGCTAGTACCGTTTTTGTGTTTGTATTGCGTACGTGTTGTGTACGTGTGTATTTACAAAAATAAAAAATGTCAACAATCGTCCAAACACTACAGGTGGGGATTTAATTTGTAGGGAAGGGGCCCATCTGTGCTTTAAAAAAGGGCCTATAAGAAGTTAGAAGAAGACCGTTACCTATCTTTGGTTTTATTTAATTGCCGAATTCATTTTCCAAAACATCAGTGTACAGTTCTAATTTCGCATATGGCTTCACGTGAAGACTACCATATTTTCAAACTAAATCACTAATGCCCCCTAATCCACAAAATGAAAATGTAAATGAAACATACGTTCGAATGGAATGTCGCTTAGTCATAGCAATGGGAGACTCGCAGGCAACTGACTGAGCAGAGTTGATTGCATTTCGCTTTTAGGAACTGCATTGGGCCATAAATATTTACAAACGCCCTTTGATGGCTTGTATTCATCTTTCTTGAAATGCTTTGAACAAACTCGCAAATTTTTTGTATATACACCAGGTTGCAGATTACACACTTCTATCCATCGCTGCTCCAAAAGTATATCTTTTGGAAATCTACATACATATGTAATTGTAAAGATGGTTTATTCGACTTCAAGCCCAATTTATGTATGTACATATATTACATATCTAAATTCACCTGTGTAATATTAAGCTTATTCCTCTTCTTTCGTTGCACAAACATCACACCCTCGACATGTTTTATGGTATACAAATTTTCAGGAACAACAAAATATCACGCATTTTTAAATGCTTATGATGTTGACCTTATAAATCCCGCCGGTAGCCTGTATAGTTTTCTGCGAATATTCTTCTCGCGCACATATCGCTAATACCTTATATTCTATTACTTATTTTTAATTTAGCTGTAAGATAGATAATTCAATTGTATGTCTAGCCGGTAAGAGTATATTGTATTCAAAGGCTGGAAAATAAACAAACAAACAAACAAAAAAAACAAACAAACATACATATGTACATATGTATGTATGTATAAAACCCCAAAATTCAAAATCTAAATTCAATTTCAAATTTAAATCCGCTCATGAATTTTTTATGTCACTTTCGAAATATTTATATAAGCCTGCCTCACTCTAATGACAATATATCTGTACTGTAATGTTTTCCGACGGTACTAGCTTTTGTTAGCAATATAGAAGTATTACATATATGACTAACACACACAAAAAACAATCAAATTTGACTAACTCACTCAAAAAAACACCCAAACTGGACAATCCAGATTGTAAGTTGCCAAGGGCCTTTAAATCGATTTGTGATAATCGCTGAATTGAATTAGCGTTACCACATCCTTCCTATGTGCAAAATTATGGTTCAATACAAGCGGTGGCTAAAAACGTGGCTAGTGGCAAAACCCAAATTTTGGTGGCTAAAAAAACACGGCGGTGGCTAAATCTAGCCACCAAATAGCTAAAACGGCAACACTGGAATCCGCACACAGAATTTGTGTGGGTACTGGTGGGCAGCGTTGCCAGAATGACGATGGCATCGTAATTTTGACGATTTTTGGACTCCATGACGATGGGACGATTTCATGTCACAAAATGACGATTTTAGGAAGTACAGAAAAATATAGATTTATTCGTAATAAAAATTAATTACTTTATACAAATTTCCATAATTAAAAAAAAATTAAGGCAATCTGAGTGGTTTTCTTCAATCCTTTTCCAACACTGGTATTATGGTTTTCATAAATCCTTTTATTACATTAAAATGCAACATTGCCTTAACTAGTTCTGAGCGCACTGCCACACGAATAGAATAAGTGCATTCATTGCTCAACATAATCTACTATTCTCCGCCGTAGATGATCTTGTAAAGTGTATAAAAAGCAGTTTCGACGATTCTAAAACGGTGGCAGCTTTATCGTGTGGAAGAACAAAAGCAACAAGTATTATTCAAAACGCTCTTGGGCAGTACCAGCTATAATCGCTATGTGCCATACTCCGAACAACTAAATTTTCATTATGCGTTGATGAATCCACTGATATACATAAGTAATATGAAATTACTCAGTCTTGTAGTGAGAGTATGTATAAACTTTTCAGTGAAAGACTTTTTTTTTGGCTTGGTCCGTATTGAAACCTGCGACGCTATCAATTTACATAATGCGATAAAACAGTATTTCATCGAAAACGATGTGCCTTATGAAAACAACATGATTGCATTTGTCGCAGATGGGGCAAAAAATGGATGACGATTTTTATTTTTAAATTGACGATTTGGGACAAAAAAAATCTGGCAACACTGCTGGTGGGTACTTTCCTAAAATGTGTCAAAATCTCTGAAGAAGAGGAAGAAATTGTAAACAGTGTTGCCACATCCTCAAAAAATTTGGTATCACAAATTGATACATTTATGGTTTTTCGGTATCACCGAAAAATGTTTGAAAAAAAAAAATATAATTAATAAAATATTCTGCTTTTGGGGTTCTAACACAGAAAAATTTTTGAGAAAAATATTAAAATTAATAAAGTAAGCTACTTTCGTGGTTTTAGCGATATCGTTTTTTTTTAATAATATAAAAATATAAAGATAATACTTAAATTCCACATGCAAATAAATATGAATACTTTGGTACTGTACCGAGTAATATAAAAGTTCTATAAAATGCAATGGGTCAAACGAGCTGGGTGATCTAGTTGCCAGAGCTGATTCTGGAATTGATTTTGAGTCATTGAAGCAGTTCTTAAATATTTGTCGCGCTGTCCTCCTTTAAGTCAAAATGCCTGCTATGCGGAGTGGTCCAACCAAAAGTTTGATAAAAATAAAATTTGTTCTAAGCCAAAATAAAAATTATCTACGTATCATTCATATATAATTGTGCTTAGGTGTTTTTTTTTTTGATAAATTTAAGTACTCCCTCATGAAGGTGATGAAGGTATTCCACGCAGGATTTCTGTGGATGGGTACGTAGATTTTGCCCCAGAAAGAGGATTATGTGGTCCTTTCAACCCGTTATCACCAAAATAAAGGTATTTTGAAAAAACAAATATTTATATTTCGAAAACTATCGGCCTCTGGACTGTTCCGACTTCAGATATAGGATCGGAGGACGGTGCAACGCCCCTTTTATAAACGGTTTTTACGCCCCTCTGCATCGGTAAAGGAAAGCGTGACCACGAAAAAAACCATGAAGGCATCAATTTGTGATACCATAATTTTTGAGGCTGTGGCAACACCGTTCCTAAGCGTCATTTTTGACACTAACGGCCTTATTCCGGTGTGGTAACATAATTTACTTTACTGGTGAAATAAAGAATCTGGTACTTTAAACACTCTTTTCGTATTCTGGCAGCAGAAAATTAAGTTACCACCTCAATACGTGGTAACATTTTGTTACCATTTTCATCCCGATTCCATTCCGTTCGTATTGAAATTCTTTGATAGCGTTACCATTTGTGCGAGAATACCAATTGAAAAGATGGTAACAATTTTCAGCAACATAAAATACCAGTAAAGTAATTTTCCGGTACGCTCGGAATAGCAGTGTTAATAAGTGGGCGTGGCACCGCCCATTTTCCAAAATTTAATCAAATTTCTTCTTAGGGCCTGAGCTCAACACGTGGGTAAAATTTCATCACTCTAGCTTTAATAGTGACTGAGATACCAAATTTCCGATATTTTCTATATAGGAAAAGTGGGCGTGGTCATGGTCCGATTTCGCCCATTTTCAATACCAACCGTGCCAGTCTCGATACCAACGTGCATTCCAAATTTCATCAAAGTATCTCAATTTTTGCGCGAGTTAGAGTGCGGACGGACATGGCTCAATCGATTTCTCTTTTCACCCTGATCATTTTGATATATATAAGTCCATATCTATCTCGATTATTTTATTCTGTTACAATCCACCGTTATGAAATCAAAACTATAATACTCTGTGTACTAGTACAGCTGAGTATAAATATATTATATATTCGGTGTAGGACTTTTTTTAAATTAGCATGACAGTGGATAACCCTGCAAAAACATAGGTATACTCCACAATTAAACACATTTCATATAAAAAGTACTGGGCCCGATTGGTCCATGGAGTAGGTACTCGGAATTTTTGCAGGATAAGTTTCGAACTCATATGTAGTCCATATATGCCATACATTCTGGCATTATGGTAGTAATCCATAAGGGTTCAATTAGTTATGCAGTAGCTTTATTTCCATAATAGTAACAGTATCGGTATTAATTTGGTCGATTATTGGTGCAGTAACAGTAAACAGCTGAACAGTGATCATAGCCCAATAAAAGTGGCCATGAAATAGAGTCGCTCTTCTTCTTTTAGTTTTTTAGGTTGCGAAATTATCATATTTTGTATTAACGCTAATGGCGTATTCTCCTTTGATTGCTACGACCTTATTATTATTGGGTCAAGACAGTGAACAACTGAAACAAACAATCGATCAGCTGGTTAGCGTTACGGCTGAAAACCAAAATTCATTTGGTTGTTACCGATAGCGTTACTGACTAGCGAATCACTAATCAGATACATTGTTTCCCATAAGGTTGGTTGATCAGCTGTTTTATAACGATACTGTTACTGCATAACTAATTTGAGCTTAAACATTGACTTACCCCTCAGTGGATGCAGTTACAATCGCAACTTTACCGTGCATACGTTTCATATTCTCTTCAACAAGTCAACAAGTTTTTTTTTCATAGTTCGTCAGCTGATTTGATAAGAAATGATAATCAGTGTCAAAGAGCGTATATGCAAATAGGGAATGGAATGGCGCTTAAAGAATTTTTCATTATTTTCGTGTATGCATTTTTTTAAAACCAGTATATGAAACCATGGCAACGCATGTAAACAATAATATTTTATAATACTTTTAACATGTTTTAGAGAAAATTTACTCAAAACAAGGAAAGTAGCGTTCAAAATAGGGAAACAATTTCTTTGACCACTCCATATATTTTTTTTCTCTTAGTGTACCTTATTATTCTCATACGCATTCGCCTAAACCACATAAGATAAAAGTGATAAGAAAAATTCAAAATATTCCTTTCGAAAAATTAAAATGAATTAAGTGTATTTTTTATTGAGCTAATGGCCAGTTTTATATAAGAAAAATTGAGAAAATTTTTTTGGTAGAAGTTATGGCTCCATTTCGAAGATCACCACATCTCTTGATCAGACTTCTTAGGCGGTAAAAGCCAATATAAAATGAATTAATTTAATTTGGGTGGTACATTTTTTCTTCAATAAGCTTTTGAAAAAGCAACATAATTCCCAACATAAGTCCATTTTCCAATTTATATCAGTTTGCTAAATGAACTTTATTCTAATTACGAGGCTAAAATCTTGATCAATGTAAATTTGACAAGAGGGCATAAATTGAGATAAATTGATGTTTTTAAAAATCTTTTTGGAAAAAGCATAATTTTATCATGTCACGCTCTTAGTTCGTTAAAAAATATGATACCTTGTGCATTTGCAAACCTGTTTTTTGATCTTCTGTAAAATTGTTAATTTGGACTTAAGTTGCTTTTGCAAATGTCCACAGATATATTCGTGGTATAAAATACAAATATTACAATGGAAATACAAAAGCGGATAAAAAATGTATTAATTTTAATACATATTTATTGTTAATTCTTACAATAGAGTACAAAGAATTTAAATTTGTGAAAGCAATCGAAAACAGTAGTTATTCCGCGAATTAAAAATGAAATAAAATAAGCACACAAAACCGACGATAATTTCATTTTCAACAATAAAACTTTGATGTGATTAGACCAGTAAATTAATTATGTTTATAAATTTTTACATCGTTCCATCTACAACCGGCCAGGCATACCTCCAGCAGCGACAATGGACTCGCCTGTTATGTACGATGCATCATCAGAGACTAAAAATGCTACAATACCGCCCATTTCTTCTGGGGTACCTAAGCGATTCATTGGTATTTTGGAGAGTGCCATATTTCTCGCCGTCTCACTTTCGTAAAGCTGTAAAACATAAAAAAATAATACGAATTGAGAAAATATCGTTGTATGACTTTTTGTTACACTGACCGCTTTGGAAAACTTGGTCTTAATAACTCCTGGTGCTAAGCAATTCACGCGTATTCCCTCAGGTGCCAATTCTTTAGCAGCAGCTTTGGTTAAACCGATTAACGCTGTTTTACTCACCGAATATGCTCCCAGTAGCTGAAATTGAATATAACCGACTTTGATGGTAAAATGACATAAGCTTAAAAAATACAGATATTGAAGATGGAACATTGCCGAAACCGCTCTATAACCAATTCAAACTTGACAAGGGTTCACGGAAAATCATTCCACAATACATAGATTGTACATATGTATGTATGTACCTCTGACTGCAATCAGAGCGACGCAAATTATGAATTGCATTATAAGGAAGGTAAATTATGGATTGTAGTTTTTTACATTCATTCGCATTAAAATTAGTAGAATAATAAATGATTGCTGAGAAGAATGATTGTAAATGTTTAAGCTTCTGGCATGTACATTCATACGTACCTCAAATGCATCATAACCAGCGATGGATGATACAAACACTATGCTTGAATTCTTTTCCCTTCTTAGGTGTGGTAAAGCCTCCTTTGCTAATAAATATGATGCCTTAACATTTACATCAAATATTTTATCCCACACCTTCTCCTCACACTCGAGTACACCCCCAACGGCGGGATTTGTAGCTGCGTTTGACACCAAAAAATTTAATTTTCCATATTTACGAATTGTTTCATCGATGAGCCGTTTGCGATCTTCTGCCTCTCCGACATGACACTTCAGACCATGAATGTTCAGGTTTAATCTTTTTAGTCTCTCGACTGCATTAGCAACGTTAGCTTCTTTACGACTGCTAATTACCACAGCTGCACCCTCTTCGGCCAGGCGTTTCGCAATTGCGAATCCTATGCTAATATAAAATGTATTATATGTACATACATAAATATATTTTTTTGTATGAATAAAGGCATTTAGCATGGCATAGTATATAGTTTGTATGCCATATATTCTGGAATTATGCTGGTAACAAAACAAATATTTACTTACCCCTCAGTGGATGCTGTTACCACCGCCACTTTACCGTGCAGACGTTTCATTTTCCCTTCAAGAATTTAACTTGTGCAATTACACCACAATTTTATAACAAAGATTGATAAAAGACGTTTTCATAGATTTTCATTTATCTTAAACCAATTTTTTTTTTTTTATTACCTAGATTGTCTGATAAGAATTAATAGCGTTTGTTGAGTGTAGGAAAGCGTATGAGTTGCAGGAATTTTACCACAAAAGAGCGAGAGGATCAGAGGATGTGAGCGAGAAAGAAGACTAGCTATTTGTAGGAATCCGCAGACAGAATTTGTGTGGGTACTGGGGGGTACTTTCCTAAAATGTGTCAAAATCTCTGAAGAAGAGGAAGAAATTGTAAACAGTGTTGCCACAGCCTCAAAAAATTTGGTATCACAAATTGATACATTTATGGTTTTTTCGGTATCACCGAAAAATGTTTGAAAAAAAAATTATAATTAATAAAATATGCTGCTTTTGGGGTTCTAACACAGAAAAATGTTTGAGAAAAATATTAAAATTAATAAAGTAAGCTACTTTCGTGGTTTTAACGATATCGTTTTTTTTTTAATAATATAAAAATATAAAGATAATACTTATATTCCACATGCAAATAAATATGAATACTTTGGTACTGTACCGAGTAATATAAAAGTTCTATAAAATGCAATGGGTCAAACGAGCTGGGTGAGCTAGTTGCCAGAGCTGATTCTGGAATTGATTTGGAGTCATTGAAGCAGTTCTTAAATATTTGTCGCGCTGTCCTCCTTTAAGTCAAAATGCCTGCTATGCGGAGTGGTCCAACCAAAAGTTTGATAAAAATAAAATTTCTTCTAAGCCAAAATAAAAATTATCTACGTATCATTCATATGTAATTGTGCTTAGGTGTTTTTTGATAAATTTAAGTACTCCCTCATGAAGGTGATGAAGGTATTCCACGCAGGATTTCTGTGGATGGGTACGTAGATTTTGCCCCAGAAAGAGGATTATGTGCTTCTTTCAACCCGTTATCACCAAAATAAAGGTATTTGAAAAAACAAATATTTATATTTCGAAAACTATCGGCCTCTGTGAATTTTGGTTTTCGTTATTTCTTGCGATATTCATATCACCAGCTTTGAGGGTAGTGAAAACAGATACATTTCAAAATAATGAGTGTGGTTTGTATTAAATTTCTTGCATTTTTATTTATTACATTAGTTTGTGTTTTGTATAATAAAACTATAAGTGGGAAAATTTCCAAGTTGCAAAAAGTGAAGCTCATGGAAGTTATGAAATCCAATAAATAGTCGCAATGGGAATATTTAGTGGGCCGAATAGTGCCTAACTCGCAGAGCTTGCAAAACCGCGGAACAATGGAAAGAGGTAATGGCTAAGTGAAAAAAAGAATGTATTTATCAATACGTGTGCATGACAAGACGAAAGAGTGGCACTGTTTTACCTTTTCTAATTACCTTATCGTTTTCGTTTTTTATTATTTTTAAATCACATACACAATACCTGTGTTCAATAACAAAAAATTGTTAGGAATTTTTCTTAAAAAGTGTCGTTTTTATATGGAGATCTGTCATTTTTTACGAAAAATTCTTAAAAAATGTTTGTTATTGAACAGAGCTAATCTTACTGGATATTTAGTTTTTTTTTATTATTACTTTATTTATTTATTTTTTTTTTATTATTATTTTATTTGACTTTTGATATCGAATAAAAATAAATGAAATGAAGCGGTAATGATTCGTTTTCGAACCCTTCTTCCTCGGTTCAACAAACCATCATTTGGACGGTCTTTTTCAAGAAACTCTACTTCAACGAAATTTCTATTCCCATTGATATCGGGAAACTTAATCTATGTTTCAGCCTAAAATTGTGTAGCGTTAAATATTAATATTTGGCAACGAACGCGCACTTTGTTTACAATTTTTTGTTGGGAATGACACATTTTTCGATTATTCCAACGATATGACGACAACTCACCATTACCATATCGCAAGGTGAATTCATGAGTTACAGAAACACTTTTCATATCGCTGGTACTTTAAACACTCTTTTCGTATTCTGGCAGCGGAAAATTAAGTTACCACCTCAATACGTGGTAACATTTTGTTACCATTTTCAGACCGATTCCATTCCGTTCGTATGGAAATTCTTTGACAGCGTTACCATTTGTGCGAGAATACCAATTGAAAAGATGGTAACAATTTTCAGCAACATAAAATACCAGTAAAGTAATTTTCCGGTAACGCTCGGAATAGCAGTGTTAATAAGTGGGCGTGGCACCGCCCATTTTCCAAAATTTCATCAAATTTCTTCTTAGGGGCCTGAGCCCAACACGTGGGTAAAATTTCATCACTCTAGCTTTAATAGTGACTGAGATACCGAATTTCCGATATTTTCTATATAGGAAAAGTGGGCGTGGTCATGGTCCGATTTCGCCCATTTTCAATACCAACCGTGCCAGTCTCGATACCAACGTGCATTCCAAATTTCATCAAAATATCTCAATTTTTGCGCGAGTTAGAGTGCGGATGGACGGACGGACATGGCTCAATCGATTTCTCTTTTCACCCTGATCATTTTGATATATATAAGTCCATATCTATCTCGATTTTTTCATTCTGTTACAATCCACCGTTATGAAATCAAAACTATAATACTCTGTGTACTAGTACAGCTGAGTATAAATATATTATATATTTGGTGTAGGACTTTTGTTAGATTAGCATGACATAGTGGATAACCCTGCAAAAACATAGGTATCAGAGATCAGCATGCGATACATTTTTTTGTGATTTAGAGTATACTCATAAAAAATGCGGTGGGAGTATGACCGCAACCGCAAAATATGCGATCATAATAAACACCGTACCGCATTTTCTTGATCAATCCCGGTATGCGATAGTTTGGATATCACAACACCGCAAACACCGCATATCGTAAACACCGTATACCGCAAACACCGCATATCGCAAACACCGCATATCGCAAACACCGCATACCGCAAACACCGCATTTCCCAAATAGAGATATTTACAATGTTGCCAGTGCGATTTTTTGTTTGAAATTTTTACCGTCATGGATTTCTGATGAAAAATACTACTGATTACAATTTGATTTTAACCAAAGAATATTTATACAGGAAAACTCTCAGGATTGGTTTTTTTTAATTTTTTCATTGCAAGGGCCACTTAAAATTTATAGTTTGTTTACATTCAAAATAATTTGACTAATGAATTTCAAGATAAAAATATTTCCTATGTACATCAAATAGCGCTTTTTCCTAAAATCCTTGAATCACATTTATGGCTTCTTAGTAATACACATAAGCTTTGTTTAAACATTTTTGTTTGTCTGTGACATAATTCTTTATTTTCCAACGACGCATTCATTCAACTTTCACAATCGACAAAATTGGCTACGATACATTAATTAAAACCGAAGTTTTTGTCATTTTATTGGAGCAACAACAATAGATACACATGTTTATTTTTATACATTATGGCCCTATTAGTCGTATTGGATTTCAAAAATGAAATTTTTTGATTATTGGGTAAGAATTTCTGAAACGGATCACTTAAAATTGCAAAAATTCAATTTTAATCAATAGTGGTATTATCGAGTAGCTACTGACAATACAAATACATGCCTATCCTTATTATTTTTTTTTTTTTTTTGTTTATCCTGTTTTATCGCCAATTGAAATTTTTTGTCCTTTTTGTTTCAAAATGGAATATCTCGGGATATACTGAACCGATTTTGATGATTGAAAGACCAATTTCTTCGTCTTTAAAACCTCTACAAGACTACATTTTTTATATTTTAAAAATTTAATTTTGATTGTATATATTTTTAAATTTTTGCGAAAACCGTGCAAAAAAAAAAGAGGCAATGCATCTTTTTGCACACAAAAAAAGCAAGATATGTAAAAATATGTTCTCTAAGATAATCCGTTGAGAAAAAAAATGCCCCGGCCCTATGAATACCAGATATTTTAATTTGAACACCACCTCCTCTAAATTAAAAAAAAAAATATAATTTTTTAATTCATTTATTGAACAAGTTTTAGAGTAGTGAACCACTTAAAATAGTCAACTCAACATCTAGGAATGTGTTTTTGGGTATCTGAGGTAATTTTAAGTTGAATATGTGTGGTATTTTATAAAAAGCTTATGAACTATGTTGTGTGGATATTAGCGACAATTACAAACTAGAATCACGGTTTTTTTTAAACAGAAGTGTGATTATTTCTCGATCCTGCATAAGACACTGTTTTCCGAGCTAGAAATGATTTTGCATGTAATGTATTTAACCTCATCTGCTGGTTCGAACGAGTGATATTTTCGCATTTTTGGAATCGAAAGAGCATTCGCAAATTTAGATTTCAACCGATCAGCCTCAATTTCGAATTCAGATAGCGTGCAAAAGTCGAAGTTTATATTTAAAAAAAAATGCTGATCCCATTCGAATAAATCGATCGTCGTGGTTATTTGTGAATGCACCGGTCGTTGCAAGCTTGCTCGGTATTGCGTCGCAGGCTCCCTTGCCATGTGATGTCGCGAAGAAATTCCATTGAATGCGTATACCGGTATCTCTCTGCACACATACCATGTTTATAAAATTTGACTTGTTCTTGTATTGAGCTGCTGTCGCATTCCGAGAAAAAAATAAGCTTTTTTATATGCTCTTTGTCGTGTATGTTTGCCAAATACCGAATTATTTTTTCATTAAAAATGCTAACAGCCACAGAATCGTGCTATTGCATTTTCTAGCTCGGAAAACAGTGTCTTATGCAGGATCGAGAAATAATCACACTTCTGTTTGAAAATTGTAATTGTCGCTAATATCCACACAACATAGTTCATAAGCTTTTTATAAAATACCACACATATTCAACTTAAAATTACCTCATATACCCAAAACCACATTCCTAGATGTTGAGTTGGCTATTTAAGTGGTTCACTAATCTAAAACTTGTTCAATAAATGAATTAAAAAATTATATTTTTTTTTTAATTTAGAGGAGGTGGTGTTCAAATTAAAATATCTTGTATTCATAGGGCCG
>OY482673.1:60179308-60508488 GCA_960531455.1 Urophora cardui
TTCATAAAAGTGGACTTACACAGTTTGCACTCTAAGCTAGCGATATGTATGTATGTGCATATGTGTAAATAGGCCAAATTGTTCTAACAATTAAATTTGCATAATCAAAATCAAAAACATCATTTTCCAAGGACTTACCGCAGCGAATGCTAATTCGGGTGGTCGGTCGGTTGGTCGTTCGCTCACATTGCTGCCCTTTCTCAATTTTTAAAGTTACTGAAACGCCCATCAATTTTCCATAAACTCAAGACAATGCAGTGCACTTAACCATTTCGAAGCCACGAAGCACCACTTAAATCCACCAACAACCCCGCCCGCCGCGATTGCCTCTCATCCATTCCATTCCACTTAACCCTGCAGAAGTCGCGCGCCTAAAAGTAGCATAATTGGTCGCGCGGCATACATATGTAAGCCATTTTCAAACTAAGAAAAAGGATACAAATATTTATTTATTTTGACGTATTTATTTTTTAAACATCTTGGCAGTATATTATTAATTAAAATTAATCAAAAAAGAACTTAAATAGACTTCCTGTGTTTCTAAAAATAAATAAGTAAATAAATTAAATTTTTTGAACAAAAATTGGGACACTTTACATAAAGAAGTACTGTAAAAAGTTAAACAATTATTTTTAAGATTTAATCAGTGTTTTGTAAACAAGAAAAATATACAATTTTAGAATGGTCCGGACAAACACGTTTATTGCATGCATTACACACTTTACGGGTGCTTCTATTTCGTGCTCTTCCGCAGTCATAACAACGGCCTGGGCATATATATAATACTTCTATATTGCTACTATTCAATTGTTTTGTTGGTCAAACTTCACAGTAACGATATACTGTAAGAAAGGGAAGCAAGATTCCATGGGTGTCGTTAAACATTTCTTTTCAAAGACAAGGGGGACTACAGAAAAATTTGATACTATGAAATACATATGTAGGTAGGTATTTTATTTAACAAAGATATGGGTATGAATATATGTACCTACATACATATGCATGAATAAAAATGAATTTTCAAAGAGCGCTCATTCACGAGCGCATAAAATGAATTTCACCGCTGGCGCTCATTGAACGCTCGCGAATATTCTTTTGCATTCGTAAATTTGTGTGAGGCATTCTTCGTTGTTGAATGTACGTATGTATGAATTTATCGCCACCGCAGAAAACAAGAATAGTCGCTGTGTATAACCGCCTATCCTACGTTATGATATTATTGAAGTAAATGAGAATTAATTTTACAGAAGAGCATAAAACTCCTTCATTTCAAACTTATTTCTGCGTATAAACTTAAATTTAAATAGTTATGTATATCATTTTGTTGACTAAAGTATCAACTTCGTATAGAAGTAGGAACATTGAATTATTGGCAAATTTTATTTTTGGCACAAGTGCCGCTTAGGCGGTTAGCAATTTCACTTAGGCGGTTATGAAATTTAAACGACGATATATATATTGTGACTTTATTTAAGTTACGAAAATATAAATTATCTGCCTTATTTTTAGCATGTAGGTATGCATACATAAGTTATTTGGTTGTGAACTACGTTGAAATAATAAATACATGTGTACAATTTTGTTTTCGAAAGATTGGCATTTCATTGTTTAATCTACTGCTTTGTGTTTTTATAACGACCATGAAAGTTTTATATGAAGGGAATAACGACCCCTTTTAATCCCCCTTCTGTTTTTTTTTGTAATGCTACTACAATTTTATAAATGTGTGTGTGACATATATTCACATATACGACATTTGCTTGTGTTGACGCATGCGCACAAATTACATATGCAGTGAGAAACGAGTTCAGCGCGACCAGAACTGAAACACATTGAGTAGATAGGTTTTTAGCAATATAGAAGTATTATATATATGGGCCTGGGTTACTATCAGGGATGCCACTTTTGGGCTTTTCCTACCAAAACTGGTAGGTTTTTTTCTTTTGGTAGGTTGGTAGGACGATTTGAATTTTGGTAGGTTTTTACCTTCGTTCAACTAACATCACGGATTTGGTACATTTGGTCACTTTGCGACAACACTATTGAAAAAACGTTTCTTCTCAGTAGGGTTTTCACAAAACTCTGCTGAATAGAAACGTTTTCTTTGAGCTTCAAGTACACTTGCCCCACAGACACAACTGGAGGAGATTGAAAACGGAAAGGCATCTGACATTTTACGCTATATGAATCAAACAAGGTTGTTCGTCTACATGGTGTGTAATAAAGAGCTCCATGTGGTATCACAACTGACCATCAGGCCTACCTAGGTAGTAAATGTGTTTGCTGTACCAAGTGGAAACAATGTCCGCTATTTCCCTCGACAAATCTTCTTACGTTTCCTTCAGGATCAGTTGCTTTCCCTCATTATTCCTCAATTGTTCTTCCACAAAATATAAATCCTGATTTCCTCCGCACTGGAAGAGCGCTGGCAGCCACTAATACCCAATCCAACCTTGTCCGATATCATTTAACGCCAACTCAAGTTTTTGTTTATCTGGAAACTGCTGCTTTCGCATCTTTTCCTTCACATTTTTATCACTCATTCTAAAATTAATTGAAATTGTACAAATAATATTAAATTTAATACTAAAGTTCTCAAAAAATAAAATAAATAAAATAAAGTTTTTTTTATTTTAAGCGGTGTCCGGTTACTGCAGGGTGGTCGGTTACTGGCACAGTCACCATAAATGAATTTGTTAAATATGTTTAAATCTCACATAAAAAAAAAATTGGTAGGCTCGAAGCCATTTTGGTAGTTTTTTGGTAGGAAAGAAATTTTCTTAGTGGCATCCCTGGTTACTATTATGAGACGGAGCTTTATGAATTACCGCATGATTAAGGTTTAAAAAGTCTTTTATTTTAAATGAAAGTATTCTTGGTAATGTGGTAATAGTTAGTATTTCGTTAGCAAGTGGTTTCATCCAAGACAAAGCTAAGTTTATAAGGAAATCACGACGTTGAACAGATTCATAGTTTTTATTTGCTGTGTAAATGCAAACTGCATTGAGAGCACTGAGATTTATAAGATCATAGAACATAGTTAGAAACCACTTTCTTGAATTCTTAGATACGTTTTTTTTTACATAGTATGTAAATTATAAATTTTTGCATTTTATACTTGCAACAATAAAAATGTTGTTCAATATGAAAAAGATTTTGGCATGTTTCATTTAAACCAAAGTAGCTTTGAATAAAAAAAGCTCGATTTCGATCAAATAAACTTTTCTGAAAACTGCATTAATTTGCGCAGATTCCTGTATATTTTGATTAAAAAGAAACTTAAGGTATCTTGAAAATCCCCGGGTCCAAACTTGAAAATCCGTGACTAAAAAAATAAAATTCCACTTTAGACGGTCTTGGCGCATCTATATACATATCGACGACTGAGAATAAGATCGCCCTATTTCAAAAATTGTTTCAAAAACGCCCTATTTGAAAAATTGTTTGAAAACGTCCTATTTCAGATTTTGCTTCAAGAACGCCCTATTTCAGAATTTTTTCAATAACGTCCTATTTCAGACAATTATTCAAAAACGCCCTATTTCAGAGAAATATATATAGAATTTTCTCTGAAATAGGGCGTTTTTGAAGCAAAATCTGAAATAGGACGTTATTGAAACAATTTTTCAAATAGGGCGTTCTTGAAGCAAAATCTGAAATAGGACGTTATTCAAACAATTTTTCAAATATGGCGTTTTTGAAACAATTTTCGAAATAGGGCGATCTTATTCTCAGCCGTCGATATATGCAATTAATAAAATTAATAATCACAATAAAAAATAAGTCAAAATTTTATACATAAATAGTTTTTAATTGCAAGAAGTAAGTAATTACTAACATAGCTCATTGTGGAAAATACTTACGTAATCGGTCGCGCGGATACATATGTAATCCAGCAAATTTCAAGAAGCTCTAACAATACAACCGCTCGCCGCTATGATTCGTGAAACACTGATCATAACCAGTGATGGTAGATACTTTTTTCGAAATTCCCTACAGAGCAAGAAAAAAATCCCTACTTTTCCCTACGCTTGTTTCAAAATTTCCCTACGTAATTCCCTACACTTTTTTTTACTTATTTCCATGCTAGAACAATGAAGAAACCGCACGGCAGTAGAGGAACGTTTTTTCTTTTACTAAGTAAATAATGAAAATCGGCTGTTCTACTGCATACTGCATACACACTGACTCTCAAAGAAATCAAAAAAAATTACAATAAAATACTGATGATTTACTGTTTTGAACAATTATTATAATAAAAAAATATATGTATTAATGCGTTTTATGTAACATATATATCGCACGTTTTATGTAATAGGGATTTGCCATATATTTCAATTACTGGGTCATGCCTTTGAGTCTAGTCTTATAAAATACTCAAAACGATAAAAATGGCGGAAATAAAAGTGATTTTGTAGTTAGCCGTAGAAGGAAACTCTTTGAAATTATAAGAGCCTATACACACTTGCGACTCAATCGATTTAGTCGAATGGGGCTGTTGTATGCAAATCCAATTGTTTCAGTTGTTCGACTAATTGAATGTAGTGTGAATGCTTCCGTACATTCCCATGCAAATCAAAGCCCGACTAAATCGATTGAGTCGCAAGTGTGTATAGGCTCTAAAAGTTTGTTTGCGTTTTCCCAAAAAAAAATTTTTTTTAGTTAAATCCCTATTGAATAAAACGTGCGATATATAGGTAGGTAGACGTAGGCATATAAATATGTAAGGGAACGAAATATTTCATTGATACTATCATAGGTACAGCATTTCTCTAAAAAATAATAAAAAAAAAAGTTATTGCGTCAAATACTTTGCTTTAGCCCGTATGACACTACGTTTTTTCTGGTATTCTACAAGGTTTTTTGTGTGAAGGAGATGGTCAAATACAGTTTTGCGTTGGTGTAAGCGAGCAGGCTATATTGAAAAAGCCAAACGAAATACCAACAAAATACCATCTAGTTGGTCGTAAGGGAAAAAAAATTCGGAGCTAAGAGCGTAGCCAGAGCAAAAAAAACTTTTGCTCCGATGCCCTGATTAAAAATATCGTGTATTAGATAGTTCACTATACGGTATTCCCTCTCCATTTACGTCATTGAAGGGTTCGCGATTTAACTCATCTTCGCAGCATTTTCATTATTCAGATCGACAGTCAGTTTTGAAGTGACAAAAAGTTGAATTGAAATTTTGATTTGACTTTGCCAAAAAATCCCTACATTTAGCTATTTTATAAAAATCTGTCCTTCTTTCCCTACGGTCACTTTTTTCCGACTAAAATCCCTACATGTAGGGAATTTTCCCTACGTATCACATCACTGATCATAACAGTCCAATTATTAACTGTAAGTATTAGAAATTTAAAATAATTCTGATGCGCTGCTTTTATGAAATTCGTAATTTAACATCAGTGGATTACATACGTAATCCGCACGACCAATGCAGGGTTAATACTTAGCGCCACTGTTCGTTCGACTTTCTGTTCACTTCCTTGTCATTCACGTTCAGTGATGCCAACACAGTTCGAACGAAAATTAAATTATGTAAATTATTTTTAGGACTAAAAACAACCAACTGTAACTTTTTTGCTGTCTGTTGGTGTGAGTTAATCTGAAATATTCTATATGTATGTATATGTATAAGTAAGCATATTATTATAATTATTATTGGCGGGTGGTTGGTGCTAAAACCGAGTTTGTTTATCTACACAATGCTTTGCTGCCTGCCACTTGCCACTTGCGACATCTCCAACATCATCCCAGAAGCAACTACAAATTGGCACTTTTGTTCGGTTTGGCAGCATTCGGGGCGGGCGACCTCATCCAATCAGCAATCCATCCGACCAACAAATGTTGACAGCTTCTTTGCGCTTCCTCTTCTCTTCGCCGTGCCATCAAATGAGGATTCGTTGACGTTTTGAAAAATTATGCGATCATTGTTCTGAGCCAGCGTATAGTTGGGGGAGAGCTTAGCTCATGGTGCCAAGGGCATAAATCGAGTGATTAGAGCACTGTTGTTGTTTTTGTTAATGATATTCTGAAATAGTAGGCAAATACAAATACATATATACATATGTACGTAATATTAAATCATAATAAAGCCGAGAGCAGAAGAGCCCATTAAATAAAGTATGATATGAGCCACATACAACCAACAAAACTAGCACATAAACAAATATAAAGACGCACAGATGCAGTCGATAAGGACATTTCGTATGCGAGTTTTTAATTAATTTCATTCAAAACCGTTTAAGTTATAAAATTATTAAAACAGTTTTCCCTTTCGCTATGAATATTTATCAAAGCATGATTTTTCACTTAAACATTGATTGAAGTTACATAAAATATATTTTTACGGTAGCTCTTTTTACAATTTGTGTGATTAACGTATATCTAAGTCTACAGAAACAACAATAGCGGACCGTACAAAAAAGCGAGTTTATGAAGTGTGTCGTTTGGTATATGTATGTACATATGTTCGAAAGATTAAACCAAGACCTAAGATTGATTTTCGACCTTCGTATTCATTCTAATAATGCATTTAGGTACGAGCTTCAATAAGTCCAATCAAGACAAGTGAAAGTAATTAGTTTCCGGCTTCATCAGTGTTGCAAATACATAAATCGATTCGTTTTGTACCTACATACATATGTATGTATAAGCTTGTACATTCCCTGCAGCGAAAGTAACCAGTTGCAAACTAGAATTATACCAGTTTGCAGGGTACAGTCAACTACTTGCCAGACTGTAAATTTCCCATGTAAACATCTGGTATTTTCGTGTGTTAATGTCCTACGAAATGGCAATTGTCTTCCTCTGCATAAGCTCATACCAGTTAAATACCAGTTTGTTTGGGTCAGAAAAATACTAGTAGCATCTACATCAGCGAATAACAGTTTAGGTATGCAAGAAAAAATAAATTTTGGAGTCTATTTATTTCATAATCTAGTAATTCATTATATTCATTCATTCAATAAAAATAAATATTGCTTAGATATATGTATGTACATAGGTGGCAGTTCAGTTTTATAAGCAAAAATAAAACGTAAGATACATATTCAGTAATTAAAAAAAAGTTATTGTATAAAAATTCAGGCACTGTTTTTATACTCAGCTGTACTAGTACACAGA
Organism: Urophora cardui; assembly: GCA_960531455.1. Taxonomy (NCBI): domain Eukaryota; kingdom Metazoa; phylum Arthropoda; class Insecta; order Diptera; family Tephritidae; genus Urophora; species Urophora cardui. Next base: position 60,186,434 of record OY482673.1, read on the forward strand.
GTATTATAGTTTTGATTTCCTAACGGTGGATTGTAACAGAATGAAATAATCGAGATAGATATAGACTTATATATATCAAAATGATCAGGGTGAAAAGAGAAATCGATTGAGCCATGTCCGTCCGTCTGTCCGTCTGTGCGCACGATAACTCGCGCAAAAATTGAGATATTTTGATGAAATTTGAAATGTAAGTTGGTATCAAGACAGGAACGGATGGTATTGAAAATGGGCGAAATCGGACCTTGACCACGCCCACCTCCCCTATATAGTAAAAATCGGAAATTTTGTATCTCAGTCACTAATAGAGCTAGAGTGATAAAATTTCATACACGTATTGAGCTCAGGCCCTTATGAAGAAATATGGTGAAATTTTGGAAAATGGGCGGTGCCACGCCCACTTATTAAGGGGCAAACATTGAAATTTTTATGAGTCATAACTCAGAAACCGTTGAAGATATATCGATGAAATTTGGTAGGCGTGATATACTTACTTAGGCAAATGTTTGGACGAAAAATTGCCAAAATCGGTTGACGACCACGCCCACTTTTATATATGGGTATTATAAAGTGACCTAATAAAAGCATTTTAAGCGATATCTCTGTCAAATATAAAGATATATCATTGAAATTTTATGGAAGGTGTCCAACTATGGACATAAAACAAAAAATACAAAAATTTTGGAAAATGGGCGTGGCACCGCCTCCTTTTAGAAGCACGAATATACGAGATTTCTGAGCCCATAACTCGACAAATAATCGATATATTATGAAGAAACTTGGTCTATACACTTTCACTACTTGTAGTAATACATGTTCAAAATTTTAGCGAAATCGGTTGACGACCACGCCCACTTTTATATATGGGTATCATAAAGTGGCCTAATAAAAACATTTTAAGCGATATCTTTGTCAAATATAAAGATAATTCATTGAAATTTTGTGACATGAGTTCCACTATAGATCGGAAACAAAAAATATAAAAATTTCGGAAAATGGGCGTGGCACCACCTCTTTTCAGACAAAGGAATCAACGAGATTTCGGAGCCCATAACTCGACAAATAATTGAGATATTATGACGAAACTTGGTTTATACACTTTTATATCTTGTGCTAATAGACACGCAAAAATTTATTGAAATCGGTTTATGACCACGCCTACTTTTTAACAAAGATATTTCTGGAACACCCTTTGGGAATTTGTAACGTGACATCTTTGTAATTAGAAGTCATAAAGGAATGAAATTTTGCACAAAGAATAATATTCATATGCTTAGTTGGATGACTGATAAAAATGTTGAAAATGGGCGTGGCTAAGCCCACTTTATGCGGCACTCGCTTTATATAAAATACACCCTATATCGAACAAACGCAAACAAACAATGAAAGCATACAGCTGAGTATCTAATGTTCGATTCCACTCGAACTTAGGCTTCCTTACTTGTTTCAATTCCTTTGCTTTTTTTGAAAATACCCCTTTTTGGTCAATTGCAATGCTTTTCCTAGCTGGACTTCAATCAAATTTCTTTATACTGGATAAAGTAAACTGGTATGATGCTGCCTTTTGGATACCAGTTCATAAACTAGTATTTTGATAACTAGTTTGTGGTTCAACTGCAGTTAACTGGTATAATACTAGACAACATAAACTGGTATGGTATTGTCATACGAATACTAGTTAATATACTACAATTTTGGCATACTAGTTAGCTGTTTCGCGGCAGGGGTATAAATACCCACATTCGTGCGGTCTTATGAGTATACAGATATAAACATAATTGCTTATACGCCCACAGATTGCGGTGGTGCTGAATGGCTTATTAGGCAGCCACCTGCACAAAGTCAACAAAGCACTAAAATAACCGGAGGACATATCAGAATCGCACGCAATACTTAGATGCTGGGGATAATCTGACACAAATGTATATATGTACATATTTGCAGACATATATACATACATAACAAAACATTTCATTTTGTACATATATCTTATAAAAACCTTTAAAAACTTAGTTATTTTTTTTTATGGAACTGTAGTTATTGTACTGCAAAGTGCGCAAGTTCGAGTCTTGGCAGAAGTAGAGATGGCAAAAAAAATGAAATAACCGATTAACCGCTTTTTAGGTTAATCGAAAGCGTTCGATTATTAATCGCGAATAATTGTGGGGAACTAACCGATTATAACCGTTTTTCGATTACAATTATTCCTTAAAAAAATATATATATAATAAACGAAAACCATCGTCATTTATTAGGAAAAATCGTCAAAATGACGATAAAATCGTCTATTCGGGAACTGGGGGGAACATTTATTGCGTTTTTTTTTTTTGGATATACTCATAAATCCGTAGGTAACCGAGTTCGGACTCGGATGAAAAGGCGCAAATTCTCACTTTCGATTATTTCCTTTCGATTATTTTCGACTAGAGAGGAAAAAGGTTAATCGAAAAAATAATCGAAAGGAAAAAACCGATATATTTTAACCGTTAACCGAAAGAAATTAACCGATTATAATCGTTTTTCCGGTTATTGTTGCCATCCCTAGGCAGAAGCAAAAGTAACCTGATGAGTCTTAGAGGGATCTAAGGTGAAAAAGCTGTAGTTATATCCACGGTTAAAAAAAGTTTTTTTCTAGTTTCTAAAAAATAAAATATAACCTAGGCCTGTGCTCGTTAAATTAAATAAAATAACACTTAGTTATTTTTATTAAAAGCATTGTGCAATACTTTCACGACAGTTTCCAAAGAAATTCGAAAAGTCCAGAGATTTTTAAAAGTGTTCATCAAATTTCAGAATTCTCAGAAACTGTTTGTGTAGCCCAACCAGGTTAAGTCCGACAAAGAACAAGTTTTAAGATTTTGATTCTTCTACTAAATGATATTTCAAATTTTCTTCCTTATAGTGTGTGCAGATTCCTATCATTAATTGGAAGATCCTCATTCCATCACACATCCACATAGAATAGAGTTAAAACTGCAAACCACAACGCTCCGCGAGTTTCAAAAACAATAGGGGTATTCGCTATCCATAGCATAACCCTAGCACGTAGCACGGATTGCAAAGTTTTACAACGCACAACAACAAAATACAGGCGCACAAAAATATGCTACACCAAAACCTATGTATATTTATTTGCTATGAAGTGTAGGAAATTAATTGCGACCCTGCGTCAGCTGACATTTGCCAATTGCTAATTTCAATGTGATCATTCGAATTTTGTTTAAAATGTTATTTTTTATGTGTATTTATTAAATTTACTAAAATGATTTATTTATTAAAGAGTGAGTGATGAACGCGTCCCTTAGGCTAAAAAAAAAAGCTGCTTCTTAAAATTTCCTACGACTGTGCAATGGGGTGCTCTCGATGTGTAGCATATTTTGGTCTAGGATATTTGCAATCCGTGCTATCTTGCTATCTTGCTAGGGATAGCGAATACCCCTAATGATTTATTGCTGCATTTGATGGCAAGATGTTGGCCAAGAAATAATTGTATCACATTCGTTAATGTGTTGTACAAACTTTAATACATCATCCATTTCTCATCCTCCATCCGCGCTCTGTTGCAGTCGGGTCCCACATCAAGTCAATTATTCAATCGATTATTGCAGGCAATCATACAAATCGGCGATTTATGTCGCTGTCAAATGTCAATAAATCTTCCTTGAGCCACCGCGAGCAGCGAAAAGAAAAAACGCAGCAGCCGCAGGCCAACTTTTTTTAAGGAAATCGTAAGGTCTACAAACCCAACGAGCAAAAAAAACAAAATCACACAACCAACTCGTACATACATACATATGTATGTACGTGCGTACGTGTATCCTTTAACTTGGATTCCCTTATACAAATATTCCTATTTGTACGTGAGTATGACTTTCTCAACATTCAAACGTTTCAATGACAAACGACAGGGGTTGGCTTGGCCGAAATATGATGAAGGGGTTAAATGCAGCGCACATGTGTCGTGCCTGTCTAAAACAAGTATAAATAAATGAGGGAGCTTCAAGAAACTGGTGTTCACGACAAGTGGGTGAACATGAACTTTTATTAGACCTCTGCACAATACCATTTGCCTCTTCTATATTTTCGAATACTCTATGCATTGTACAATTAGTCACAGCACAATTTCAATGCAGATACGAATATAACCCATACTTTTCATTTGGAATACAAATACTATTTCTATTTGCTCTGTTGGAGCGATTAGTGTACACTATTCGCCACGATAGAATATAACATAATAATAACCATGTTATGAAGTATTCGCAAAACCTTGTTGCTTCTTTGGTTTGTTTGTTTATTTAATGTGCATATGGCATTAAGGTGGACCAAAAAATAAAAGCCCAACAAACATATGTTAAATTTTTTAATGATAAGAAATGTTTTTCTTGTTCATTGAGGACTTTGAAAAAAATTATGTATCATCACTGATATAAAAGGAGAAAGAAATTTGGAGGCATTTGCACGACCTCTAAATTTTAATATATTAAGGAAAAATTTTAGTTATAGATTTCTGTATTATATTCGCATGAAAATCGGGTTGTTCCGCGAATTTCGGGAGAACTTTATTTCCTTCATAAAACCACCTTAATATGCCAAATAAGTTTCCTAACTAATGCCGAAAAAATCAAAAGAATCGAAGTACTGGTTACCGAGTTATTTTAAAATATATAGAACAGTTGGAAATATGTAGATCGTAAAAAGCTCTCGTTCGAAATTTATTTTAGACATATGGTTTCTTGGGCAAAAAAGCTTGAAATTACCCAAATTTTTATAATTGCGATGTGTCCCTGTTAATTTTTTTTTGGCCCCTACCCATCGACCCGCCGTAGTGTGTATGCACATACACACACTCACACTAGCAGCGTAATTTTGCTGAACACAACGTCTGGATGTGTGTTTATGAAAATATGTATGTACATACATACATATATTTCGATTATATTCAAAGTATTCGCAAGTAGTGTACACTATTTGCAGAACCTTTTTAAGGTCATGTAATTGTCGCTACGAATAAGTAATTGTATTGGTTCTGTTTATGGTTGTGCTCTACTTGCGTTTATTCTAAAACGACAGAAACAAGTAGGTACTGTAATTGGACGGCCGCGAATATTTTGTTGGCCGTTTCGAATCCATTCGTGCAGCCTTCTAACTTTTATATGCATATGTACATACATAGTTATTTTTATATGTACAACAACCAAATCTTCGTGCATCAAAATGTTGGTTATGTTTATTTTAACCATTTACCACAAGAACAATGGAGTTACCCCATCCACTAAATTCGTTCAAAAATTTCGTTACATTTCAAATAATTTGCAATAATCGAATCAAATTTAAATACATTTACGTATGTGCAATGTTTGTAAATGAAAGGTTGCAAACAAATCGAATTAGCCGTTCCCAGTCTCTTTCTTGAACTCCGAACAATTGTTATTCAATCACTGAGTGCTTGGAAATTATGCAAATTAGACGGCATTGAATTAGAAAATACAAAGGGTTGGAACAATAATAATATCGACGCTTCCAAACAAAGCTGTACTAAGTCTGAAAACTGTGTTTTGCAGGAGAAGCTCTCAAAGTTTAAACTCGATATGAAACTTCGATTGTATGCTAAGTATATATTCACTTGTAACTTCTGTTTGGATGGAACGATCAACACCAAAACTCGACAATATCAAAGTCAGGGTACGTTTTATATAAAACCGTAAGAAGAAATAAAAATTTGCTAGGTGTTTTTTCATAGCAAGCTCTCAAAGTTTTTATTCTGAAAAAATCTCGAATTGTGTTATATGTACGCTTTTGCTTATAACTTTTGATTGGATTGTCCGATTGATACCAAAATTAGACAGCATCTAAATTAAGACACGCTCTACTTGAAAACGCCAAAAACGGGAAAATATACTAAGTCGACTTAGTACAGTATTGTTTGGAAGCGTCGATATGTAATAGTAAATAAATTTATAATGAAAAGAAATTGTTTACTTAAATTGAGAGTTTGGATTTATACTAGAGCTCTAGATACCCGGGTATCGAACAGTTCGAATTTATCGTTTTTGTTTGAAGCCCGTTTGTAGTTCAAATGCCCGTACAAACATTCTAACGTTAGAAATTTTGTCGAGATTACCTTAGATAACTAGTGTAATTCTCTATATATTCTCAAATCGATAACTAGGCTTGAAAACTGCACTAGAATTCGATTAGCGAGTGATTAGAGAAGGAGCCAAATCTGACGCCTTTTATCAATTCTCAATGTATTTCAGTGATATATTGAATATACATACCTATGTAAGTTAGATACTAAAAAATGGATAAAGTTAATATTACCGTAGTAAAATGTTTTCCATTAAAAGTACAAGAAGTACTTTTAATTTAAATAATAAGACTGAATTTAGTTTAAATTTCAGTTCTTATAAATGTGGTAAACATATACATATCGTTACCTTAATTCACAAAGGCCCTAACTGACAAAATAATTTTTTTACAGGAGAGCCAAAAAACGTGATAAAATGAAAATAAAAGACTTGTGAGTTTGTAAAAATGCAGTTTCTGCACAAACAAGGCGCTGAAGTAGATCTTGAAGAAAATTTTTAGATACATTGGATTTTGGCAATTTTGTGTCATATAGGGCTTTTTTACACTACGAATTTACAAAAAAAACTGTAGTTAGGGCTTTTTGTGGTTTGAATATTTATTCAAATTTTCAGCTGCAATTGATTCCAATAACTTCAAAGCGCATTATAAATAACATTTCAGACTGTAAATATATATGTATGTACATCATATATCGTAAAATTAATGTTTTAATTTCAATACACATATGTATGTACATACATACATAATATAGGAAAATTTCATTAATTTTTAAAGGGCAAGTTCTCATAAAAAGAATGGCAATCTTTAGGTAATGATATTTTTAGATCCTATAGATTTCCCCATTTCTTTTTAGAGATTGGAAGTTGTTGATTATGTAATAAGCTGGGCTTTACTATTTCAAAATTTTTGCTGGCTCTCTGAGGTAGAGGCTGGTACTCAGATGTTATATCAGTTTTATAAAATATTTGTCCCGAAGGATCATATCCTAAGACACGAAGCATGTTGACTGTGGAGTCCCCTGACATTCTTCCTGAAAAGGAAACACCATAATATAATTGTAGATATGTTTAACGCACTAGGAATATACATATTACATACCAGGTCGAATCGTTGAGTACATTTTCGGAATATTTTCAAAATTCAAAAAAAAAAGCTATGCTCCAGGTGGTGAACTTGAAGTGGACTAGGATTTTTTCGAACCTCGCGGATAAGTTGTACAAGTTGAGATGGCAAGTTTATTTGTTTTTCTAGAAATTTTTCTTTCAATAAGAGAATGTGTAGCCTCGCATTCCATTTGTGTATATCCTATTACTAAATATTAATGTTCTATAGTTACATTATTTTCCATACCAGAGTTTAGCAAAGCATTTGATAACACAGTGTTACGATTTTGGTAAAAACAACCATCTAAGCATGCATGGAGTCCAAAACTCAACTCAAAGCCTACCAAACACTTTCACCTTGTACTACTGCATATTGTAGCAAATGTAGTTAGGGCCTTTTAATTTATAGATTTTCAGCATATGCAGATAGGGCTTTTTAAAAAGTGGTATAACTTCGGTACTTTTGTAACTATCGCTATCAAATTTTGTGGGAAGGTGTATTTTAATATATCTTACTACAATCTGCGAAAAACGCAGTTTCGAAAAAAGTGTCAATTAGGGCCTTTGTGAATTAAGGTAACGATATGTACATGTGGATATATATAATCACTAGCAAATACCCGTCACACTTCGCTGCGACAAATCACACTATGCCACTCCCTTCCCTATCGGTCTCCCCACCAGTTAGCATTTCCCGTTCCCCCTATCTCTTCCTCCTCTTATACTACTCTCTCTCTCTCTCTCCCCCCGTCTCACGTTCCTTATCAACAACTTTCCATGGCCATCCGGTGCACATATCGGTGTACATCATGATTACTAATATATTTTGGATAACCGACTGGAAAATTGGAATGGAATGAACTCTCTATTGAAGCTCTGATTGATACCTTTAATTTGATACCAACAATGACCCAAAAATATATCGGGGGCTATTTAGGTCCCTGTTTCGGCCTCAATCCCGGGAACCGATTAAGATATCCGTATAGTGTAAAATTTATATGGCTACCCTGATCAGTACCTTTAAATTGATGCCAATATTACGAAAAAATATTTGGGGTCATCCGGGTCCACGTTTTGGTCTCTATCTAGAGAACCGACTGGAAAATTGGAATGGAATGAACTCCCTATTGAAGCTCTGATTGATACCTTTAATTTGATACCAATGTTGCGAAAAAATATTTGGGGCCATCCGGGTCCACGTTTTGGTCTCTATTTGGAGCACCAACTGGAAAATTGGAATGGAATGAACTCTCTATTGAAGCTCTCATTGATACCTTTAATTTGATACCAATAATGGCCAAAAATATTTCGGGGGCTATTTAGGTCCATGTTTCGGCCTCAATCCCAGGAACCGATTAAGATATCCGTATAGTGTAAAATATATATGGCTACTCTGATCCGTACCTTTAATTTGATACCAATATTACAAAAAAAATTTGGGGTCATCCGGGTCCACGTTTTGGTCTCTATCTAGAGAACCGACTGGAAAATTGGAATGGAATGCACTCCCTATTGAAGCTCTGATTGATACCTTTAATTTGATACCAATAATGGCCAAAATATTTCGGGGGCTATTTAGGTCCATATTTCGGCCTCAATCCCGGGAACCGATTGAGATATCCGTATCGTGTAAAATACATATGGCTACCCTGATCAGTACCTTTAATTTGATACCAATATTGCGAAAAAATATTTGGGGCCATCCGGGTCCACGTTTTGGTCTCTATTTGGAGCACCAACTGGAAAATTGGAATGGAATGAACTCTCTATTGAAGCTCTGATTGATACCTTTAATTTGATACCAATAATGGTCAAAAATATTTGGGGGGGCTATTTAGGTCCATGTTTCGGCCTCAATCCCGGGAACCGATTGAGATATCCGTATAGTGTAAAATATATATGGATACCCTGATCAGCACCTTTAATTTGATACCAATAGTACGAAAAAAAATTTGGGGTCATCCGGGTCCACGTTTTGGTCTCTATCTGGAGAACCGACTGGAAAATTGGAACGGAGTGAACTCTCTATTGAAGCTCTGATTGATATCTTTAATTTGATACCAATAATGCAGAAAAATATTTCGGAGGAATCTGGGTCCATATTTTGGCCTATATCTCGGGAAGGGGTTGAGATACCAGGATTAAATGTGGTCATAATTTCAATCTAATACCAGGTGATCATTGTGTCAAAATTTGAATGTGATCGGCCCGGTAGTTTCGGCGTCCATAGGGAACAAACATACAAACAAACAAACAAACAAACAAACTTTCATCCTTATATATATAGAAGATATGCAATTTAGGTACATACATATTGCGTTAATAAAATCTAAACAATGAAAAAAATTAAAGCGTGAATAACGGGTATTCATGAACATTGATGTGTAAACTGTTTCGAAATCGGATATTTATTCCCTTTTCCTTATTAATTTTTTCCAGGTTTTCTATGGATTAAAAGGCGACTATCGTTTTTGTAATTTTTTGCTGTCATTGTGACTGCTACTATTTTGTTGTTTTTGTTTGTTTTGGTTTTTGGTTTTTGACTTTTGATTTTTTATGTTGTTTTGTTTTGTATTGCTCAGAAACATGCAAGATCATCCGAGTCCACGTTTGACCCATATCTGGAGACCCGGCCTAGGAATCATAAAGAGTAAAGCTCCGTGTAGAAGGGCTGCTCAACACCTTTCATTTGATACCAATATTGCTCAGAAACATTCCTGGTTAATCCGGGGTCACATTTAGACCCATATTTGGGGACCCGATCTAGGACTCATAATGAATAGGGCTCTATGCGAAGGCCCTGCTCAACACCTTTCATTTGATACCAATATTGCTCAGAAACATTCAGGGATCATCCAGTCCTCATTTTGGCCCATATCTCGAGACCCGGCCTAGACATCATAAAGAATAGAGCTCCGTGTAGAAGCCCTGCTGAACACCTTTGATACCAATATTGCTCAGAAACATTCAAGGATCATCCGGGTCCTCGTTTTGACCCATATCTCGGGACCCGACATAGGAACCATAAAGAGTAGAGCTCCGTGTAGAATCCCCGCTCAGAACCTTTCATTTAATACCAATATTGCTCAGAAACATGCAAGATCATCCGGGTCCTCCTATTGACCCATATCTCCGGACCCGACCTAGGAACCATGAAGAATAGAGCTCCCTGAAGAAGGCCAGCTCAAGATCTTTCATTTGATACCAATATTGCTCGGAAACATTCAAGGATCATCCGGGTCCTCCTTTTGACCCATATCTGGAGACCCGGCCTAAGGGTCACAATGAAAAGAGCTTCATATCGAAGTCCTGCTCAAAACCTTTCATTTGATACCAATATTGCTCAGAAACATTCAAGGATCGTCGGCGTCCTCCTTTTGACCCATATCTGGAGACCCGGTCTAGGTCACAATGAAAAGAGCTTCATATCAAAGTCCTGCTCAAAACCTTGCATTTGATACCAATATTTCTCAGAAACATTCAAGGATCATCCGCGTCCTCCTTTTGACCCATATCTGGAGACCCGGCCTAGGGGTCACAATGAAAAGAGCTTCATATCGAAGCCCTGCTCAAAACCTTTCATTTGATACCAATATTGCACAGACAAATAGATAGGTAGATGTAGGTATGCATATCCATACATTTGCATACATGTTCAAACAGGTTGGTCCTTTTTATTTTGCCTATTTGTCGAATTGTTGCAGAAAACAACTTCACTTCGCTTCGTTGCTGTTGTTGTTGATATTTGCATTTGCACGGCTATGCATGCAAGCATTTGTAAGTACATACATGTCTATCTACCTACCTACCACTGACAATGCCAAGCGATTCACACAGACGCAGTAGTGCACTAACACAAAGGTCATTTACGTTTACGCGTAAACTTTACCTGTTTTTCGAAATCACTCGTAGCTACAGCAAAGATGTTTACACATCAAAAATCATGTAAAAGGAGACAAAGCTTTGTTTTTCATTTCAATTGAAAGTATTTGCAAATTCTGATTAGAATCTCATTAGAGAACTACATTAGAATTCGATTCGAGAATTATAATTCTCTCGATTTCAGAATTATGTCCCCTTTTGTTTGAGAACGCTATGATTCTCGATAGATTTTCGAGTCGTCCTTTAACGTTAGAGGTTTGAGAATGAGGCTAGTTCTCGAGTCATTCTCAAATCGATATCTAAACTCAGTGTTTGTTGGGTACAATCTGGATTGTCCAGTTTGAGTGTTTTTTGAGTGTGTTAGTGCAATCGGCAGCCGTCGTGCTACACGTACTTGTTGTCGGCTCGCCGTCGGCTCGCGGCGACGAAAAACAAAAACTTTTAATATTTGCGTCAATCACCCGACACTCAGATATATGTATACACTTTCTTTCAATCCAGAGTGTAAGTTGCCAATTGCCTTTAGTTCCTTTCCACACTTTCCAGTAATTTTTCCTTTTATACATGATAATGAAATGTACAAATAAGCTACAGAAACGGTTATCTAGTACAAAATAATGAAAATCAGACCATGCAAAAGCCTTTCACATCCACGGCCTTACTTGTTCTTAACGGCCTTTTGACTATCTATGTATGTAGACTTTAAATATTTTTTGTAGAGTACAATCAAGCAACCCAGCTGTTTCTTCTTCATGTTAAAGCTGGGTATCCACATCATAAGAAATTGCTCAAGAAAAAATTGGCATTTATTTCTTAACAACAACAGAAGTGAAAAATACTCTAAGTCATCCCTATCAAATGGACCTTCCCATAAAAAAATTCGCAATATCGGAGGTAAAAACCGTAATAGCGAAACTCAACCCAAAGAAAGCTCCTGGGTACGATATTATTAATGGCAATGTACTAAAAAAATTACCTTACGAAGGCATAAAATTTCTCACCCAACTGTTTAATGCAGTACTAATAACTGCATTCATACCCCCTCAATGGAAAGTCGCCCAGATGAAAATGATTCTGAAACCAGGAAAGTCCCCCGATTCGGCAGCGGCTTACAGACCCATTAGCCTGCTGCCCATTGTCTCAAAAGTCTTGGAAGTTCTTTTCCTTAAAAGACTCCTACCCAAAATAGAAGAACGTAACATTATACCTAATCACCAGTTTGGCTTCAGAAGAGGGCACGGAACAATTGAACAAGTACATAGACTTGCCGAGAAAATCTACTCTGCCTTTGAGCAAAAACAATACTGTACAGCTGCCTTTCTAGATATATCCCAAGCTTTTGATCGCGTATGGCACGACGGCCTCCTCTATAAAATAAAAAATACTCTCCCTACAAATTACTTTCTATTTATACAATCTTATCTAAAAAATCGCTACTTTTTCGTCAAAGAAGGAGCAGAGCAGTCTGAGCTTTACGAGAGCTTAGCAGGCGTCCCGCAAGGTAGTGTAATGGGCCCAATACTGTACCTACTTTACACATATGATCTCCCAATAGCAGAAGGAGTCACTATCGGCACTTTTGCCGATGACACTGCAGTACTGGCTGCAGACCTCAACCCTAACGTGGCCTCACTCAAGCTTCAGAGAAGTTTAAATAAAATTACCCATTGGCTGAAAGACTGGCGGATAAAGTCAAATGAATCAAAATCTGTCCAAGTGACGTTTACCACTAGACTATCAATCGACAACAAACTCCTGCTCTACTCAGCTATCTTAAAACCCATTTGGACTTATGGCATACAGCTGTGGGGAATAGCAGCAAACTCAAATATAGAGATTCTCCAAAGATTCCAATCGAAAACCATTAGAATGATTGTAAATGCGCCCTACTACGTCACCAACGACCAACTACATCGTGACCTAAAGATACCTACTATCGCTGAAGAAATCAGAAAGTATGCTGCATCATACAAAATGAGAATATTAGCTCACCCCAACCCACTCGTTCTAGCCCTAACGGCAAGACCAATTAATTTCGTACGCCTCAAAAGAAAATCATTTACTGATCTTTATTGATGCACTGCAATAAATGGATGCGCTACTGAGAGCAATCCATACATGCCCACCATGTTTATTAAGTTATTATTAATTACTAATTACTTTTAACGAACCACAAAATTGTTAGATGTATTTTACTTATACAGTTGGCAAAATATATTGGATGCTAAAAAAAAAAAAAAAAATTTCTTAAGTAATTTTGACGTTTGATTTTTTCTTCAAGAAATATATACAATCGTTTTTATACTCAGCTGTACTAGTACACAGAGTATTATAGTTTTGATTTCCTAACGGTGGATTGTAACAGAATGAAATAATCGAGATAGATATAGACTTATATATATCAAAATGATCAGGGTGAAAAGAGAAATCGATTTAGCCATGCCCGTCCGTCTGTCCGTCTGTGAGCACGATAACTCGCGCAAAAATTGAGATATTTTGATGAAATTTGAAATGTAAGTTGGTATCAAGACAGGAACGGATGGTATTGAAAATAGGCGAAATCGGACCATGACCACGCCCACCTCCCCTATATAGTAAAAATCGGAAATTTTGTATCTCAGTCACTAATAGAGCTAGAGTGATTAAATTTCACACACGTATTGAGCTCAGGCCCTTATGAAGAAATATGGTGAAGTTTTGGAAAATGGGCTGTGCCACGCCCACTTATTAAGGGGCAAACATTGAAAGTTTTATGAGTCATAACTCAGAAACCGTTGAAGATATATCGATGAAATTTGGTAGGCGTGATATACTTAATTAGACAAATGTTTGGACGTAAAATTTCCAAAATCGGTTGACGGCCACGCCCACTTTTATATATGTGTGTTATAAAGTGGCCTAATAAAAACATTTTAAGCGATATCTCTGTCAAATATAAAGATATATCATTAAAATTTTATGACAGGAGTCCTACTAAGAACATAAAACAAAAACCGTAAAAATTTTGGAAAATGGGCGTGGCACCGCCTCTTTTTAGAAGCAGGAATATACGAGATTTCTGAGCCTTTAACTCAACAAATAATTGAGATATTATGACGAAACTTGGTTTATATACTTTTATAACTTGTGTTAATAGCCACGCAAAAATTTATTGAAATCGGTTTATGACCACGCCTACTTTTTAGCAAAGATATTTCTGGAACACCCTCTGGGAATTTGTAACGTGACATCTTTATAATTAGAAGTCATAAAGGAATGAAATTTTTGCACAAATAATAATATTCATATGCTTAGTTGGATGACTGATAAAAATGTTGAAAATGGGCGTGGCTACGCCCACTTTATGCGGCACTCGCTTTATATAAAATAATCCGTGTTTCCATCAAACGCAAACAAACAATGAAAACATACAGCTGAGTATCTAATGTTCGATTCCACTCGAACTTAGGCTTCCTTACTTGTTTTATATGGAGTTTTAGCATTTCTTGTGATGTGGATACCCGGCTTAATTGACTACAAATAGCAAAGAACCATAATTCTATAACTCGACTTTTCAAAATAGTTCTGGCATTTTTACACTTCTGCTGGCACAGACGTAGGTCGATCGTATAACATAGCGTAACTAGAATGACTGATGCAATAAGCAAACTAGTTAATGCTGGATTAGGCCCTAGTCTGAATAATGCTCACACATTTCATCTTACTTTGTAAGTGCATACATATGTATATACGTTTATATGTAGCTAGAATATTTTATATGGAATTAAAGCTTCGAGCTTCTTTTCCTTCGTGGGTTTCAAATCGTCAGTGCACCAAATAGCCGATGTTAATATAATTTTATAGCGTTTTTGGTTTCAAACATCGCCACTCTAGCGTTCCTTTGCAAAACAAGAAACATTTTAAAGTTAAAAAAAATTCCAAATTTAACCGAAATTCACGGACGATTAATTTGACAGAGTCAATTACCTTTTTAATGTGCAACTAATTAAAAATTCCCCTTTTCACATTTTTTGTTAATTTATTATACACCAATTTTTATATATCAAAACAACAAGGAATGTTGGAAAAAAGTAAAAGAAAATTAGAAAAAAGGTAAAAGAATTGAGATTGGAACAAATAGTAGTTACCCCCGCATTTACCACGAACACATCTGTTTTCATTTGTCGTCCAATTTTTATTTTTTTTACGCGGCTAAGAAATGCAAATTTCCGTGAAATTGTGAAAACGAAGAAAATTCAAATTCAATAGAAAAAGAAAGCAAATTAACAAACATAAAAATAATGTTTGCACCCAACAAGTCAGCAATTGTTGCAATATGAGACACGCAAGAAATGTTTAACTAAAAGGCGCGTAACACAGGCATTTGCATAGCAAAAAAAAATTAGACTGTAAGGCCTTGAATGAGAGGGTAAAGATGCAAAATAAGTGCGCATACATACCTCCATATAAAACCAACTGCCACGAAAAAATCCTTTAAGTGTAGCTGTTTAAGGCGCGAGCCCTCACGGCCAACCCATCAACGAGGGTGTCGAAAGTCAAAGGAATTTTTTTTGTTTTCCCTTTCTTTGTCAAAATCCACCGCCTAATAAAATTGCTACAATTTGCATACAAAAGTCGTAAAAATTAGTTGTGCACTACTTGTTGTTCTTATTTTATTCTGTCCACGGCACACGTGGCAATAGAAGAAGGTGGCAATGAGAATGGGTTGACAAAGCTTCTGGTAATAACGCACTTTTGAATTTTAACCCTTGAACGTCTGTAGGAATTTGTCCCATTTACTAAGAAGGTAATATACATATGTACATATAATGGTTGTCACGTACACTATATCGACGCCTGAGTAAAAGATCACCTTATTTCAAAAGTTGTTACAAAAACGCCCTATTTCAGAATTTGTTTCATTAACGTCCTATTTCAGAAAATTATTCAAAAACGCCCTATTTCAGAGAAATATATATGGAATTTTCTCTGAAATAGGGCGTTTTTGAAGCAAAATCTGAAAGAGGACGCTATTGAAACAATTTTTGAAATAGGGTGATCTTTTACTCAGCCGTCGATATATGTACATACATATGTACATAGGTATGAAAACATTTTGTACTCCCATGCACGGTAGGCAGGAAGCGACGATAGGTTGCATGAAAATGTCGAGAAAAAAGGAAAGTGGGGTTGTGTTATGTGATGTTTATAGATGAAACATCCGTTGAAATTAAAATCCGAGCTGCTCCTTTTTCAAGGATATCCACATTTTTTGTTTTTTTTGAAAGGATCAAATATTGAGGAAATCGAATATTCGCCACCGTCCAAATTTTTCCGATTTCAATACATTATTTGGTCGCTAAGGGATACAAAAAAAGGTATTAAAAAGAAAACAGGACACCTGTAGTGGAAAAATCCAATGTGAACAGGACCTAAAGGATAACCACTGAAATATAAAATAACACAAAAAGTACCCACTTTAATTTGCGTATAACTCCTAAAACGTTAACTCTACGTGAAAATTTCTTATTATATGTTTCATTCAGAATAAATAAAGAAATATTTCTTTAATATACAATTTTGATGTACCTGCAGTGCTTAATGTACTTTTGTGCATCTAAAGTGAAAATTTCAAAAAAAGTACGTTTTTTTTATGGTGCTATTTTAAGTTCAAATATTTTTCTAGTTTATGTAAATATTTTAATCTAATGATCCAACTCTCATTCCTACACATCTCTACGTTAATACTAAAAAAGAGTTAGAGCTGAGATACGCGCTAGCTGTGCACGGTGGGCGGGAAGCAACAATAGGTTGCATGGGAATATCGTAAAAACGATGGCCCAACGAATATGTGCCTAGCTGTGTGCTGGTACTAATTTTCGTTTAAAAAAAATGTTGGAGATTTTATTCACGCTTGCTGTGTGTTTATGAAGTATATTAGAATATCAGTTTACGTAAGTGTTTAGCCGGCGATCGTTTTTTCGATATTTTCATGCAACCTATTGTTGCTTACCGCCCACCGTGCACAGCTAGCGCGTATTTCAGCTCCAATTCTTTTTAATATTAACGTATAGATATGTAAGAATGAGAATTGGATCATTAGATTAAAATATTTACATAAACTGGAAAAATATTTGAACTTAAAATAGCACCATAAAAAAAACGTACTTTTTTTGAAATTTTCACTTTAGATGGACCAAAGTGCATTAACCACTGCAGGTACATCAAAATTGTATATCAAAGAAATATTCCTTTATTTATTCTGAATGAAACATATTATAAGGAATTTTCACGTAGAGTTAACATGTTAGGAGTTATACGCAAATTAAAGTGGGTACTTGAAAGAGTTTTTAGTGCTTAGCACGAAATTTTTATTTTTAATTCAATTTTTAATTGTTGGGGTAAGTGGAAAAAAATTCAACAACTATTTACAGCGAAGGTTGAGTGTATAGCTATTTCACGAAAAACCATTTTCGATCATCAGCACTCTTTTCGGAAGTGGATGCACCGGGGATTGAACCCGAGTCCATTCCAACTTCAGCCGCAATGACCCAACGGATAAACACACTCGGCCATTGAGACTCTGTGCAAGCTGTTAGATTTTCCCCACTTTTGCCTTTTTCATTTTCAACATTAACGTTAGTGTGTATATGCTTTTGCATATATTCTCCACAAACGTGCTGAATTTTTGTTGTAGGCAGTTCGCAATGAACATTGTTGTTGGTATTTATTTTATGTATATACCAAACAACGTTAACAATTTTACTTGAAAGAGTTTTTAGTGCTTAGCACGAAATTTTTATTTTTAATTCAATTTTTAATTGTTGGGGTAAGTGGAAAAAAATTCAACAACTATTTACAGCGAAGGTTGAGTGTATAGCTATTTCACGAAAAACCATTTTCGATCATCAGCACTCTTTTCGGAAGTGGATGCACCGGGGATTGAACCCGAGTCCATTCCAACTTCAGCCGCAATGACCCAACGGATAAACACACTCGGCCATTGAGACTCTGTGCAAGCTGTTAGATTTTCCCCACTTTTGCCTTTTTCATTTTCAACATTAACGTTAGTGTGTATATGCTTTTGCATATATTCTCCACAAACGTGCTGAATTTTTGTTGTAGGCAGTTCGCAATGAACATTGTTGTTGGTATTTATTTTATGTATATACCAAACAACGTTAACAATTTTACTTGAAAGAGTTTTTAGTGCTTAGCACGAAATTTTTATTTTTAATTCAATTTTTAATTGTTGGGGTAAGTGGAAAAAAATTCAACAACTATTTACAGCGAAGGTTGAGTGTATAGCTTTTTCACGAAAAACCATTTTCGATCATCAGCACTCTTTTCGGAAGTGGATGCACCGGGGATTGAACCCGAGTCCATTCCAACTTCAGCCGCAATGACCCAACGGATAAACACACTCGGCCATTGAGACTCTGTGCAAGCTGTTAGATTTTCCCCACTTTTGCCTTTTTCATTTTCAACATTAACGTTAGTGTGTATATGCTTTTGCATATATTCTCCACAAACGTGCTGAATTTTTGTTGTAGGCAGTTCGCAATGAACATTGTTGTTGGTATTTATTTTATGTATATACTAGGGATTCCAATCCCGGGATCCCGGGATCCCGGGATCCCGCCCTTTTTGACATCCCGAAAATCCCGGGATAGCTAGAATTTTATCCCGGGATTTTCGGGATAAGATAAAGAGAGAATATTCCGCTATTAAAGCAAAGAAAAGTTATATTTTATATAATTTTTATTGGTCTCAGATCTGTATACTAATAGCATTTCCTATTCTGAGTGAAAATCTTGCATTATTACATTGCAGCATTATCAATGTGTGTCCTGTGCCCTATTAAAATGTTGCATTATTCATGTGATGAATGAAACAAAAATAATGCAACCCTTTACTTGTGCTAAGAGCAGAAAATGTTGCACGTAGTCGGGCCAGTTTTATATTTTGTCAATAGAACAAACAGCCCTAAAAAGTTTTGAGTCGGTATGGAAGAGAACAAAAAAATGTGACAGCCGGAAGAATGTGCGACATTTTTGCTAGAAGAAAAAAGTCCATTTGTCAAAGTAGGGATTAAAATTTTTGATTTTTTTTAATAATTAAATTTTTTTGTGTTGAAGTACGCGTTGTAAGGAAACGTATGTTATGTATTTTTAAAGCTTTTAGCTTGTGGCAAAATCCATTTGATAATTTCAATTTCCTGATTTTTGGTCATTTATTTTTCAAATATTTTTTGGAATTTTCCCACATGGAAAGTAAATAGTGGAAGAAAATGGAAACAAAATTTTAATTAGACTTGATAGTCTTACAACACTGTACCAAAATTAAATACGCAGCTGCATACTCGGAATTCATATCAAAATTTGTGCCTCCGATATTTATCTATTCAGAAGTTGCATTAATTTTCTGAATTTTTCGGAAAGCTTATTCGCTTAAACAAAGTGCGTCGTTATTTTCTAAAAAATTTTTTATTGGAAATTATCAAATGATTGCAAGCCTTTTTATTAATATCCTAAAAGTACCAACTGCAAAGGAAAATGTTTTGTTCACCAAATGTATGTAATTTTCGTTGTTGGTTGTGCTTTTTAAAGTAACTCTTAGGTATTATTAAATAATACGCATGATTTTACATTCCTTTTTATTTTGTTACTAATGAAATAATAAAAAATGGCAATAAAAATCTATTTTTTCTTTGCATTTTAAAGTTGTAGCGTTCCTCGAAATATATATTTCCTTTTTTCAACCCCAAATGTGGGAAAATAATACTGGTCGAAAAATTTTTGTAACAGAAATAAAATTCTACGTTTCAAAAGGGTATTCGGTGTGTTTTTGAGATATTCATGTCCAAAGAGGCGAAAAACGCAGTTTGTGGCCATATTCACTCCTCAATATTTTTAAAATTACTCACTCTCATTAAAAACTGATTACATCTATTGAAAGCACGATCATTTCTTTTGAAGACAACGTAGATACATACCTCAATAAGATACCCAAAAAACTAAGAGAAATGATCGTTCTTTCAATAGCTGCAATCATCTTTTAATGAAAGTAAGTAATTTAACAGATTGAGCAGTGAATATTGCAAGAAATCGCATTTTTCGCCTCTTTGGACATGAATATCTCAAAACCTACACGTAATACCGAAAATCCGACTTCAGATTCAGAATCAGCGCACCGAAATCCTTTAGAAAAGTAGAATTTTATTTGAGTTAGAAAATTTTTTGGAAATTTTGTCGGCCTGTGTAATTAAAGTCCGAATCCCGGGATAAATCCCGGGATCCCGGGATTATAAAAGAAAATACCGAAAATCCCGGGATCGTAAAAATCGGAAAAATTGGAATCCCTAGTATATACCAAACAACGTTAACAATTTTACTTGAAAGAGTTTTTAGTGCTTAGCACGAAATTTTTATTTTTAATTCAATTTTTAATTGTTGGGGTAAGTGGAAAAAAATTCAACAACTATTTACAGCGAAGGTTGAGTGTATAGCTATTTCACGAAAAACCATTTTCGATCATCAGCACTCTTTTCGGAAGTGGATGCACCGGGGATTGAACCCGAGTCCATTCCAACTTCAGCCGCAATGACCCAACGGATAAACACACTCGGCCATTGAGACTCTGTGCAAGCTGTTAGATTTTCCCCACTTATGAAATAGCTATACACTCAACCTTCGCTGTAAATAGTTGTTGAATTTTTTCCACTTACCCCAACAATTAAAATTTGAATTAAAAATAAAAATTTCGTGCTAAGCACTAAAAACTCTTTCAAGTAAAATTGTTAACGTTGTTTGGTATATACATAAAATAAATACCAACAACAATGTTCATTGCGAACTGCCTACAACAAAAATTCAGCACGTTTGTGGAGAATATATGCAAAAGCATATACACACTAACGTTAATGTTGAAAATGAAAAAGGCAAAAGTGGGGAAAATCTAACAGCTTGCACAGAGTCTCAATGGCCGAGTGTGTTTATCCGTTGGGTCATTGCGGCTGAAGTTGGAATGGACTCGGGTTCAATCCCCGGTGCATCCACTTCCGAAAAGAGTGCTGATGATCGAAAATGGTTTTTCGTGAAATAGCTATACACTCAACCTTCGCTGTAAATAGTTGTTGAATTTTTTTCCACTTACCCCAACAATTAAAAATTGAATTAAAAATAAAAATTTCGTGCTAAGCACTAAAAACTCTTTCAAGTAAAATTGTTAACGTTGTTTGGTATATACATAAAATAAATACCAACAACAATGTTCATTGCGAACTGCCTACAACAAAAATTCAGCACGTTTGTGGAGAATATATGCAAAAGCATATACACACTAACGTTAATGTTGAAAATGAAAACGGCAAAAGTGGGGAAAATCTAACAGCTTGCACAGAGTCTCAATGGCCGAGTGTGTTTATCCGTTGGGTCATTGCGGCTGAAGTGGGTACTTTTTGTGTTATTTTATATTTCAGTGGTTATCCTTTAGGTCCTGTTCACATTGGATTTTTCCACTACAGGTGTCCATTTTTCTTTTTAATACCTTTTTTTGTATCCCTTAGCGACCAAATAATGTATTGAAATCGGAAAAATTTGGACGGTGGCGAATTTTCGATTTTCTCAATATTTGATCCTTTCAAAAAAAACAAAAAATGTGGATATCCTTGAAAAAGGAGCAGCTCGGATTTTAATTTCAACGGATGTTCCATCTATAAACATCACATAACACAACCCCACTTTCCTTTTTTCTCGACATTTTCATGCAACCTATCGTCGCTTCCTGCCTACCGTGCATGAGCAGGGAGGAGGTTTTAATCCTTCTCAAACCATTGATCGAGCCATAACACGACCGTAACTATGTGGGTACGTAAGTTACTTTGTAGGTATTTATATTATTAAAGCAGGTTTTTATTTTGTGCTATACCACATTTTATTTCCATCACCAACAAATTCCACTTAAGGCAAAAACTTCTTAGTTTTACACAATAGTCGTTTAGTAAAGCACAAAAGTAATCAACATAATTTTCTCCTTTAACTTAAGCTATACGCTCATAGCCATTTTCGTTGGCACTCTATAAAAACATTTAGATATCTAAGTAAGAAAATCCCATCAATACTAAATGAAATTCAATTTCGCCCATTAAACTACAATAAGTGAATATTTTAAAAATATAAATACACGCGCGCCATCTGTTGGAAAATAGCGGTGGTTGTAACCTAATCTCATTAGTAAATATGTTGCATATATTTAGGCAGCAGCTAGAAGTTACATACCCACATACATACAGGTGAAACTAATAAAAGCGTGTTAAAAATGTTGATTTTATGCATTTTTATTGCATTGGTCACATAAAAATTGTCAGGATATATATATGTACATATATTAAGGTGGAGTGAAAACATATGGAGATTTTTTTTGTTTTTTTTTTTTTTGAAATGAAAAGTTACGAGTTAATTCACCCCACAAATTTTTATGTTAATGCTACCGTATTTTCATATGAAATCGCCAATCGAGAAAATCGTAATTCTCAATTTCAGTTTCTGCGTACATTTTCAAATGCTTTTTCAACGTTAGTTACCAACTTAAGTTGAAATGGGTTTGAGAAAATTATATTCTCAATTTGAGAATGAGCCTAAAATCCCATACTAACAAGTAAGGAAGCCTAAGTTCGAAACACGGTGTATTTTATATAAAGGGAGTGCTAGATAAAGAGGGCGTAGCCACGCCCATTTTCAAAATTTTTATCAGCCATCCAACTAGACATATGAATATTATTCTTTGTGCAAAATTTCATTCCTTTATGACTTCTAGTTACAAAGATGTCACGTTACAAATTTCCAAAGGGTGTTCCAGAACTATCTTTATTAAAAAGTAGGCGTGGTCATTAACCGAATTCAATAATTTTTTGCGTGTCTATTAACACAAGTTATAAAAGTGTATAAACCAAGTTTCTTCATAATATCTCAATTATTTGTCGAGTTTTGGGCTCCGAAATCTCGTATATTCCTTTGTCTAAAAAGAGGCGGTGCCACGCCTATTTTCCAAAATTTTTCTATTTTTTGTTTCCGGTCCATTGTGCAACTTTCATCGATATATCTTCAACGGTTTCTGAGTTATGACATATAAAACTTTCAATGTTTGACCCTTAATAAGTGGGCGTGGCACCGCCCATTTTCCAAAATTTCATCAAATTTCTTCTTAGGGGCCTGAGCTCAACACGTGGGTAAAATTTCATCACTCTAGCTATATTAGTGACTGAGATACCAAATTTTTGATTTTTTCTATATAGGAAAAGTGGGCGTGGTCATGGTCCGATTTCGCCCATTTTCAATACCAACCGTCCCAGTGTCGATACCAACTTGCATTTAAAATTTCATCAAAATATCTCAATTTTTGCGCGAGTTAGAGTGGTTACAGACGGACGGACGGACGGACGGACATGGCTCAATCGATTTCTCTTTTCACCCTGATCATTTTGGTATATATAAGTCTATATCTATCTCGATTATTTCATTCTGTTACAATCCACCGTTATGTGATTAAAACTATAATACTCTGTGTACTAGTACAGCTGAGTATAATAAAACTATTTCTTAAAATTACCTTTTTGGTTCCTTGTTTTTCCGACAGGGTAGGAATATGATGTATTGTGGAACGATTTTCCGCCATCCCTTGTCAAGTTTAGTTTGGAGACAGATATTAAACTAAAGCTATTTCAAATTTGTGTGAATGTGCACATTCTCGTTAAAATTTCAAAACCACGTATCCACCAAGTACAATACCATGTAAGTGACATTTTTGCCTAAAATGAGATTTCCCCAAAACACATTCCTGGGGTCCGTCCGCATGCATTCACACAAGAATTAGTGATGGGCGAGTCCGAGATGTTTTATTCGATTCTCTCGATTGTTGAAACATCTCGAATGCTCTCGATGGTTTTCATTCGTATTCGTGTCAAGTCGTAAATGGCCGTCAGTCGAAACAATCGCTAAAACATCTCGGACTCGCCAACGATTCCTCTCGTTTTCAAAGCAACCCTACAACATCTCGGACTCGCTGCAAAAAATACATAATAATTGTTGTTGCCGCTTGAATATTAAAATTGCTTTACAAAACATACAGAGTGGTACAAATCTATTGCCGTTGTTGCTACTCGTAAAATTCATTTGTTTCATAAGCGTCTCACTTCAGAAAATTTATTAATGTTTAAATAATTAATTATTATTATTATGCACGACACTGTTTAGTTGTGATTGCAATAATGCAGCATCTATGTATAGCATATTTTTCAATTTGGTTAATTTATTTATGTATTTGCCTCACTTCCATTAAAAATCCTACTTTCTTTATCAACAAACCTCATTCAGTTTATTTTATCAACTAAAACATATCATCAAAACAACAGCCGGCCCGCCAACTCGGAACAATCGCAAAACATCTCGCTTGTGTAGTCGAGATGTCATCGAAACAACCTACGACTCGCCGACTCGGAACAATCGCAAAAACATCTCGCTTGTGTAGTCGAGATGTCATCGAAACAACCTCCGACTCGCCGACTCGGAACAATCGCAAAAACATCTCGATTGTGTAGTCGAGGAGCGAGTCAACTTTTGACTCGATTGTGATTTTGCAACGATGGCGATTCTCTCGATTGTCTAAACATCTCGGACTCGCCCATCACTAACAAGAATTTTGCCACGTGTACTCAAGGTTACCAAATATAAATTTTGGTCCGCATCGTAGACAGTTAGGGGTGTCGCACAGGGGTCCAATATGATAATCTGAGCTTTGACTTCTGTACGACACCCTTTATCCCTCTCCGAACGGAACTAAAATTTATATGTGGTATCTTTGACCGCACTTTAACCGATTTATGGACGTATGTACATATATATATAAATATACATAAAACTCATATAAATGGCTCTATATCTATAATATTGCATTGCTTTCGTTGCTATTACATATCGCACGTTTTATGCAATAAGGATTTAACTCAAAAAAAATTTTTTTTGGGAAAACGCAAATAAAGTTTTATAATTTCAAATAGTTTCCTTCTACGGCTAACTACAAAATCACCTTTATTTCGGCAATTTTTATCGTTTTGAGTATTTTATAAGACTAGACTCAAAGGCATGACCCAGTTATTGAAATATATGGCAAAATCCCAGAAATCGAAAATTTCGAGTTAAATCCCTATTGCATAAAACGGGCGATATATAGTTATTACATACTGTCGCAGCTCGCTCGTATGTAACACTGTGGCAGCACCATTCTATCCATTCTATGCAACCTTGTAATGTACTTGTCATATTGTCAAAACGTTTTGTATGAACATTTATATACATATATACGTATTTTAACCGCGGTGAGAGTGTCAATCGCTAAATTTAAGTCTGACGAGACGAAAACCGCGGTAAGTGATTTGTAACCTTTACATTTATAACTTTATATTTGTCAGAAATTTAACTAAATTGTTTTACAGAAATAAACGAAGCACATACAGCTGCACATTGTAGCAAAGAAATCCGTGTAGTTACCCTGCAGGGAACTCAATAACTAGTGAGCAAAATTTCTAGTTCCGAACTAGAGAAAAGGTGTCAAAGGGGAACTAGATCAATTGTAGTTAGACCCTCACCAGTTCAGGAGGAATGAATTGAGTGACCATTATAAAACACACTTTGATTGTATGCAATTTCGAAGTGACAAAAATTCTATGAAAATTTTTTGTTGGTTCAATTGCCGTCGGCTTTGTATATTTCTGCAATTCTCAGATGTTTAGTGAAGCATATTATATAAAGAGTTTTCTATTTGCATCTTGTATAAAATGAAATGTTCCCCTAAATATGCTTTTCCGATCCCTTATGCTTATTTTTATTTTATTACTTTTTAAATATTGTAAATCAGGGCTGCTCACCTCATAGGCACTCAAAGCACAATTGTTTTTGTTTTGTACCGAATCATAGGCACAGATACATATTTTCACTTCAAATATGAAAATAAAATTTTCTTTGCACTGCCATAAGCACTGAGATATAAAAAAATTTTATATGTACGTGCCTATGATTCATATTGAATGTGCAGAGCAAAGGCACTTTGTATAGGAGCTCGAGCACTGCCGTAAGAAATCGAAATTTACAATAACAAATTTGTAATGAAATAAAAATTCAAAAAATGAAAGCACTGTAAAAAATATGTATTCAAAAAATTTTCATATAAAAAATAAAAAAAATTTTATGTATTTGATACTACCATTTGAAAATAAATTCTAAAATAATATTTTATTGTAATTCATAAAAAATTTAAATGAGCAAAAAAATTTTTCAGTGCATATACAAAATTTGTAGATGTATTGAGCTTTGTACTTTCAATAAAAGAGCGTTGAGCAGCCCTGTTGTAAATCTTTATTAAATAAATAAACAAAAAAAATATTAGTTTAAAAAAAATTTAAAAAAAATTATCATCCACCTTGACTCCGACAGGATTCGAACCCGCGCTCCTCATATTGAAAGGCTCATGCGTTAGCCAGTCGGCCATCGCGCCACTTGAATGAAGTGTGTCAAAGGCTGCACTTAAGCGGCAGTTGTAAAACTGTAGAATTTGTAGGTATTTGTAGCTAGTTCAGAACTATCGAAATTGTGCCAATAAACGAACTAGTGTAAACTGTAGAATTTAGTACTAGTTCGGAACTATCGAAAATGTAGTGCAGAGAGGGACAATTGACACCGCCTAGGACATCGCCGTGTTAAATTCGCCAGTTGATAACATGCAAAAGAGTTTTAGCTCGCACTAGTAGTGTCGAAAAATGCACTAGAAGCGACCTAGTTCGGAACTAGAGATTTTCCCTACAGGGTAATTTCGAGTCTCGGCTAGCGATTACACATACATACATATGTACATATTAAAGTCGTTAAAATGTGTGTACAGTGGAACATAATGATTTCTCATTTCAGATAAGGTGCATTGCTTCTGTTCATGGTAACAGCGATTTAAGGTTAATCTCATTTAGTAAATTTACCTGTAACTTTTTTCTTGCTTTTTTTTATTTACGAAACTATTTTTTATTAACACTTTCGCTGGAACATTTTGGTTCGATTGCAATCTGACAACATCAAATAAATTATTTAAAGGAGGTCAACACTTGAAGTGTATGTATCTGGTTGGTTGGTTGGTTGGAGTGGCGAGTCCGATTGACTCCAAGTAGCGCCGATTCGCCGTTTTGTTACCACAACTCGTGACTAAAACCACTGAAAAGCAAAGGGGAATAATGAACAGCCCGGAAACCGGGGCAGGCTCTGCACCTATGTATATCCATCCCGTTGAATTTAAATAGTTGAGCAGCACCTCGGGCCTGACATTCTTGAGTTCCGGGAGACTGCCGAAGAAAGGCTTGCCGAGGAACTTCATGCCTACTCAGTTTATAAGGGAAATTGCGAAATTCGCTGACTTAAAATAAAAATAAAAAATAATGTATAAAACAGTCAATTTGAATTGAACAGTTAGAAAGATATGATCTGCTTTGGCTGGTGAGCGGATCCAAGTTATTCAAGCGAGAGTAATTCGTAAACGCCCAAATGTGCATGTTGACATAAAATCTGAAATGAACTGTGCGGAATATGACATTTCTACGCATATTTGTGTGCATTTGCGATGAGCAGTCAATTGAACTAATTCACCCACAATGAGGAGTTCATATATTTTAATAGTTGATTGCAATTGTAACGATTTAACGGGCCACTAATGTTTCTATTAATATGTACATATGTATGTATGTAAGTAAGTGTGTATGTCTGTATAAATTGACTGTCATGCCATCGAGAAGAAAGCCATGAGCTCTACAAAGCAATATATGCACATATGTATGTAATTCCACAATATCTATCTAATGCATCGAGATTTTCATAGGTGGATTATTAAATGGTCAAAAGGCAGGCAACTTGTTATCGCAATCACTCTTCTGCTTCTGCTTCTGAATTCTTCACTCTGTACTATTTCTTCAACTGGGTTTTCCTTTGGCCTTTCCCTTACTGCTTAGGACGGCGCCTGTTCTTGATTAAAATGTCACAGGCAACGGCGGCGAAAGTGACAACGAAAGTGCCAAAGGAATTTTGGAAATTAAGCCACCAGCAACAAATAAAGGGAAAAAATAATAGAATGCGCGCCTTTTGAAGACAACCGGAAAAACGTTTGCTGAATAATGCATGAATTTGCTTCAGCAGTGGACTCTTGAAATCCTTTAATCGATAGCAATGTTGTATTTAATGGAGTATCTATGTATACATATGTATGTACATATGTGTGCATACAGAAATGTAGGCATGCATAATAATAATTCCGGAAGGCAGATTTTGATGAGCTTGTAGCTACGTATAACAGAGCGAAAAACAATTGGGGTCAAGCCAAAATTAAACGCACGCTAAGCCCGTAACCGAGGCAAGGAGAAAAAAACGGTAATATTTATTTATGTACCGCATCTTAATTTCGTATTTTAACGCTGACTGAAGAACAACCAAACCCCCAGCCATAAAGACGAGCCTGCTGACAGCTATCAGCTTTGCCATTAAAGGGGAGAGGAAATAATTGCTCTTACTACCTCATATGATGATTACCAAAGTAAATGATGGTTGCAAGGCATACATACATACATACTTCCGCCAATACACTTGTGCACTTACTTAAGTACTTACATACATATGTATGTATATATTTGGATATGCGAAATTGACATATTAACCAGCAAAAGTGACAGACAAACCTACCGAAACGAGAACAAAATGTGGTCAAATTTTGTATGTTGTCTTGACAAGAGACACCAAATAGTACAGATTCCTGGTGTACGGGCAAGTCTAATGAGTGAAGGCAAAAAGCTGAATCAAGGAAAAGTCAGTCTAATTGCGTTGTAAATATAGAAGCTATAGCTCTGGGATACCTCCTATTATTCCTGTGCGCCTGGTGAAAATATCTACCCGATTTGCTGTACGTCAAAGTGGGAAGTCAATGCGTTGTAAATATAGAAGCTATAGCTCTGGGATACCTCCTATTATTCCTGTGCGCCTGGTGAAAATATCTACCCGATTTGCTGTACCGCAAAGTGGGATATCGCTGTTTTAAAATCTGCATACTTCTCAGTGCGTACACAATGTATTTTTTTCTTTAAAATACTTGCATTGCTTTGCTGTCATATTAACATTTTCTTCTATTTGGTCAAACTACGGCTCCACCAATATACCGAACATCCAACAGCCGCACTCTTTCTCCGAATTCAACGGTTGTGTCGTGCTCACCGGCTCCAACATTTTAGAATACATCCACCAGGTTGCGATAATTCACAGGTTTTCGATTTTGTTGCATTCACCGGTTCCACCAATTGCGATAATTTAATGGTTTTCGATTTTGTTGCATTTACCGATTCCACGAATTATGAGTACTTCCACCAATTGCGATAATTCACCAGTTTCATTATTTTTGTTGCAATCACCGGTTCCATCAAATATGATCACTTCCACCAATAGAGATAATTCACGGGTTCATCGTTTTTTGTTCCATTCACCGGTACCACCAATGATCAGCACCTCCGCCAATAGCGATAATTCGCCGGTTTCATCGTTTTTGTTGCATTTACTGGTTCCACCATTTATGAGCACTTGAACCAATTGCGATCTCACCGGTTTCATCATTTTTGTTGCATTCACCGGTTCCACCAAATATGACCACTTCCACCAATAGCGATAATTCACGGGTTCATCGCTTTTGTTGCGTTCGCCGGTTTCACCAATAATGAGTACTTCCACCAATAGCAACAGTCACCGGTTCCACCAATTATGACCAATTCCACCAATTGCGATAATTCACCGGTTTCATAATTTTTTTGCATTTACCGGTTCCACCAAATTGAGCACCTCCAATAGCGATAATTTACCGTTTTCAACATTGTTTTTTTGATTCATCGGTTGCACCAATAATGAGCACTTCCACCAAGAGCGATAATTTACCGGTTTTATCGATTTTGTTGAATTCACCGCTTCAACCAATTGCGATAGTTCACCGGTTTCATCGTTTTTTGTTGCAGTCACCAGATCCACCAATTATGGTCAAGAAACAGCAACATGTTAAAAATGATAGCAAAGAAATGCAAGTATTTTAAAGAAAAGAATACATTGTGTACGCACTGAAAAGTATGCAGATTTTAAAACAGCGATATCTCGGAGACTAAAAAAGACACGTTAACAAGGTCAACGGCATTTGAAAATGCAATTCCTATTTGTTAAGATAATGGTCGTAGACTTTAAATGAAATCATAACTTTCGGCTGGCCCTAACTCCAAAATTTGAAGAAAATTGCACTTTTTGCACTAGCATTTTTAGGTCAAGATATCTCGAAAACTATTTCGAATTTGGTCATTTTGACTTCAGATTCGGATTCAGCACATCAAAATCCTTCGGAAAAGTATATTCTGGCTGCTGGGTAAGAAGTTGGAATCATTTTTGTCTGCCTACGAAATACAACATTTTTTTTTACCTGACAAAAAAACTTCGGCTTAAAACCCGCGGACTAAGAATTGGTTTAAGACCCATGGTCTCTTTGGCAAAATTGCTTAGAATAGTCTATAGAATATTATCCGCGTATGCGATTTTATCGAAAAATAATCGACCCTACCTAATGTACATACATAAATGTACATATACTTAGTCAGCATTACACAATGTGTGAACAATTGTAATTTTATTCAAATAAGAACAAATTTAAAATTGCAAAAAAATAAATAAGTAGCCGTGAAATTGATTGCCTTCCACTTTTCCGATATCCCTTGAAGAACATACATATGTACATATGTATATGTATAAGTACATATGTGCTTATTATTGGTGTACAGAACATACATATTAACATGTGTACATACCGTGCAGGGAACTCAATAACTAGTGAGCAAAATTTCTAGTTCCGAACTAGCGAAAAGGTGTCAAAAGGGAACTAGATCAATTGTAGTTAGACCCTCACCAGTTCAGAAGGAGTGAATTGAGTGACCATTATAAGACACACTTTGATTTGTATGCAATTTCGAAGTGACAAAAATTCTATGAAAATTTTTCGTTCGTTCAATTGCCGTCGGCTTTGTATATTTCTGCAATTCTCAGATGTTTAGTAAGGCATTTTATATAAAGTTTTCTATTTGCATCTTGTATGAAATGAAATGTTCCCCTAATTAAGTTTTTCCGATCCCTCAGGCTTGTTTTTATTTTTTTTTTTTATTTTATTACTTTTTAAATATTGTAAATCTTTATTAAATAAATAAACAAAAAAATATTAGTTTAAAAAAATTAAAAAAAAATTATCATCCATCTTGACTCCGACAGGATTCGAACCCGCGCTCCTCAGATTGAAAGGCTCATGCGTTAGCCACTTAAGCGGCAGTTGTAAAACTGTAGAATTTGTAGGTACTTGTAGCTAGTTCAGAACTATCGAAATTGTGCCAATAAACGAACTAGTGGAAACTGTAGAATTTAGTACTAGTTCGGAACTATCGAAAATGTAGTGCAGAGAGTGACAATTGACACCGACTAGGACATCGCCGTGTTAAATTCGCCAGTTGATAACATGCAAAAGAGATTTAGCTCGCACTACACCATTTCCAGATGGATTTTAGAAAGCGTCAACTGGATTTTAGAAAGGGGAAATTGGATTTTAGAAATGTCAATTGGATTTTAGAAAGAGGAAATTGGACTTTAGAAATGTTAATTGGATTTTAGAAAGGGGAAATTGGATTTTAGAAATGTCAATTGGATTTTAGAAAGGGAAATTGGATTTTAGAAATGTCAGTTGGATTTTAGAAAAGGAAAATTGGACTTTAGAAACCGTAAATTGGATTTTCGAAAATTTATATAATTACGTATATCTACATTATACTTTCATACGCAATAAAGAATTTCTATTCGAAAAATTCTGTGTAAAATTTAGTTTATACGCACATTCCGAAATCCAATTCACGCTTTCGAAAATCCAAATGACATTTCTAAAATCCAATTTCCCCTTTCTAAAATCCAATTGACATTTCTAAAATCCAATTTCCCCTTTCTAAAATCCAATTGACATTTCTAAAATCCAATTCTCTCTTTCTAAAATCCAATTGTCTTTTCTAAAATCCAGTTAACGCTTTCTAAAATCCATCTGGAAATGGTGTAGTAGTGGCGAAAAATGCACTAGAAGCGACCTAGTTCGGAACTAGAGATTTTCCCTACAGGGTATGGCAATAATGTCTATATATGTATGTACATACACATATACGAGCATTTGCTAGAGACAACACCCGCCCTTTCCAATTATGTTGCAAACATTATTGGTATTTGACAAATTTGCGTCGATCCAAACAGCCGCCAACAAACAATATACGTAAGTGTGTATTCAATATCGGATCCGTATGCAGTGTCGGCCCACCTTGGAACAATGCTTAACGTAGATTTGGTGACAGTTGTTGTCTATTGATGTTTGCGTTAGACTATTTAACCACCATGACAACATTTTAAGACTTAAAAAAAGAACATTAAATTTTAAATTTCGTTTTTTTTTCTTTAATTTAATGTAGCGCCCTCTTATGTAACTCTTGTATGTTCGTATGTATGTACATATGTATGTAATGATAATTACGCGTGTATCTCTGTATATCGAATGAAATTGGTTCCAATCGAAAGCCTTTCAGCAGCTTCCAGATATCGCCCCGGTAGCGACTAGATTTTCTTCGGTGTATATTACGCATAAAAACATAGTTTCTTGCCGTTCTTGGGGCACCTTTGGTCTATGTCCTTCGAAAATATTAATATAAACTTATGTACTGCATTTATATACATATGTACAATGTACATACATGACCATATACAACGGTACAAAAGTACGTTCGTGTATCTGCATTAAGGAATTTTACTTTTACCATCACAATCTAGGGTAAATATTCCGCATGTTCTTCCGCCACGTTAAGTGATTTATGGGACAGTAAAGCGGCGAGGAAATATTACTTAATTGAGAAAACAAATGAGTAATGAACAAACAAATGTGCTGCTTACACAACGCAAACACACTCTTACCAGCCAGAAGATAACCAGGATCTTATTAATATTTGCACATTTCATCGGATACAAATAAGTTACATACATACATATGTATATTTTAGATATTATCAAAATTAGCACATATACTATACTACTCAAGATTTATAAAACTGATTTCGAAAGAGAGTTATCCTGAACACATATTCATAGGGGGAGTAATTCAAACTAGTCTCCTTCGGTGCAATTTTGGCAGCATTTTCTCGTTGAAATTCGGCACATAAAGTCAGTAAAAATATCGTAGCAAGTTATACCTCCATGGAGCTCTCCGCTCAAGCTT
Source organism: Urophora cardui (assembly GCA_960531455.1). Lineage (NCBI taxonomy): Eukaryota > Metazoa > Arthropoda > Insecta > Diptera > Tephritidae > Urophora > Urophora cardui. Next base: position 60,219,871 of record OY482673.1, read on the forward strand.
TTGTTATGCTATTTTATAGGCTTCTCGTGCTAAGAATAAAAAGTCGTCCAGAACGAGCAAATTAGTCCGTCCCATATGAGTAAAGTAAGTATTATTTACATGCGCCTGTGGGACTAGTCGTGAATATTTCCACTTGCGTAAGTAGTCGCAAATGCAAGCTTATACGAGTAGGTATGTATGTAACATGAACTGGGAACTCTAAGTCGCCTAATAATACAAACAATATTGCTGAAAAGTGGTACAATTAAATGGAACAGAGTGAAAGAGACGAAGTCAAATGTTGTATAAGTTATTCTACTTATAATAGTAACTTATGTAGTAGACCACATCTGGAAAGAAAAGCAGATAAATATAAACACACATGCGTACATCCATATGTACATTAAGCCGTCTCGCCTTATATGGACCAAAAAAAAAAGTCCACCGTACGCCCTCCCCCCCCCCGCCGATATTATTTCTCTTTCGAAAACATTTCTGGAAAATTTTTTTATTTTTTTAGACGCCGCTAGATGTCCCTAAATTTCATTTTTTTCATATCTTCGGTATTTATGGTCCGATGCCTGAGTTTGAGTTTGGCGTAGGAGGAGGGTTTACACTTTCTAATTGCATTAACCCTATGTGCGCCATTGGGGTCACTTCCATCCAGTGCTTAGTGTATACCAGGGTTGGTCATTCTTCAACTAATTTTGAGGATTTAACTACCACTCAATTTAGTGGTAGTTAAAATAAATTTGAGTGGTAGTTGAAAATGAGTGGTAGTTGAAAAATGCCCATCCTTGGTGTATACCACCTTAATGTAACTTTTTTTTTCCTGAATGTTAAACGTCGTTAAAAAGCATTAATCTTTTGCAAAAGAAGTATTTCGATTGATTCAGTAGAACCGGAAATAAATCACATTTAACATTCCGAGGAGTATAAGTTTTTCGCTTCCTGTGGACTTTTACGTTCATTTTATAAAGATTTTTTCTGAAGAGACTCCTACTGAAATTTTATGGCGAATAATTTTCTAGAACATTTTAGGGATGGGACCATAAATACCGAAGATATGAAAAAAAAACTAATTTTAGCGACATCTAGCGGTGTCAAAAAAAATAAATAAAAAATTTTTCCAGAAATGTTTTCGAAAAAGAAATCATATGAGGGGGCGTACTGCGAACTTTTTTTTCGCGACACGCTCTAATGTACATGTATTGATATTAGAGATGAGTGAAACTGCGATTTTTCGATATCTGTGATTTCGGTGATTGCTATTTTTAAATCACTGTGATTTTAAACTGCTTTTGCGATTTCATGGACTGGTATAAAATCATCTGTTACCGGCAGAGATTAATTTTGCGTTTTCTGAGCGATATAACCTGTCTTTCTTTTATGTTAACAAAATGATAGCAATAACAACGTATTCCGCAGTAATATCGCTGTTTGTAAATATTTTTCAAAGACAAATCGTAAATTCAATAATTTTTTTTTCTTATATTTCTATATATGTACGTATGTGGTCTGCTCAAAAGTGTAAACAAAAAGAAATTTATAATGCTTTTGCGATTGCGATTCACATAGGTGAACTGCTTACTTGGTACATCGATAGCAGTTCCCAATAAGTAGTGAACTGCTATTTTGAAAAAGTGATCGCAATTGCGATTTGCGATTTTTTATTCACAGTGAAAAAATCACCGTTTGCGATATATCGCTCATCACTAATTGATATGTACAAAGAATCCACAAGGCGGTCGAATGTGTTGTAATATTAATTTATTGCCTCAACTCCATACGCCTACATATGCCATGGTCCTCGAGGACATATCGCAATGAAAAAGGACAATTTAATTTAATTTCCAGCAAAAAAACCCAAGAGAAGCAAAAAAGAAAACGGAGAATAAGTAAAAAGGGCCACATTTCAAAACGAAAGTCATAGTTCACACTTGTGACCGAGCACACGTGGTGGAATACGGTCGGTCATACATGCATACATAAGTTCATATGAATGTAAAAATAACACTACACAAACATAAATATGTACACACGCACAAAAACTGCTTTGTGGGCTACGGTGAGGCGTAAATGTGGGCGTTAAAGTCAGTTGTCGAAGGGTTTGCGGTTAATTTATAGCCACTAATTACGAAATGATGAATTCTCATTTGATTGCTCACACTCAAGCCCACTTCTGTTAACAATTATAACGGCAACAAGGACACCGACTGTCGCCGCTCGTGTCCTCCTCAGCAGCACGTCCTCGAAGGTCTCATCCAACTCAGCCATTTATTGTTTTCGCATTTTTCTTAGGGTAGCTGTTTGCCTCTCTCTCCTCTTGACTATCAAATCTAAAAATGTATGCATGTTTGTATATGATTTCTGAAGTTTGAAGTGTAATCTGGCAGCATTTCTTGTAAACACGCAACCTTGCCCATATCAACGGTGTGATTATTGTCAAGAGTCACACAAAAAAAAGAGAAAACCCTGGAAAGCCAATGCGACATAACAATGGGAACGACTGCTCATAAAAAAATATAAATAAATTTCAACTCTTCTCATCTTTTCATCCGCGAGGGTCTATCGCCCTTACGATAGAATTGCTGTAATACTCGGTTGTGTCAGCAATAAAAAAATAATCATGATTTACATCATTCAGGAATTTATTCATCACCAGCATCTTCGTTGTCCTCTCGCCGAATATGACCAAAGCCAGTAAACTGGTATAAGAAAACTTTATTAATTCGCAAATGAATTATTGACTTGAAGAATGCGATAAAAGAATTCACAAATATAAAAGGCAAATGGCAAACGGCAGACGTCGGGTGATGAGGTGAATAATGAACTGAAATGACTAAACGATGTTATGAGGGAATTATTGTCGTTGCAAGTCAATGTAAATTTAATTGAACATATTAGCCGAGTAAAATCATTAAAAATTATGCAAGTGCGAAGAAACGCCATAAATAAATGCCTTTATAAGGAGTAATTTAAGGCTGAACTATTTGAAACTTTCGTTTTCGAGACCTTAATTTTAATTGGGATTTCATTGTTTTCACTTGACGTCAGCCACGAGTCTTTGCGATCTAAATACTTAAACACTTTTTAAATAACAACATACGAACAAATTTCGTGGTCTAAAAAATTGTAATAAATCGGCTCCGTGAATGCTGCTGACCTTTAAAGCGGGGAAAAAGTACCTATTTCATGTTTATAAAAACGTCCAGAAATATAAAAAGAATAGGTAAAATAGATTTTTATATGCAATGCAGTAACACTGAAACCACCCAACATCGTCACTTTCCACCCATCCGCTATTCGATTTCAGTAGCCATTAATCTTTATTATCGTTTATTTTGTCTTTTGCCACGCTCCCTCTTCTCCCTCCCACTTCACCTGCCTTCCAAAAAACACCTCAACGTATCGAAATTTCCAGTCGAAAATTCAGCAAAATAAACAAATTTCGTTTTTATGGTAATTGAAGTTTTTATTGTTTTGCTCTCATTGACGTTTTTATTGGATTTACAGTTACTTTTGACAATGATGGGTAATTTCCGCGTTTTTTATTGTACTTTTTCTGATTTTCTCCGCGCACGTTTTATTACGTTTGTGAGCATTTATAATTACAACAGTACCTACTGGTTAAAACTACAGCTAGGTATATGTATGTACATATGTAAATTGGTCATTAAATCAAGGGTGCAGGCCCAAATAAAATAACGGAGTCATTCAACAACAACATCATAATTCACGGAATGACAAAAAATTATTTTAAAGAAAATTATACTCCCAACAGCTGTGAAATTTTCTTTTGTTCGATTTCATTTTGGGAAAGTCAAACAAACAAGATATTTCTATAAGTGAACGAAATTTCAATTAATTATTACGCAGATATTCAACACTTGTTTTGAGTTGCGCCGTGGCGGCGACAGCGCTCAGGTCGTTTGTTGTTGGGGGTCAAAGTGATCTTGTTGGCGGTCACGAAGAGTCAAAAGAGTCACTGTACCTGCATCCCCGTTTTATAATAATAATAATACAATGGCGCTATTATAACTCTGACGAGTTTTATGGCCGAGTTTCTCTCCCAATTCGAGGTGTGCTCCTTTTTGTTTTTCCTACCAATTGGGTGGACCTACAATTTTATGCCGGCTCCGAACGGCGAATGCATTTTTTGTAAGAAGCTTTTTCATGGCAGAAATACACTCGGAGGGTATGCCGCCCACTGCCGAGAGGTGACCGCTATTTCTAAAAACCCAATAATTGGATTTTTACTAATTAGTAAAATTGTTTTTTTGGTGTTTTGCTCGGACCGTGGTTTGAACCCGAGACCTTTGGCATAGCAGGCGAGCACTCTACCCACTGCACCACAGCGTTTTATAGCCCCATCACAATCAACTGCTGGATGTAGTTGCATTTTGCTGCATGTACGTGCATCGCCACAATCATCTTGCGTTGCTTTGCGATCAGGGCAGCGGAGCGAAAGTTTTTTTGTTAGATCCGCTCACATGTTTTTTTTTGCTGGCTCCGCTCTTAGCTCCCAATTGGTTTTCTTTTTGCGGTGATCAGGGATGCTGTTTGTGGGCATTTCTTACCATTTGAAGACATATATGTAGATACATACATATGTACATGGTTTCGATTTTGTCACAAAAATGTATCATATGTTGCTGTGTCCAAAAGTTCGTTGTATAAATTGTCCTGTTACTCAGTTTAGAAATTCGCAGTACTTTTGCTTAGATCACCGTGTTGTCGGCCGTCGAACCTACATACTTTACAAACATAACCCTCAAACGACAGAATTCTACTTTTTGATATAATGCCCATGGATCGGACCACAGTATTTTAATATGAAACGCTTTCCGCCGCGATTCATAAAAATATGAGTGCATAGAAAATTGATTTTTCTAGAACATTTTCACTAATTTTCATACAAAAATTCACAAAAGCTTGCATCTCAAAATAAATGTGGCAAATTTCTTATATTAATTATAAACAAATTCAAAAACTAAAATCAAAGGGGTATAAGTCCCCTAGAACACAATGATACCTTTAAATTTTTTTTTCAAACGCCTCTGAACTCAATTGAATGTATTTGTCACACATATTCACAGCTGACATTAAATGTAATTGAGGCGCATGCGCAGAACTGCCAGTGGCACAAAATTGTTGACTGAATTCATACACATTGCACAGATAGAATACTATCAATATAGAAGTACTATATATATGTCTATGTACCTATTACACTGGTCGACAAGTTTTTGTTACAGAAATACAGTAAAACCCGCTTTAGTACCTCCCCGCTTTAGCACCTAACCCGTTTTAGTACCCAACATCTGCAGACACTATGGCTTTTGTAAAAAATATCGAACAAATTTACCCTTTTAAGTACCTCCCCGCTTAAATACTCAACCCGGCTAAGTACCATAATTTGTTCTGTATTAAATAAAATTTTACGTACGTTTTCCCCCTGTTAAGTACCTTTCTGAATACAATTGCTTTTTTCAAGCGGCAACTCATTATAATCAATTGTTTACTTATACCCTTACTAATTTATCGAAAATCAAGATAAATATATACATATAAAATAAAGATTCGTAAAAACAAAGAGCGTATATCGCTAGCTTAGAGTGCAAACTGTGTAAGTCACTTTTATGAAAAAGTGTTTTTTTATGTAGAACGCTAGAAAAATTAAATACGCACCACGCAAAACAAGTCTGTGCTACTTGTCATATTTCTACTCGTTGTTATTCAGTGATACGCAAATTGTGTAAGTCCAAAAAGCGAAGAAAATTGTGTAAGTCCAAAATATTTACATAAACAGAAATTTTTTTTTCATTTCGAAATTCTTTTATTTTTTGTCTCTCCTACAAAGTTAAAAAAAGGACTTACACAATTTGCACTCTAAGCTAGCAATATGTAATATGAAATACGTTTTTAATTAATATGTAATCAAAATATTTTTTGTTGAATAAATTTTTTGTTTGTGATTAAATAAGTTATCTCCAATATTCTTAAAATTGTTAAATGTTTAACTACCCAACAGAAGGCACTAAAACGGGGTTGTTTAAGTACCCAACCTGAGGTACTAAAGCGGGTTCTTATAAGTACACAACCCGCTTAAGTACCTCAAATTCCTGTCAATTTTAGGCAAGGCACTTATGCGGGTTTTACTGTAAAATTCTACTTTTCTAAAGGATTTCGGTGCGCTGAATCCAAATCTGAAGTCAGATTTTCTGTAATACGTACAGTTTTTTAGATATTCATGCCCAAAGAGGCGAAAAACGCGATTTTTGGCTATATTCACTCCTGAATATCATTTAACCCTTAAATGCATGGCGTACCATATATGGTACGAGCATTTATTTCTTAATATATCGGACAAATTAATATGTATAACATAGCAGGATAATTTAAGTTGGAGCTATAAAATCTAGCTTTTATTTGAATAGTGTCGAAGCTTGCTGAGTTTCATATTCAGTTGACAGTGGGCAGTTCAATTGGTCAAACAAAAATTTTGAGAAATATTCTAAATGTGATATTCATTCGTCAATAAAACCTAGTTTATTTTATTTTATGGTATATAAATATTACAGATGAGTATATTGGTCCTTTTTATATACATATAAAGTAAATTGTGATTAAATACGATCGTTTCTTATTTTTTGTTGCCTTTTTGCGTATGTACCATATATGGTACTTCATGCATCTAAGCCAAATATTTTACCCAGCGCCTGCTGTTTTACATGTAATTTGTGTGCGGATATGGATCAAATAATAATTGAAGGAAAGAGGCATAATACAGAGAATGCAGAAAGTGTGCTGTCTAAGAGCCCGTGCACAATTGACTTCTACCTCGCTTTGCTTCAGAGTTTTGCTTTGACAGTTTCGTTCAGCATGTGCTTTTCAAAGGGACATGTTCACAATTGAGGTGAAGCGAGTAAAGCAAGGTATAAAGTTAGCCATGTTTCAACTTTTTTACACTTTGACAAACATCTCCCCTTGTGTGTGTGTGTGTATATCTACACTTATTTTAGCGATTTCGCGCAATTTCGTGAGAATTGAACAGAGAAAAGTAAAAAATAACATTCGAATAAGCAGAAAAAAGCAAATTCCCCAAATATTTTACCAAAAATCAGGTTTATAAATTAAAACAAAGAAGTGAAGTGGAAATTGTCAAAGTGTTAATTGTAGCAAGCATCTGGAATTTTGCTTTGCTTTAAGGTTTCTTCTATCAAAGTTGGAGCAGACAAAGCCAATTGTGCACGGCCTCTAATGATTTTGAGGTATGTAGATATACCCAAATATAGAAATGGGTCCATTTATAAAGGGTAATTCACGCATGAATTAGATGAACTAATAAATGAAACACCAAAACCGCTTCATATTAGAAATCAAGCCGGAAACGAGTATGCACTATTGGATGAAGATTATACATTTTTCTTCTTAATTGCGCGTAAACATCTAGGCAATTTTAGCCGAGATCAATAAAGCGCGCCAGTCGTTTCTGTTTCGTGATACCGCGCCAATTAGAAATACCAAGGGAGGACGAGTCAGTCTTCACCTGATCTTCCCAGTGAAGTGGAGGTCTCCCTCTTCTTCTGCGTTTAGCGGGTTTCGATAGAAATACTTTCTGGGTTTGAGCACTTTCATCCATTCACAGACATGACCTGCCCAACGCAGCCGTGGGATTTTTTTGCTGAATAATATACAGCTCGTCATTACATCTCCGTCGGTACTCGCCCTCGCTAACGCGCAAAGGTCAATAAATCTTCCGAAGGACTTTTCTCTCGAATACTCCAAGTACCATCTCATCTGATTTTGACATTGTCCACGCTTCTGAGCCGTACATGAGGACTGGAACAATAAGAGTCTTGCAGAGCGTGATTTTTGTTCGTGGAGGGAGGACTTTTCTTTTTCAAATGCTTACTTAATCCAAAGCAGCATTTATTCGTTAGAATGATTAGTTGGATTTTCGTGCTTACATTATTTTTAGAGTTAACGCTGGTTCCCAAACAGACGAAACCCGTTAGACCTTTCAATATTTCGAATTGGTAACTGTCAACCGTGAAGTGGCTGCCAAGACATAATTGAGCTGACTCTGTGTGTGATGACAGGAGGTACTTCGTTTTGTCGTCGTTAACCGCCAAACCCATTTTCTTAGATTTATATTTGGAACGATTTTCCGTCATCCCTTGTCAATTTTGCTGTTGAGATTTTCATAGCCTCTTTGTCCAGCTTGGAGAAGACAGAACGAACAGCAAGAGTGTTAGTGCCCATGATGTCAATATCGTGACGTACACACACAGTTGCACACTCTTGTAATACAAGATGCTTCCATGTGTTTAAGTTCTGCAGCTCGAATTATCTTTTCCAGCATCAAGTTGAAGAAATCACACGAAAGGGGGTCACCTTTCATGAAACATCGGAGAGGTCCTTTCGAGCCGTTCGAGGCCAAAAGATGTTTTACACAAGGTGAATGACGGAGCTGGTGGTGTTAGTCAACGTCATTTGGCATATCCATATAAGTTTTGCAGGGAAGCCATCTCATTTTAATTAACTAACAGAAATTTGCCTACAAAAATAATATTGGTCTCAATGCATAGTGTACCATATATGGTACAATTAGAAAAACACCAAAATTCAGCTTTTCCTGGAAAACCGCGCATTTAATCGAAAAATTAGTGTCTATTTCGTGTTTAGTAGGTAATTTTACGTAGGGGCGTCACGTGTCAATATTGGGGGCTGACCTCATGCATTTAAGGGTTAAATTACTTACTTATTTTAAAAATTGATTAAAGCTATTGAAAACGTGGACATTTCTCTTGAAGAAACCGTTTTAATATTTCAGATACCTTTCTTATAACTTGTAATATTGTACATTAAGCCTCATTAGTTTTGCAATATTTTCTCCATACAAAAATAATAAAAAATTTTGAAGCACGCTTTTAGGCACTTTATTATATTATGGACGTATGTAAGTGGCTTCGTAAAAAAAATTGTTCTGCTGAGCAAATACAAAATTTGATTGCGCCTATAACATGCTACAAATGCTGCCGTTGTTTTCGACGAAAAATACCTTATTGTGCAAAAACATATATTACTACATACCTAAATTAGATATCCGAAAAATTAAAACGTTGTCTTCAAGAGAAATGGCCGAGCTTTCAATAGCTTTAATCAATTTTTAAAATAACTAAGTAATTTAAAAGATATTGAGGAGTGAATATAGGCAAAAAACGTGTTTTTCGCCTCTTTGGGCAGGAAAAGTAGAATTTTCATTCTGTAACAAAAATTTTTTGAAATTTTGTCGACCAAAATATGTAAGTGATTTTAGCTCCAACTCCGCTATTTCCAATGATTTTAGCTCCTTGCTCTTCGCTGCGCTGCGCTCCATTGCCTTGAACAAATGTCAAATGCTTCTTCTTATGCCTTACATGCAGCAAACGTTGAAAGTTGGGAACCTTTTTATGGTAGATGGCGCTAGTGCTGCTGGGTGTGTCGATCCCGATGCAAATACATACCTTCCACTCAGCTGTCAACGCATGCCGCTCCGTCAAAATTTCATTGTGACGGGGCTATTAAATCGCAGAATATTTGCTATTCTGTATTGCCGATGCAGCTGATATATATACTTGATTGGTATAATTTTTTAAAAATATGCTAAAACTTCCATTAAATTTAAAAAAATATTTACCAGAATTTGCCTTTGTTCTATCTTTTGCAGTGACTGTCTGCTCTTTGGTGTTATTTGATGACAAAAGTGCGTCGTGAATCGTTCAAACGTGCGCTGAACGTCTGTCATCAATGATGACTCATCATTTACCTTGCCCGAATGTCAACAGCAGCAACAACTAAAAACAGCAAATACCCAAATAACTCGTAGTGCAACTTTTTCAACGTTTAAATTAGTAAAGAAGCGAGAACAAAAACATTAACGAAAAAATCTTTCGACTGCCTCAAATACCGCAAAAATTCCTGCCATCCACTACTGGATTTTTGCGGACGATTGCCGCGAGTGCGATCGCTGGCTAGCAGACAGAGTCAAAGTCAAAAGCCTTCCATACCTGTAACTATCGATGGTCAAACATACTAGCCACTTTTTTTTTGCCAGCAAGTTTGCAAAAAACACTGGCTAGCTTAGCGAATAACATGAAAAACAACAACAAAAACTAAGCTAGCCAGCTAGGTTAAGCGAGTTGAGCTAAAAGCGCTTAGCTGTTAATATGTAGATGCTTATAGCATAAACATCAACCAATAGCACAAATATCAACCAATCGTATGCTTTCGTGCACTCGCTACACCAGCGGACTCTACCGGTAGCCAGCTCAACACAACCGAACTCTGCTGACGATTGGCGAAAACTCGAATCCCAAGCCCTACAACGTGTAGTGCTACATACATATATAAAACTAAAATTAAAGTTTAACAAGTAAGGAAGCCTAAGTTCGAGTGGAATCGAACATTAGATACTCAGCTGTATGCATTCATTGTTTGTTTGCGTTTGTTCGATATAGGGTGTATTTTACATAAAGCGAGTGCTGCATAAAGTGGGCGTAGCCATGCCCATTTTCAACATTTTTATCAGGCATCCAACCAAGTATATGAATATTATTCTTTGTGTAAAACTTCATTCCTTTATGACTTCTAGTTACAAAGATGTCACTTTACAAATTCCCAAAGGGTGTTCCAGAAATATCTTTGTTAAAAAGTAGGCGTGGTCATAAACCGATTTCAGTAAATTTCTGCGTGTCATAATATCTCAGTTATTTGTCGAGTTATGGGCTAAGAAATCTCGGATATCCCTTTGTCCAAAAAGAGGCGGTGCCACGCCCATTTTCCCAAAATTTTTCTATTCTATGTTTCCGGTCTATTGTGGAACTCATGCCACAAAATTTCAATGAATTATCTTTATATTTGACAAAGATATCGCTTAAAATGTTTTTATAAGGTCACTTTATAATACCCATATATAAAAGTGGGCGTGGCCCTCAACCGATTTCGCTAAAATGTTTAACATGTATTACCACAAGTAATAAAAGTGTGCACACCAAGTTTCGTCGTTACATATAAATTATTTGTCGAGTTATGGGCTCAGAAATCTCGTATATTCCTTCTTCTAAAAAGGGGCGGTGCCACGCCCATTTTCCAAAATTTTTACGTTTTTCGTTTTATGTCCACAGTTGGACTCTTGCCATAAAATTTCAACGATATATCTTTATATTTGACAGAGATATCGCTTACAATGTTTTTATTAGGCCACTTTATAATACACATATGTGGCCGCTGTGGTGCAGTGAGAGTGTGAGTGCTCGCCTGCTATGCCAGAGGTCTCGGGTTCAAACCCCAGTCCGACCAACACCAAAAAAAAAAAATTTGTCTAATTAGTAAAAATCCAATTATTGGGTTTTTTAAGAGCAGCGGTCACCTCTCGGCAGTGGATGGCATACCCTCCGAGTGTATTTCTGCCATGAAAAAGCTTCTCATAAAAAATGCATTCGCCGTTCGGAGCCGGCATAAAACTGTAGGTCCACCCAATTAGTAGGAAAAACAAAAAGGAGCACACCTTGAATTGGGAGAGAAGCTCGGCCATAAAACTCGTCAGAGTTATAATAGCGCCATTGTATTATATATTATTATATAAAAGTGGGCGTGGCCGTCAACCGATTTTAACTATTTTCCGTCCAAACGTTTTCCTAAATAACCAAATTTCATTGATATATCTTCAATGGTTTCTGAGTTATGACATATAAAACTTTCAATGTTTGACCCTTAATAAGTGGGCGTGGCACCGCCCATTTTCCAAAATTTCATCAAATTTCTTCCTAGAGGCCTGAGCTCAACACGTGGGTAAAATTTCATCACTCCAACTATATTAGTGACTGAGATACCAAATTTCCGATTTTTTCTATATAGGAAAAGTGGGCGTGGTCATGGTCCGATTTCAATACCAACCGTCCCAGTCTCGATACCAACTTGCATTTCAAATTTCATCAAAATATCTCAATTTTTGCGCGAGTTAGAGTGTTTACAGACGGACGGACGGACATGGCTCAATCGATTTCTCTTTTCACCCTGCTCATTTTGATATATATAAGTCTGTATCTATCTCGATTATTTCATTCTGTTACAATCCACCGTTATGTGATTAAAATTATAATACTCTGTGTACTAGTACAGCTGAGTATAACAAGCTGGACGTTCTTTTGCAGGTCGCTTACAAGAAAAATCGACTACTATTTGTAAGGATGTTGGGCTCTAACTCAGCGCTAAGTACAAGGAGTTCTGATTGCTGCGCTCCATAGTTGCAAAGAAGCAAGTAAAAAAGGAATTAAAAAAAAAACTAAAAATCAACAGCAATAAGAAACGCAAAAAGGTACGAATACATACTTAATTATAATACATATATAAATTATATGCATATATAGTAGGTATTACTTATAAAAAAAAAACGAAAGACAAACTTTTCCACTAGTTTTCACTCATTTGATGGCATCAATCCAATGAAGATGACAGACAATTGCGTAAAATAAATGCACCAAAAACATAAGAATAGATACACAAATAAAGAAAATACAATGTCAGAGCATAAAACATGTATGTGTGTATGTATGTATGTATGTTCCATTGGTGCTGCATGATCGATCCATCGATTGGTGGCACAGTACCAAAGATAAGCGCAATACTGTCCACTTTTCAACTCCCGCGGGACGTCAAATCTATGCGCCACCACTCTCTAGCAAATAGATTTAGTTGCGGGTGCTCTGAAACAAAAACAAATCGATGCAAAAAATAGTCGATGGGGCCAATAACATTAGAATTGTCACCAGGACGCCCGTCAAAGTTACCTCTCACTCCACTGTGTACTCTCTACATATTACGTAGTATGTACCAAGAAACATGTGTAACCTTATTTTTTGTCAGCCTCAATTGGCTAGCCCTGCTGCTCGGTCTACTCCAGTCACCAAATTCAATATATTCACGACTACTGTATGTAGGTACACGCTGTTAAACAATGCCGCAATGTTTTTGTTTTTTTTTGACAAAGGGGAGCATTGAAATCGCGAGGAGCAGCGACTGCGGCATGTGAAGAAACAACAGCAAATTCAAAATGATGACTCGGACTTGGTTGTGTTGATGTCGCCAGCCTAATCGCCGATGTCGTCAATCTGCCCGCGTGCCTCGCACAGTGGTACATGTTCAGATAATTGTTCGTAAAACTAAATAATATCTAAATGTTGGTTGTAAAGCTTTTGTAGATGGATTTTTTCCATGCTATAACTCTGCTAAATCTTAGATTAACCCTCACTAATATTTGTTATAAATCAATAAGAGGTTAATCAAAAGGGCGTAAGTCGAGTAATTACGGTATACAAATAAAAATTTAAACTTCAAAAACAAAAATGTAGCCCTTTCGATGGTACCTAAGGGTTTCGGGAATAGATTACAGGTATCACAACCATCACTATCATCAAAATCTGAGTTACATAAACCCACATATAACTGCATTTCTCGTCCCACTGGTCCCTCTTCAATGTCTACATTAACAAGGATTTCCGTACAGTTGCTTACTCCACCCGCAAAAATTCCTGCGACACAGAGCCAAAAGACCACCTAAAATGCCCTATAAATTAGAACAAAGTTTAGCGGATTTCTCTACGCTTTCTCTCCAATAAGATGCCCGTCTTATTATGACTGGATGTCTCATTTTAATAAAACTAATACCGTTTTCTTTTCTCGAAAAAATGTTGCCCTTTTTTATTTTCTTAGCTATTTTGCAAGCATGTCTGTTAATTTTATTGAATATTGACCTCTAACTAAGCAAGAGGGCACCATTATCTACAAATTTAGCCATTTTATAGAAAGTTAGGTTACGCAATTCGATAATTGGGATATAGAAGGGCAGCATTTTTTTGCAGAAAAGAAAACGCCATAAGTAGATAATCTGTAAAACTAATATGAAAACCTTTTCAATATAATTAAGAAGATGTTTCCTAGAATAAATCGCACACTAAATCAAAAAGCGTCACAGCTCAAAATTTTTCGAAATCGGGTTTCTTCCATAAATTGGTACACAGAATATATCTCTAGCGGCTGCCAAAAAATCTTTTCCATCAGAGTCTTTTTAACTGAGAAATAACTATTATACGTAGCCTTTTCCCGTATCATTGCATATAAAAATTAAAAGTTGTTTGCCTCTCCTGAAAATTTTTGAATTTTGAGTTGTAACCCTTTTTGATTTAGTGTGCGAAATATGGAAACCTTTTCACACAAATTTAGCAGATAACCTGTAAAATTAAGACGAAACCCTGTTTAATATTATTAAGAAGAGAATCTTGATTTTCATTAGAAACTCCTCTTAATTGTGATAAGCCGATAATCTTATCAATTTGAAATGATTTCCACCTGAATTTAAATACATTAATAATAATATAATACAATGGCGCTATTATAACTCTGACCAGTTTTATGGCCGAGCTTCTCTCCCAATTCGAGGTGTGCTCCTTTTTGTTTTTCCTACTAATTGGGTGGACCTACAGTTTTTATGCCGGCTCCGAACGGCGAATGCATTTTTTGTGAGAAGCTTTTTCATGGCAGCAATACACTCGGAGGATATGCCGCCCACTGCCGAGAGGTGACCGCTGCTCTTACTAATTAGAAAAATTTTTTGGTGTTTTTCTCGGGCCGTGGTTTGAACCCGAGACCTCTGGCATAGCAGGCGAGCACTCTACCCACTGCACCACAGCGGCCAAATACATTACTTTCTGAAAATAAATAGCACACTGTTTTTATACTCTGCTGTACTAGTACACAGAGTATTATAGTTTTAATCACATAACGGTGGATTGTAACAGAATGAAATAATCGAGATAGATATTTACATATATATAGCAAAATGATCATAGTGAAAAGAGAAATCGATTGAGCCATGTCCGTCCGTCCGTCCGTCCGTCTGTCCGTCTGTGCGCACGATAACTCGCGCAAAAATTGAGATATTTTGATGAAATTTGGAATGCAAGTTGGTATCGAGACTGGGACGGTTGGTATTGAAAATGGGCGACATCGGACCATGACCACGCCCACTTTTCCTATATAGAAAAAATCGGAAATTTGGTATCTCAGTCCCTAATTTAGCTGGAGCGATAAAATTTTACCCACGTGTTGAGCTCGGGCCCCTATGAAGAAATTTGATGAGATCTTGGAAAATGGGCGGTGCCACGCCCACTTATTAATGGGCAAACATTGAAAGTTTTATGAGTCACAACTCAGGAACCGTTAAAGATATATCGATGAAATTTGGTACGCGTGATATACTTACTCAGTCAAGTGTTTGGACGAAAAATTGCCAAAATCGGTTGACGACCACGCCCACTTTTATATATGGGTATTATAAAGTGGCCTAATAAAAACATTTTAAGCGATATCTCTGTGGAATATAAAGATATATCATTGAAATTTTATGGTAGGAGTCCGACTGCGGACATAAAACGAAAAACACAAAAGTTTTGGAAAATGGGCGTGGCACCGCCTCTTTTTAGAAGCAGGAATATACGAGATTTCTCAGCCCATAACTCGACAAAGAATTGAGATATTATGACGAAACTTGGTGAGTACACTTTTATTGACTGTGGCAATACATGTTCAAAATTTTAGCAAAATCGGTTGACGACCACGCCCACTTTTATATATGGGTCTTATAAAGTGGCCTATTAAAAACATTTTATGCAATATCTTTGTCAAATATAAAGATAATTCATTGAAATTTTGTGGCAGGAGTCCAACTATGGACAGAAAGCAAAAAACACAAAAATTTTGGGAAAATGGGCGTGGCACCGCCTACTTTTAGAAGCAGGAATATACGAGATTTCTGAGCCTATAACTCGACAAATAATTGAGATATTATGACGAAACTTGGTTTATACACTTTTATAACTTGTGTTAATAGACGCGCAAAAATTTATTAAAATCGGTTTATGTCATAAAGGAATGAAATGTTGCACAAAGAATAATATTCATATGCTTAGTTGGATGACTGATAAAAATGTTGAAAATGGGCGTGGCTACGCTCGCTTTATATAAATCACACCGTATTTGCCTTAAACGCAAACAAACAATGAAAGCACACAGCTGAGTATCTAATGTTCGATTCCACTCGAACTTAGGCTTCCTTACTTGTTTTAAACTGTTTTTTATTTAATCATACAAGTTTTACTTATAATTACAATACGATCAAGTACTTACATATATATTAAGTATAAGAATATACTTAACATATTTGCCTATAACTTTTATAATACACATACATATGTTATACTTTGACATAAATTGATGGTTGGGGCGGAATAATTCACACACAGAACGAGAGACCACTATCCTTATAAGTATGTAGTAAGACGACCTCCAAACCGTTTTGCTCCCTGAGGTCAAATTTTATAGCCATTTTAATTTTGCGAAATTTTGTCTGAGGGATTTTTAAATAAATAAAGAGTTAAATATAAATTTTAATATAAGACGGTGATCGGCGCTGTTTCCATTTCGGGTCAGTCGGCTAGAGAACTGCGCATTTGTTTTCTCTGCCTGTGCACACATACATACTTATGTATGTTTGTTAAGACGTTAATGGAAAATTTTGGATTAGGTACATAATAAGAGCTCTTTTAAAAATAAAAAGTTCTTCCTTTTAATTACTTGAACATGTTATTGCACGCATAAAAGTGGCTGATGCAATAACTGTTATGCATAATTCCAGTATGTATGAGTATATACATTAGAGCGGGTCCATTTGTATGGGAGTGAAAAAAGTGAAAAATTGCATACGCGGATAAGGACTATGCTAAGTAACTTTGCCAAAGAAACCATGGGTCTTAAACCAATTCTTAGTCCGCGGGTTTTAAGCCGAAGTTTTTTTGTCAGGTAAAAAAAAATTTTGTATTTCGTGGGCAGACAAAAATGATTCGAACTTCTTACCCAGCAGCCAGAATATACTTTTCCGAAGGAGTTTGATGTTCTGAATCCGAATCTGAAGTCAAAATGACCAAATTCGAAACAGTTTTTGAGATATCTTGACCAAAAAATGCAAGTGCAAAAAGTACAATTTTCTTCAAATTTTGGAGTTAGGGCCAGGCGAAAATTATGACTTCATTTATAGTCTACGACCATTATCTTAACAAATAGGCTTTGCACTTTTTTGGTTTTGCGTACATAATGTATTTTTAAACGGTTTTATTTAGCTCACCCCGTTTGTTTTATTATTTATTCTTTATTCTTGGGTCAAATTTAGTAATTCAAATTTCACCCTCTTCCTGTCAACCGATTAATCTGAAATTTTGCACGCATGTATAACCCCGATGACAATGCAATATTATGAAAAAAAAATTCCGATAGGTGGCGCGTGGGTCGCTATATTTACAAAAATCGCATTTATGGTCCTATTTGGCTGAAATTCGGAACATGTATTACTACCTTGAAAAGAAATATTTTCTTAAAAAAAAAATTCCGCTAGGTGGCGCGTGGGTCGCTATATTTCCAAAAATCGCATTTATGGTCCGATTTGGCTGAAATTCGGAACATGTATTACTACCTTGAAAAGAAATATTTTCTTAAAAAAAAAATTCCGCTAGGTGGCGCGTGGGTCGCTATATTTACAAAAATCGCATTTATGGTCCGATTTGGCTGAAATTCGGAACATGTATTACTACCTTGAAAAGAAATATTTTCTTTAAAAAAAAATTCCGCTAGGTGGCGCGTGGGTCGCTATATTTACAAAAATCGCATTTATGGTCCGATTTGGCTGAAATTCGGAACATGTATTACTACCTTGAAAAGAAATATTTTCTTAAAAAAAAGTTCCGCTAGGTGGCGCGTGGGTCGCTATATTTACAAAAATCGCATTTATGGTCCGATTTGGCTGAAATTCGGAACATGTATTACTACCTTGAAAGGAAATATTTTCCTAAAAAAAACTTCCGATAGGTGGCGCGTGGGTCGCTATAGAGGCGTTGGACTGCAATAAACTAACGGGCAAGAAACCTTGCAATAATGAAGCACTAAATGAATTAAACAGAATGCGAAATAAAAACTAAAAACTAGAAAATAAAAATAGGTAAAAAAACTTTTTAAGTTAAACGGTTTTATGTTATACATACATTGCAATGTTTAAGATAAATGTACTAAAAACCAAAAAATAATAAAATAGATACAGTCGTGGGAATTATAAACATTTGCATAGACTAGACTAAAATAAAACCGGGGGGCACGTCAATTGTCTACAAATTATCGACTTAATGTGCGATAGAAGAATCGTTTAATTCGTCGTTAGGCAGTTGGCCCGCGGACGGTGAGGAAAATACTTACTATTTTCTTGCTCATGGAAATTCCAATAGTTATACACTCCATGTTAATAAAAGAGATGTTTCAACTAGTTTATCGTTGGACATTCACACGAGGAATCGTTTCACTGCTCGTAGTTTGTCTTTAATCGACAAAACATGTGATAAAAGTACTACTCGCTCACCACTATGAAACCCTAAAACTCGCTTATAATCGAGCTTGCTAGCTTTTTTCCACATTCTAGCCCTACTTATCACACGTCCATCGTTGTCGGTTGAACAACTGCCTAATTATAGTGTAACATTACAAAACAAACATTTTAATCAACGATTGTAGACAATTGACGTGCCCCACGGTTTTATTTTAGTCTAGTCTATGCAAATGTTTATAATTCCCACGACTGTATCTATTTTATTATTTTTTGGTTTTTAGTACATTTATCTTAAACATTGCAATGTATGTATAACATAAAACCGTTTAACTTAAAAAGTTTTTTTACCTATTTTTATTTTCTTTAAAATACTTGCATTGCTTTGCTGTCATATTAACATTTTCTTCTATTTGGTCAAACTACGGCTCCACCAATATACCGAACATCCAACAGCCGCACTCTTTCTCCGCATTCAACGGTTGTGTCGTGCTCACCGGCTCCAACATTTTAGAATACATCCACCAGGTTGCGATAATTCACAGGTTTTCGATTTTGTTGCATTCACCGGTGCCACCAATTGCGATAATTTAATGGTTTTCGATTTTGTTGCATTTACCGATTCCACGAATTATGAGTACTTCCACCAATTGCGATAATTAACCAGTTTCATAATTTTTGTTGCAATCACCGGTTCCTCCAAATATGATCACTTCCACCAATAGAGATAATTCACGGGTTTATCGTTTTTTGTTCCATTCACCGGTTCCACCAATAATCAGCACCTCCGCCAATAGCGATAATTCGCCAGTTTCATCGTTTTTGTTGCATTAACCGTTTCCACCATTTATGAGCACTTGAACCAATTGCGATTTCACCGGTTTCATCATTTTTGTTGCATTCACCGGTTACACCAAATATGATCATTTCCACCAATAGCGATAATTCACGGGTTCATCGCTTTTGTTGCGTTCGCCGGTTTCACCAATAATGAGTACTTCCACCAATAGCAACAGTCACCGGTTCCACCAATTATGACCAATTCCACCAATTGCGATAATTAACCGTTTTCATAATTTTTTTGCATTTACCGGTTCCACCAAATATGAGCACCTCCAATAGCGATAATTTACCGGTTTTATCGATTTTGTTGAATTCACCGCTTCAACCAATTGCGATAGTTCACCGGTTTCATCGTTTTTTGTTGCAGTCACCAGATCCACCAATTATGGTCAAGAAACAGCAACATGTTAAAAATGACAGCAAAGAAATGCAAGTATTTTAAAGAAAAGAAGGTGGAGAGATGCAGATTTTAAAACAGCAATATCTCGGAGACTAAAAAAGACACGTTAACAAGGTCAACGGCATTTGAAAATGCAATTCCTATTTGTTAAGATAATGATCGTAGGCTTTAAATGAAATCATAACTTTCGGCTGGCCCTAACTCCAAAATTTGAAGAAAATTACACTTTTTGCACTTGCATTTTTAGGTCAAGATATCTCGAAAACTATTTCGAATTTGGTCATTTTGACTTCAGATTCGTATTCAGCACATCAAAATCCTTCGGAAAAGTATATTCTGGCTGCTGGGTAAGAAGTTCGAATCATTTTTGTCTGCCTACGAAATACATTTTTTTTTACCTGACAAAAAAACTTCGGCTTAAAACCCGCGGACTAAGAATTGGTTTAAGACCCATGGTTTCTTTGGCAAAATTGCTTACAATAGTCTATAGAATATTATTCGCGTATGCGATTTTATCGAAAAATAATCGACCCTACCTACTAGAGATGCTAAGCATCTTTTGAGCGAACGGTGTTACATGGTCAAGTCTTTTTAACGAAAACACATATCTTGCAATGTGGTTATAAACAACATTTAACTTATGCTTACATACTGCGTCACAATTTGAATAAATCTCACAACCATAAAGAAGCGTAGGTATTAGGTACGCTTTTGCTAAAAGTAGTCTAATATTTATGGGAGTAAAGTACTGCGATAACCTTAGTGTACGGAGCATCCCATACACTTTGCCTACAGCGCTAGATATTTGGTCTTTCCATGTTAAGGTGCTGTTGAAAATCATGCCAAGATTTTTCGCCGTTTTTACATACTTTATAACCGACTTGTCCAACATGACTGGATCAAGTTGGGTCGATACGAGGGGCTTCCTATGAATAGCTATACAATTTGATTTATCTGGATTCAGACATAGGCCGTTATTAGAGGCCCAAAGACTGACTCTAGACAAATCGGCATTCAGATTTTTAATACAATATTACTATGTTTTCAGACGATATCCTTTTCAATAAATTTTAGAAGAAATTCAAGCTAAAATCTAGAAGATTTTCCAGCAAAAATTTCTTCAATTTTGTCCCCTCTCACTCTCCTCGGCCATATAGCATTTTTAGATAGCAGTCTCTTTGATTATAGGTGAACCTTTTGGCTCTGTGGATAATGATATATTATTAACTAATACATATATTCAATATAAATCTCCTCTTTTTGCAAAATGAACCAAAATTGTTTTACCGTTTTAATTGCACAATGAGCCAACACTATACCACAGTGGTACGTCAGCCCTATGCAGCCCATTGCAAGCGACTTGCTTACGCTGGTGTTGTGACCGCTAGCTGTTTGCCTGTTCAGCGTTGTGGCACATGGGGCACTTCGTCGCCGACTTGATTGATGCACATCAAAGCCCATGTCATCGAGTTGCTGCAAAAAATGTTGTTGATATTTTGTCATTTCCTATTTATGGTTATACATCGGTCAGTTTTCTTTTTATTCCTATTGGTGTGTTACTAGACTAATTGGGTATGATGTGGCTTAAATATCAGAGCTTTGTTCTACCTAATTAGCTCTTGTGTCATCGACGTTGTCGACGTTGTCGCCTTTGTCACTGTCGCCGCACTGTCCGATCAAGTGTGAGGCCTAGAGCTGAAATAGGAGGATGTTGTGGCAATCAAAGTGATTTAGTGAAATAACGAGGGACACATGTAAGTAAATATAGGTGCAGGTCTTACTGTACATATTTGCATATGTGTACATATGTACGTATGTACATTAGGGTGGGGCGATTTACTAATCTATATCGCGCGATCGAAATTTGGATTCCTCTCACTTTTCTGAGCAGAAAACTCCTCCACGACATTTGTCTAAAATTAATTTTGATGTTCCGGAATTTGGTTTTTATGAACCAAGACGAATTTTTGAAAATGAAAATTTGGCAAAAATCGACAAAAAAATATCCAGGCCAATATGCACATAGAGTTGAAGCAGAATTTTATGCTGAATCCAGATATGAAATCGTAACTAAAATCGGATGATCCGTTTTCGAGATATAGCATGAATTCCGGTTATGGAGGCTGAATGTCCAAAATCGCATATTTTCGCGATTATCTCTTGTTGTGTATAATACATCTTAATTTTTTTTGCAAACTTTTTACAGATAAGTCAATACAATATATGAACAGTATTTTAAAATATTAATTTATCTTCCGGTATAGGAAAACTAGAATGCACTATTTTTTCCTTGGCCCAAAAGCGCGGTATGGGTTCTCTATGTTATAGTCATCCGATACCGATGATTTTCGCCGACAGCGCTTTGTGTACAGAATTTTAGCTGCAAAAATGAAGAGTTATTCCCTAAAACGTAGACTTATGCTTCTGAAATTTGTTTTTTGCTTCCAATAGTACCTTGAGTTTTTTTTAGAGTTGACTAAAGTAAAAAAAAAAACAAGTCCAAACAGCATACGTCTACGTTTTGGGTTATAACTCCTCAATTTTTGCAGCTAAAATTCTGAAATTTTGTATTTAGAGCATTTATTGTACACAAAGCGCTGTCGGAGAAAATCAGCGGTATCGGATGACTATAACATGGAGATCCCATACCGTGATTTTGGGCTAAGGAAAAAAGAGTGCATTCTAGTTTTCCTATACAGGAAGATAAATTAATATTATAAAATATTGCTCATATATTGTATTGCTTCACCTCTACCTGCATATTGGCCTGGATATTTTTTGTCGATATTTGCCCAATTTTTATTTTCAAAAATTCGTCTTGGTTAATAATAACCAACTTCCGGAACATCAAAATTAGTTTTAGAAAAATGTCGTAGAGGTGTTTTATACTCAGAAAGATGAGAGGAATCCGAGTTTCGATGGCGCGGTATCGATTAATTTCCCTCCATACAAATCTCCCCATCCTAATGTACATACATACATTAAGCCGTATCACGTTATATGGACAAAAAAAAAGTTTAGTGTGTGTCAGTTTTATTTGAACACTTATGTCGAAAAAATATTTTTGGTGTAAAAATTTTTTTTTTAGGCCCGCGTTAAAAACAGCTAAATCGCGTTTTTTGTAATAACTTCCTTATTTGATGTCGGATCTCTATGATCTTAATGTCGCAGAAAAGGTCTCGCTCAGCACTATATTTGGCCCATATAAAGTTTTGACCTCAAAGGCTGTCCTGAGTTTTACCTTTAAAAATTTTGGAGTTACTATCCCTAGATTTTTTTATTTTTATCACTAATACAAAGCTCTCAAAAAACCATGAGGAATCCCCCAAAGAAATTCTAGCCTTTATTCACAAACAAAAAAGTTATAACGTTGTAAAATGAAACACTTGTTTTTTTTTTATAAAAAATTACCACAGAGAAGCGGCGAAACACGTCAACTTAATTTTTGGCTCCAGATTACGATGGCGTTTTTAGAAGTGAAGTGTATGCACTCCCATTTTCGAGATATTTAAGAAAACATTTTCAGTTTTCACATACAAAGCGATCCGATGTGGGGGCGTATGAGTAACTATTGTTGAGGTAATAAAAATAAAGAAAAGGGGAAAAACTATACGTACATATATGTATATAAAATGCATATGAGAGGAAAGAGAATACCCTGCACATAAATTCCAATTTGTTTTAAACGTTCGAAACCTGCACTGAAAAAACAACTTACCCAGATTATGGAAAAATGGGAATGTTTCGGCGCTAAAGACACATTTTCATTGTTTTGATGTACAATTTTCTTTAAATCAAGGAATAAAAACAACGTTTTGAAAGAAAATGTTATTCAAAACAATGAAAATATGTCATTAGCGGCGAATCATTCTCATTTTTCCATAATCTGAGTAATTTTTTTTTGAGTGTGTGCAAAGTAATATAAGCGACGAAGAATTCACTTTCAGAGCTCTGAAACTGCTTTCATAAATATCTCTAAATTTGGAGGACATCGTCATTTTTGGTCTCGGTTATCATAGATAAGAAGATGTTTTGGGGATTAAAGTAAAGTGCGTTGTTTTCAATTGAAGACTGAATAATTAACTGCATTTCTAGGGGCAGACGACGCATTCAGCGCAAGTATTGATAATACATTTAGACTTCCGTTGTCTCTTCTTAGGCGCGTATAATTTTACAACGAACTATAGCAGTTTTTCTAAATAACTTGGATGATTTTACGATACGCACGGATGCAGAAATCGTGAAGCCGTTGTAAGCCAGCGCGTTGTGCTTAGAGATCCCACTTGAATACTTACCAAATCTTCACTACAGCCATTATCATTCAATATAAATAACGTTGATCAGCACGAATAGTCCAATCATCAATAATTTTTGGCATATCATGTATCCAGTATTGGTAGCTGTTCCATCGCGGTACAACATTCTCTAGTCAAGCGAGGACTTAGAACACTTTTTAATCAAAAACTCATACTATATGGCGTTACTGCCTCATATAAATAAGAACTTGGGATAATTTTTCAAAAAACAGGTTCTCTGATTTTAAAACGGTATAACTTTTTTGTTTGTGAGTAAAGGCTACAACTTTTTTAGCGGAGTCCTCATGGTTTTTTGAGAGCTTTGTATTAGTGATAAAAATAAAAAAATCTAGGGATAGTAACTCCAAAATTTTTAAAGGTAAAACTCAGAACAACCTTTGAGGTCGAAACTTTATATGGGCCAAATATAGTGCTGAGCGAGACCTTTTCTGCGACATTAAGATCATAGAGATCGGACATCAAATAAGGAAGTTATTACAAAAAACGCGATTTAGCTGTTTTTAACGCGGGCCTAAAAAAAAATTTTTTACACCATAAATATTTTTTCGACGTAAGTGTTCAAATAAAACTGACACACGCAAACTTTATTTTCGTGATACGGCTTAACATACATGTACATCAATGCATGCATGTTTTTTTCAAAACTTTTATTGATTCATAATTTTTGGGGAATTTATTCCTTTACCTTAAAAGCATAATCAGCTCTCAATTGATATCATGCACAAATACCTACTCATAATTCTTTCATCTCAATTTCGTTTATCGTTTGTCACCAATTTCAATAACACCCACCTGACTCCATCTTCAAACACATTCGCCGTTCACAGGTGACAATTGGCATCTAAGCGCCACTTTGGCATGTGTAGCCTGATGAATTGCAAAATTTACAACACGCATTCCAAATTGGCAACCCATGCACCAAGTCACATCTTATCGTTGGTTTTGAGACATCACAGCGCCAAATATTAGTTAACATGAATGCCTCGTGCGGTTATTGAAACGTGATGGACATTTAGAACTAGGCCAAGCCGGTCGCTTGGTCAGTAGCTGGCATTATACAGTTCGCACCGCTCGAAATCGTGATATCGTTTCGGACACAGTAAAAGTGTTTACGTTCAACGTTTATATTTACGTTGTGGTTCACGTTTCCCATAGGCGTAGACGGCCAACAATGGATGCAGCTTTTGCTTGTCAGCTGCCTGTTGCCGCAGTAAAGACCTTTTTAGTAGTGGTTGGTTTCGTATTTGGCAAATCGATCTTTTAAATAATGCGTGAGGAAGACTGAGGCGTTCCAGCTTCCACTGCCGGCCGCCAACCTCTACGTATCTTTGTTGTTGCTACCATTAACAAATTCATATGTACCTACCTGAATATAAAGACACATCCATATCTATGTACATACATACATACGTACGCATCTGCTATGATTATATTCAATATATAATATATTGATATGCACGCATGTATGTATGCCGCTGGTCGGCGTGGCAGCATTGGCGTGACTTGGCGGTCCATTGTGTTGTTGCAGCGTGTCATGTGCGTGAGTATCACATTGAGCGGACGTGATATTTTGAAATTGTTGACCGTAATCTCCAGTTGTGGGATGTGACTGAGTCTCGTAGTAGCAGGTATATACATACATACATCAGGTGCGTAAAATTTTTGAATTGGATTTTCATCCATAAAACAAAACCTCAATGAATTGAGTGGCCTTGCAAAGAAGTCAAAAAGCTTTACATTTATGATACGAACTTTCATACATACATACATATAGGTAATCATAGTAAAGCATAGACACGCCTTTAACCCGCCGTCTTCACATGCGGGAAACTCTAGTATGCTGAGCTCAGCGTGCGACATCCAGCATACCAGACTTTCCCGCATGTGAAGACGGGCCATATTGTAGCTAATGCAAGAAAATCACTAATTAATAAGACTTGGTCACACTGGTCACGCTGTGAAG
Source organism: Urophora cardui (assembly GCA_960531455.1). Taxonomy (NCBI): domain Eukaryota; kingdom Metazoa; phylum Arthropoda; class Insecta; order Diptera; family Tephritidae; genus Urophora; species Urophora cardui. The sequence goes on from OY482673.1 coordinate 60,245,838, forward strand.
TTGTCAAAAATTTGTTCCTCCGTACTTTTGTGCTAAAAAAATATATAATTGATCAATTTAACTCAATAATATTGTGAAAAAGTGTCGGAAAAAGTGTCGCAACTTAGTGTGCTATCAAATTAATATAAAATTGCTTTATATAAATTCTAAAGCGTAAATTAAGGGCCGGTTTCACCATCTCCGGTTAAGCACTTAACCAGAGATTTTTCCCCGGTTAAGCAATTTATTTGACAGCTCGCCATACAATTTACGTCAAACTAACCAGCGATTAAATTAACCGGAGATGGTGAAACCGGCCCTAAGTGTTATTGCTGAGTGATTGTGCATATTGTTGTTGCATTGATCGCACAATAACAAAAGCTCCCACAAACTAAACTCCACCACACACTAGTTTTTCACAACTTAGTGTGGACACAAACCATTCGCGTGGTGTAAAGTAAAGTTTATACATAAGTATCAGAGCTGTAAAAAGCTGCAATCAGATTGTATTACAATCATAAAAATTTGTAATACAAGCGCAGCCGGGTGCAAATGAATATAGACTAAAATATTTGTTTGCACCAGTGAGATGCCCCTCAACCATACTCCTACTAAAGGAGGAGGTTCCCAACAGCGAGATGCCCAACAAACCCAAGTGCAACTACAGCACCAAACCCCGAGATCCCTAGGTACACCCCAACAAATGCCCCAACAGGTAACCCCATCCCGCCTGCCCAGTGTCAACGTACCAAACGTACAACAGCAGATCGAAACCCTGCAAAGGCAACTGGAATTTCTCTATGCCCAACAACAACAAGCCCAGAAACCCCAAACTGCAGGAAACTTGACATCTGCTACCCCAACCGACGAATGGAAGATCGTCAATCCCAAACGCCAACGCGAAAGCCCAGGTAAAAATACTGTCTCTAAAAAACAGGCTACGCTTGACAATTACTGGCTTGCAACCCGCCAACCAAATGAAAATGAAAATGAAACCAGATTTGCCTCCCTTGAAGTTGAGGAAACAAACCAACCAACTGAAAAAATACCCAAGCCGCCGCCAATATTTATAGACAAAGTTCTAAACATTCCCCCCCTAATGAGTTTACTACAAGAAGTTGCTCCAAACTCTTATGATCTAAAGCTCACAGGCAAAGATCAAGTAAAAGTACAAGCATCATCGCTGGATGCTTACAGAACCATAGTATCACAACTGGAACAGAAGGGCACAGAGTTCTATACTTATAAAACAAAACAAGAACGTACCTTCAGAGTGGTTCTCAGAAACATGCATTCCTCAATAGACACAAAAGAAATTGTGGATTCTCTAAAAGATCTCGGTCACTCAGTTACAAACATTTGGAACATAAAACACAGAGTCACAAAAAAGCCTCTCCCCATGTTTATCATTAAACTCAAACCCGACTCCAACAACAAGATGATATATCAAATTAAAAGTCTCCTGCACCCAAAATTACTTTCGAGCCCCCACACCCGAAGCGTGAAATACCGCAATGCGCCAACTGTCAGCAATATGGCCACACAAAGTCCTACTGCCGTCGAAAATCAGTATGTATAAAATGTGCTGGAAACCACCTTTCCGCTGATTGTAAGCGAAAGACAAGATCTGAAGATGTCAAATGTGCTCTATGTGAAGGTAACCATCCAGCAAATTATAAAGGCTGTATGGTATACAAAAACCTCCAAAGCGCCAAATACCCATCTCTGAGGAAAAAAGCTTCTGCACAGCCCCAGGAGAAACCACAACAGCCAAGTCAAACCCCAATTCAAATTGAAACCCCAATTCAAATTGACCCATACCCAGCCACATATGCTCAAGCAGCAAAGAAAGGCGTAACACCCCGTTCGAACCCTAATAATGCTATTCCAAATAGTAATGAAATCCACACCCCAACGCAAAACACTAACGAAATGCGAGAAATGATAGGCTTACTAAAACAAGTCATGCAACAAATGACAGCAATGATGAGCCTGCTCGTCACCTTCACGACTAAAAATTGTGCATCTTCAACCCGTTGAAAATTATTATTTGGAATGCCAATGGCCTATCCAAACACATACTTGAAGTTAAAGTTTTACTTCAGACCCACGATATAGATATACTCCTCATATCTGAGACTCACTTTACTGACAAAAGCTATTTTGAAGTACCGAACTACAAGTTTTACCACACAAAACACCCGAGTAACAACGCTCATGGAGGCTCAGGTATATTGATACGGAAAAGTATTAAACATTACAGCACGAATTCATTCCGTACAAATGCTTTACAAGCCACAAATATTGTCATTGCCCGAGCGGCCAGCTTACACTCTCTGCTATCTATAGCCCGCCGAGGCACTCTATCAGCGCTGCAGAATATGAAAATTTCTTCAAAACTCTTGGAAATCGATTTCTAGCTGGGGGCGATTACAATGCCAAACACACATTCTGGGGCTCTCGTCTCATTACCCCTAAAGGAAGACAACTATATAATGCTATTAGCAAACTCAGTTTAACTCCATTCTCTACTGGAACTCCCACTTATTGGCCAACTGATAAAAATAAAATACCCGACTTAATCGATTTCTGCGTGGTGAAAGGCGTGCTTTCCTCAGATATAACTTGCAAAACGTGCTTTGAATTGTCTTCCGACCACTCTCCAATCCTGGTAACAATTGATAAAAATTTTACACCGACAGCGGATCAATGCAGCCTTTACAATCGGAAGACTGACTGGGAATACTTCCGACACATCATCACGTCTAATCTTGACTTGAAATTAGCGCTGAAATCTGCTGAAGATATAGAGGCAGCAGTCGAACATTTTAACAGCTGCATCCAACAAGCTGCATGGAAATCAACTCCCACCCTCATCAGACAAAAAAGGACAAGCGTTACACACAACATACAAGCTAAGCTCAAAGAGAAGCGACTCGCAAGGAAAAAGTGGCAACAAACCCGTCACCCCGACGACAAGAAAAGATTGAACGCACTCACCAAAGAACTCAAAAATATCCTCAAAATTGAACACAACAGACAAGTTCAACAATATCTCAGTAATATTGATGCAACAGCTGCAACTGATTACTCACTTTGGAAAGCTGCTAGCAAGCTAAAAAGGCCGATTCTCTCCAATTCTCCTATAGGAATGGAAAATAACGAATGGGCGAAAAGTGACGCAGAGAAAGCAAATACTTTTGCACGCCTCCTAAAATCAGTATTCACCCCACATGATATTGAATCCTCACTAAGCACAACAACAGAAGTGAAAAATACTCTAAGTCATCCCTATCAAATGGACCTCCCCATAAAAAAATTCGCAATATCGGAGGTAAAAACCGTAATAGCGAAACTCAACCCAAATAAAGCTCCTGGGTACGATATTATTAATGGCAATGTACTAAAACAATTACCTTACGAAGGCATAAAATTTCTCACCCAACTGTTTAATGCAGTACTAATAACTGCATTCATACCCCCTCAATGGAAAGTCGCTCAGATGAAAATGATTCTGAAACCAGGAAAGTCCCCCGATTCGGCAGCGGCTTACAGACCCATTAGCCTGCTGCCCATTGTCTCAAAAGTCTTGGAAGTTCTTTTCCTTAAAAGACTCCTACCCAAAATAGAAGAACGTAACATTATACCTAATCACCAGGCTTCAGAAGAGGGCACGGAACAATTGAACAAGTACATAGACTTACCGAGAAAATCTACTCTGCCTTTGAGTAAAAACAATACTGTACAGCTGCCTTTCTAGATATATCCCAAGCTTTTGATCGCGTATGGCACGACGGCCTCCTCTATAAAATAAAAAATACTCTCCCTACAAATTACTTTCTATTTATACAATCTTATCTAAAAAATCGCTACTTTTTCGTCAAAGAAGGAGCAGAGCAGTCTGAGCTTTACGAGAGCTTAGCAGGCGTCCCGCAAGGTAGTGTAATGGGCCCAATACTGTACCTACTTTACACATATGATCTCCCAATAGCAGAAGGAGTCACTGTCGGCACTTTTGCCGATGACACTGCCGTACTGGCTGCAGACCTCAACCCTAACGTGGCCTCACTCAAGCATCAGAGAAGTTTAAATAAAATTACCCATTGGCTGAAAGACTGGCGGATAAAGTCAAATGAATCAAAATCTGTCCAAGTGACGTTTACCACTAGACGTAACAATTGCCCACCCGTAAAACTCAACGGCATTGATATACCGCAAAGTGACGTAACAAAGTACCTTGGTATGCATCTCGACAGAAAACTAACATGGAGAACACACATATTCACCAAACGAAAAGCTCTTGGTATAAAACTGAGAAATCTTTATTGGCTCATGAATCGAAACTCCCAACTATCAATCGACAACAAACTCCTGCTCTACTCAGCTATCTTAAAACCCATTTGGACTTATGGCATACAGCTGTGGGGAACCGCAGCAAACTCAAATATAGAAATTCTCCAAAGATTCCAATCGAAAACCATTAGAATGATTGTAAATGCGCCCTACTACGTCACCAACGACCAACTACATCGTGACCTAAAGATACCTACTATCGCTGAAGAAATCAGAAAGTATGCTGCATCATACAAAATGAGAATATTAGCTCACCCCAACCCACTCGTTCTAGCCCTAACGGCAAGACCAATTAATTTCGTACGCCTCAAAGGAAAATCATTTACTGTTCTTTATTGATGCACTGCAATAAATGGATGCGCAACTGAGAGCAACCATACATGCCCACCATGTTTATTAAGTTATTATTAATTACTAATTACTTTTAACGAACCACAAAATTGTTAGATGTATTTTACTTATACAGTTGGCAAAATATATTGGATGCTAAAAAAAAAAAAAAAAAAAAAAAAACAAGTAAGGAAGCCTAAGTTCGAGTGCAATCGAACATTAGATACTCAGCTGTATGCTTTCATTGTTTGTTTGCGTTTGTTCGATATAGGGTGTATTTTATATGAAACGAGTGCTGCATAAACAGGGCGCAGCCACGCCCATTTTCAAAATTTATATCAATCATCCAAATAAGCATACAAATATTATTGTTAGTGCAAAATTTCATCCCTCTATGACTTTTAGTTACAAAGACTTCACGTTACAAATTCCAAAAGGGTGTTCCAGAAATATCTTTGTTAAAAAGTAGGCGTGGTCATAAACCGATTTCAATACATTTTTGCGTGTCTATTAACACATGTTATAAAAGTGTATAAACCAAGTTTCGTCATAATATCTCAATTATTTGTCGAGTTAAAGGCTAAGAAATCTCATATATCCCTTTGTCTAAAAAGAGGCGGTGCCACGCCCATTTTCCAAACTTTTTTATTTTTTGTTTCCGGTCTATTGTAAAACTCATGTCACAAAATTTCAATGAATTATCTTTATATTTCACATAGATATCGCTTAAAATGGTTTTATTAGGTCACTTTATAATACACATATATAAAAGTGGGCGCGGTCGTCAACCGATTTTGGTAATTTTTCGTCCACACATTTGGCTAAGTAAATATATCACGCGTACCAGATTTCATCGATATATCTTTAACGGTTTCTGAGTTATGGCTTATTAAACTTTCAATATTCGCTCCTTAATAAGTGGGCGTGGCACCGCCCATTTTCCAAAATTTTTGTAGTTTTTGTTTTATGTCCATAGTTGGACTCCTGCCACAAAATCTCAGTGATTGATCTTTATATTTGACAGAGATATCGCTTAAAATGTTTTTATTAGGCCCCCTTATATTTCCTATATATAAAAGTGGGCGTGGCCGTCAACCGATTTTGATAATTTTTCGCCAAAACATTTGACTAAGTAATTATATTACGCGTACCGAATTTCATCGATATATCTTCAACGGTTTCTGAGTTATGACTCATAAAACTTTCAATGTCTGCCCCTTAATAAGTGGGCGTGGCACCGCCCATATTCCAAAATTTTTGTGTTTTTTGTTTTATGTCCATAGTTGGACTCATGCGACAAAATTTCAATGATAGATCTTTATATTTGACAGAGATATCGCTTAAAATGGTTTTATTAGGTCACTTTATAATACACATATATAAAAGTGGGCGTGGCCGTAAACCGATTTTGATAATTTTTCGTCAAAACATTTGTCTATGTAAGCAAATTACGCGTACCAAATTTCATCGATATATCTTCAACGGTTTCTGAGTTATGACATATAAAACTTTCAATGTTTGACCCTTAATAAGTGGGCGTGGCACCGCCCATTTTCCAAAACTTCATCAAATTTCTTCATAAGGGCCCGAGCTCAATACGTGGGTAAAATTTTAAAACTCTAGCTATATTAGTGGCTGAGATACCAAATTTCCGATTTTTTCTATATAGGAAAAGTGGGCGTGGTCATGGTCCGATTTCGCCCATTTTCAATACCAACCGTCCCAGTCTCGATACCAACTTGCGTTCCAAATTTCATCAAAATATCTCAATTTTTGCGCGAGTTAGAGTGTTTACAGACGGACGGACGGACGGACGGACGGACAGACGGACGGACGGACGGACGGACGGACGGACGGACGGACGGACGGACATGGCTCAATCGATTTCTCTTTTCACCCTGATCATTTTGATATATATAAGTCTATATCTATCTCGATTATTTCATTCTGTTACAATCCACCGTTATGTGATTAAAACTATAATACTCTGTGTACTAGTACAGCTGAGTATAAAAATTAATGAGCAAAATTTCTGGTTCAGAACCGGGGAAAATTTTTCAAGAGGCCTACCTCAGTTGAAGTTAAATATTCACCAGTTCAGAAGACACTCCTTAAGTTGTATGAAACTCCAAAAGTGTTTAATATTCTATGCATATTTTTAATGAAGTATGTATCTGATACAGTGGTTTTAAAAATAGTTAAATTTTTTCCGAGGTTCATGCCAAAAGAATATGAATTCGAGACAATAGTCTTGTTCTACATACATACACACATAATATGTGTCACATATGTATGAACGTACCCTGCAGAAAACGGAACTAGTCTATACATGCATGTACAAATCAGCCGGTTGTGGCAATCAACTATCCCAAAACCTGCCACATTCAATATAAAAATATTGGTCCAATTAACATTGCAATGTCCTAGCACAGGACTAGACATATACGCCGACAGTGATTCCGGCGACGCCGGCGTGCTTTTTCGCGCCGGCGCGCCTGCCCCAAATCTACAAATCACAATCCTCATTCAAATTAATTTTATTTAGTTACCTTAATAGCACTGGCTGAATGGAATAAATAATCTAATTTCCACCTTAAATTGTTGAAACTTTTTTATTTACAGCAAAAAACAATTGTTACATAAACTAAAATTTAAAATAAAGAAAATAAATATTAAAGAATATTCACAAATCCATATGTAAGGGTAAATTTAAATTCATTTGCTTATTTTGTGTGATAATAAACATGCATACATATATGTATTTACATACATATTTATATATATATAAGGCACTTTAAAATAAATATATGTATATACAGTGTTGGAAAAAATAATAGGGACAAAATTTTGCAATTCTCCATTTATTTCAAGACCAAATAATAATTACCATATATTGATGCTTACACCAGTGGTCCGCATTTCTGCAAACAATTGTTTGCGCTCAAATCACACCGACACGTTACGCTCTTTCTTTACTAGATGATTTAGTCCAGAGATCCCCAAAACTCTAACTGCAGCAGTGTTAGTAACTGCAGCAGTATTAGTGAAAAACGACTAGTTGAGTGCCCAGCTACTACCGTCGCATCGTTCAGTAGCTTTAGTGATGGGCGAGTCCGAGATGTTTAGACAATCGAGAGAATCGCCATCGTTGCAAATTCACAATCGAGTCAAAAGTTGACTCGCTCCTCGACTAAACAATCGAGATGTTTTTGCGATTGTTCCGAGTCAGCGAGTCGGAGGTTGTTTCGATGACATCTCGACTACACAACCGAGATGTTTTTGCGATTGTTCCGAGTCGGCGAGTCGGAGATTGTTTCGATGACATCTCGACTACACAAGCGAGATGTTTTTGCGACTGTTCGGAGTCGGCGGGCCGGCTGTTGTTTTGATGATTTGTTTTAGTTGATAAAATAAACTGAATGAGTGTTGTTGATGAAGAAAGTAGGATTGTTAATGGAAGTGAGGCAAATACATATGTAAATAAATGAACCAAATTGAAAAATATGCTATATATAGACGCTGCATTTTTGCAATCACAATTAAAGAGTGTCGTGCTTAATAAATACAATTAATTATTTAAACATTAATACATTAATAAATTTTCTGAAGTGAGACGCTTACGAAACAAATTAATTTTACGAGCAGTAACAACGGCAATAGATTTGTACCACTGTATACTTTTTTAAGTAATTTTGATATTCAAGCGGTAAAAACAAATGTTATGAATTTTTTGCAGCGAGTCCGAAATGTAGGGTTGCTTTGAAAACGAGAGGAATCATTGGCGAGTCCGAGATGTTTTAGCGATTGTTTCGACTGACGGCCATTTACGACTTGACTCGAATACGAATGAAAACCATCGAGAGCATTCGAGATGTTTCAACAATCGAGAGAATCGAATAGAACATCTCGGACTCGCCCATCACTAAGTAGCTTGCGGGCAAGCAAAAAGACAACAACGTGCACGCATATATTTTTCGCTTTTATGCGCTGCTATACCACGTCGCACAATGCAATACGAAAAATACTTTATGATGCCCAATGCTTGCGCGACGTCGTATAAAAGCGTATGAAAACGAAGTATGCGTATACGTTGTTATCTTTTTGCTTGCCCGCAAGCAACTGAATCGTCGCACGGTCGTAGATGGTCACCTAACTTTTGCGCTCTTACTACGACAAAACGAGAGAGTATAACAATCTGTGTGAGTTGAGCGTTGCACCTCAGTGCTATGAAACGAAGACCCCTGATTTAGTCGTCACTGATAGCCATGGGTAATGGCGCAATTTATTTGGCGCTGATACAATAACTCCAGCGCCAGTCGTGGCGCCAACTCACGGTACTGGCGCAATAACACCTTTAGCGCAATTGTCATGGAATGATCGATAAATAACATTTGTTCGTTTGTTACTGTTTACCATCCCTGTTTTATTTCTTTTGGCGCAATTCTGCTTACATATACGAGGGCACAATTAATTTAAATTTTCATAATCATTTGGAAACATATTCCGTATATTTGTGAAAATATGCTGGAAATTAAGGTCACTTAGATCACTATCAAGCATACATAATTGTGACGGTGTCATACGTATACATATACTATGGTGCTGTTATTGGCGTTGTGGTTGCGCCATTTTACACTAGCGCTATATTGGTGCTGGTGTTAGCGCACGAAATTGAGTCGGTGTTATATTGCAAAATTGAGTTGGCGCCATATTGGGTTGGCGCTATATTGAGTTGGCGCATTTCCCAAATCGGAGTTAGCGCAATAACTCCAGGGTTGGTGTTAGCGCAATTGCGCCGCGCAGCGCAGTGTTACCCATACCTAGTCACTGAGCAAGCGGCGTAGCAACATCGAGAGTGCTTGTCGCTTGTTTGCACGTTGAAAACAATTTACTATGCTACCTAATATCGACGCACGTGGTCAATTTACTATCAATAATTTCTCATACCCACACAATTTCTATAATTTCTGTAACCGAAATTGAAGGGCGTGCGTATTAAGCAAACTCGACTCCCAATTATCGTTTTGCTGACAGTTGAAACTAAGCATTGTGGGTGATTATTTGCAAAAAAATTGACATTAGCTTTCGATATCGTGTGTGTTAGTTACATATTCCACAAAATAACAAGATTTTCTCGGATTTTCTATATTTTTCAATTTCTTTATCTATATACGCACGTAACTCAATTTCGGTTCAACGCATATGGAAAATTTGCGGGCGTGCGTCAATTTGAGGCTTGTGTACATATATACATATGTATTATTTACGCATTGCATTTGCCCGATCACAGTTCGTTCGACCGACCATAGCGCTCTCACTAATACAATCTCAATTTCAAATTTGCCTACCATTGGCTTACACGGAGAGGACATGCTTCAATGACTCTGGGGTGGTTTTTGTATAATAATTTAATTTTTATGAATAAAAATAATGAAATGTATAATTTAAGTTGGAAATAATAATAGGGACAAACTTTAAATTCGATTGTTTTTCAAATAAACTACAATATTACTGCTGCAGCTAGATTTAAACTAATGTTTAGTTGAAGCTCCTTTATTTTTTATAACTTCCTCACTTCTTCGTGGCATAGGGTTGACCAAATCAGCGCAATTTGCAACTGGTATTAAGTACCAAGATTCTTTAATTTTTTTTTCCATAACTCTTGCTTATTTTTCCATTTTTGATACCCCATCGTCTTCTTTAATATTCGCTATAGGGCTGAGGTTCGACAACTGTGACGGTTACTCCAAAACAGCAACTTTCTTACGTTCAAACCATGAGTTTTCGATACTGGAGGCATGTTTGGGATCATTTGCATGCATAAATCGCCATCTAATGATATCAAGGAGGGTTTAAATTATTAAATTTTGAGTAGAACAATTAGCAACAGACCTCGAGAAGTAGGACTAAATGGAAGAGATCCCCGAAAAGTTCCGTATCTGAGAAAAAATTATGTAACATGTTTTTGTTAATAACTTTTAACGGGCAAAAAATAAAACATTTCCGCATTCAGGTTCGTGTTCCTGAGGTCAAAACACGTCGATTGATTCCTTTTTTTAATTTTGAAGAACTTTAGCAGTTAGCAAAACTAGGAAAATATGTACACATCTCGCTCCATACGGGTATGGCGCGCCAGCGCACGCCGCCGCGCTGATACGCCGATTTCACGGATTATGGCGGCGGCGGCCGATTATGAAGGTAATCGGCGCGGCGGCGGCGGCGTCAATCGGCGGCGTATATGTCTACACAGGACCACATGGTCCATCGCTCGATCGCATCAAACTAGTTTAAAAACTAACTTGCCGTAGCTACTTTGCAAACCACCTACAAGAGTTTACTTTTTAAACTAGCTACGACAAGTTACTTTTTAAACTACTCTAAGGAGTTAAAAATGTAAAATATTTCCATAACTACTTCATTCTTGAGCCCTCAATACCAATTTTTTTTTTAAGGAAAAATTGGTGTGAAAAATTAATATTTTTTGGTAGAAGTTATAGATCCATTTCGGAGACTACCACATCTCTTCAACAGACTTCTTTTTAACATTTTTATTCTTTGGCGTCCGCCGAGATTGACCCTCGGATTTTCCGGTTGGTAATCTAATGGCTACCGCCGCCTTGCATTTTGTATGTATTAATTTTTCCTTTTTACAACCTATCATCCAGCAACCATGATGCAATAATAAAATGGTGGACGCAGCAGAGGACGGCTATTTTGTTTTTGGAATAGTAAGCTGTCAAATTATCGTCTTTTGTTTTGATTTTTCCCTCTTGCACGTGTTATTCGTGGAAATAGCTTGTGTGTTCGCTTGTATGTTCGCTGGGGTTTTTTCTGTTTTTGACATTCTTATCTACGGCCGTTCAACGGTAATCGCCTATTCTCTTTTAGCCGCTACGACCATATAGAATCATTGGATCATGTCCAGCAACAGTGACCTTTCCGACGTTCTCGGCATTTGTCACCTGTATGTTGGTGTGGTTGTGTGTTTGTTTGGTTTGTTCAAATTCTATTTTTAGCACAAGCAATGTTTTGTGCTAATTATCTTGAGCTTGTTTTTCGGCTGGCTCATCCGATTAAATTTTACTTTTGCTTTTTTGGTCGTTTTTATTTTCATAACTACATAGGTACTTCATTCTTGAGCTCTCAGGACCAATTTTTTTATACTCAGCTGTACTAGTACACAGAGTATTATAGTTTTGATTTCCTAACGGTGGATTGTAACAGAATGAAATAATCGAGATAGATATAGACTTATATATATCAAAATGATCAGGGTGAAAAGAGAAATCGATTGAGCCATGTCCGTCCGTCTGTCCGTCCGTCCGTCCGTCTGTCCGTCCGTCCGTCTGTCCGTCTGTGCGCACGATAACTCGCGCAAAAATTGAGATATTTTGATGAAATTTGAAATGTAAGTTGGTATCAAGACAGGAACGGACGGTATTGAAAATGGGCGAAATCGGACCATGACCACGCCCACCTCCCCTATATAGTAACAAGTAAGGAAGCCTAAGTTCGAGTGCAATCGAACATTAGATACTCAGCTGTATGCTTTCATTGTTTGTTTGCGTTTGTTCGATATAGGGTGTATTTTATATGAAACGAGTGCTGCATAAACAGGGCGCAGCCACGCCCATTTTCAAAATTTATATCAATCATCCAAATAAGCATACAAATATTATTGTTAGTGCAAAATTTCATCCCTCTATGACTTTTAGTTACAAAGACTTCACGTTACAAATTCCAAAAGGGTGTTCCAGAAATATCTTTGTTAAAAAGTAGGCGTGGTCATAAACCGATTTCAATACATTTTTGCGTGTCTATTAACACATGTTATAAAAGTGTATAAACCAAGTTTCGTCATAATATCTCAATTATTTGTCGAGTTAAAGGCTAAGAAATCTCATATATCCCTTTGTCTAAAAAGAGGCGGTGCCACGCCCATTTTCCAAACTTTTTTATTTTTTGTTTCCGGTCTATTGTAAAACTCATGTCACAAAATTTCAATGAATTATCTTTATATTTCACATAGATATCGCTTAAAATGGTTTTATTAGGTCACTTTATAATACACATATATAAAAGTGGGCGCGGTCGTCAACCGATTTTGGTAATTTTTCGTCCACACATTTGGCTAAGTAAATATATCACGCGTACCAGATTTCATCGATATATCTTTAACGGTTTCTGAGTTATGGCTTATTAAACTTTCAATATTCGCTCCTTAATAAGTGGGCGTGGCACCGCCCATTTTCCAAAATTTTTGTAGTTTTTGTTTTATGTCCATAGTTGGACTCCTGCCACAAAATCTCAGTGATTGATCTTTATATTTGACAGAGATATCGCTTAAAATGTTTTTATTAGGCCCCCTTATATTTCCTATATATAAAAGTGGGCGTGGCCGTCAACCGATTTTGATAATTTTTCGCCAAAACATTTGACTAAGTAATTATATTACGCGTACCGAATTTCATCGATATATCTTCAACGGTTTCTGAGTTATGACTCATAAAACTTTCAATGTCTGCCCCTTAATAAGTGGGCGTGGCACCGCCCATATTCCAAAATTTTTGTGTTTTTTGTTTTATGTCCATAGTTGGACTCATGCGACAAAATTTCAATGATAGATCTTTATATTTGACAGAGATATCGCTTAAAATGGTTTTATTAGGTCACTTTATAATACACATATATAAAAGTGGGCGTGGCCGTAAACCGATTTTGATAATTTTTCGTCAAAACATTTGTCTATGTAAGCAAATTACGCGTACCAAATTTCATCGATATATCTTCAACGGTTTCTGAGTTATGACATATAAAACTTTCAATGTTTGACCCTTAATAAGTGGGCGTGGCACCGCCCATTTTCCAAAACTTCATCAAATTTCTTCATAAGGGCCCGAGCTCAATACGTGGGTAAAATTTTAAAACTCTAGCTATATTAGTGGCTGAGATACCAAATTTCCGATTTTTTCTATATAGGAAAAGTGGGCGTGGTCATGGTCCGATTTCGCCCATTTTCAATACCAACCGTCCCAGTCTCGATACCAACTTGCGTTCCAAATTTCATCAAAATATCTCAATTTTTGCGCGAGTTAGAGTGTTTACAGACGGACGGACGGACGGACGGACGGACAGACGGACGGACGGACGGACGGACGGACGGACAGACGGACGGACGGACATGGCTCAATCGATTTCTCTTTTCACCCTGATCATTTTGATATATATAAGTCTATATCTATCTCGATTATTTCATTCTGTTACAATCCACCGTTATGTGATTAAAACTATAATACTCTGTGTACTAGTACAGCTGAGTATAAAAATCGGAAATTTTGTATCTCAGTCACTAATAGAGCTAGAGTGATAAAACTTCACACACCTATTGAGCTCAGGCCCTTATGAAGAAATATGGTGAAATTTTGGAAAATGGGCGGTGCCACGCCCACTTATTAAGGGTCAAACCTTGAAAGTTTTATATGTCATAACTCAGAAACCATTGAAGTTATATCGGTCAAATTTGGTACGCGTCATTTACTTACTTAGGCAAACGTTTGGACGGAAAATAGTTAAAATCAGTTGACGGCCACGACCACTTTTATATATGTATATTATAAAGTGACCTAATAAAAACATTTTAAGCGATATCTCTGTCAAATATAAAGATATATAACTTTTTGGTTGCTTGTTTTTCCGACAGGGTAGGAATATGATGTATTGAGGAACGATTTTCCGTCATCCCTTGTCAAGTTTGGTTTGGAGACAAACCGGAACGAAAGAAGACACTGAAGATGGCGCATATTAGCCGAAACCGGTTTGTCTCCAAACCAAACTTGACAAGGGATGACGGAAAATCGTTCCTCAATAAAGATATATCATTGAAATTTTATAGCAGGAGTCCAACTGCGGACATAAAACGAAAAACACAAAAATTTTGGAAAATGGGCGTGGCACCGCCTCTTTTTAGAAACAGGAATATACGTGATTTCTGAGCCTATAACTCGACAAATAATTGAGATATTATAACGAAACTTGGTTTATACACTTTTATAACTTGTGTTAATATACACGCAAAAATTTATTGAAATCGGTTTATGACCACGCCTACTTTTTAACAAAGATATTTCTGGAACACCCTTTGGGAATTTGTAACGTGACATCTTTGTAACTAGAAGTCATAAAGGAATGAAATTTTGCACAAATAATAATATTCATATGCTTGGTTGGATGACTGATAAAAATGTTGAAAATGGGCGTGGCCACGCCCACTTTATGCGGCACTGGCTTTATATAAAATAATCCGTGTTTCCATCAAACGCAAACAAACAATGAAAGCATACAGCTGAGTATCTAATGTTCGATTCCACTCGAACTTAGGCTTCCTTACTTGTTTAATATTTAGATTAATGCTTCTTGGCAATACTGTTAATAAACATCGTGCAGCGGTTACGATCGTTAAAACCGATCTTCAAACACGAATCTACATACAAACATATGTATATATGAACTGGCCCAATGATTGGCTACATGTGACAAGTTCGTAGCTAGTTGACTGGGGCACAAATGTACCAAGTACTCCAACAATTTTTGCAGGGTACCCAGAAAACAGACTCCTAAGCCTAAGCTGAAGCTAAGTTGTTAAAGTGGAATACGCTGGCAGCGCTGCTTGCACTCATTTGCTCTGCTCCAAATGTTTTATAAAACATAATAATACTTCATTTTAACACATCCCAAACAGAGAGAAAAGGAATTGAATTCTTATGAGCAAAGCACAATGTGTGGCGAGCGTAAAAATTGCGTATTGTCGCCTCGGTCCATTTTCAACTGACATGCCGATTGCACTAACACAAACAATCACTCACACATATACACTGCTTGGCAATCCAGATTGCAAGTGGCCAAGGACCTTAGGGTGTACTCTCAGAGAGAGAGAGAGAGAGAAAGAGACATCAACAAAGGAAAATCAGCCTCATTTTAAGCCTTTGCCCATACAACTTAACTTCCCTTAAAATTTTCAGGCCTTATTTCATTAAAAAGCCTTTAAATCTTCTGTAATAATTCTTAAATAAGGCGTAGATTTTTTGCTGGGTACATAATGTAAATATATACAAATATAATATGGAGGGGGAAATAGTGCAACGAAATATCACTGGCCTCGATATGCGAGTGAGAGAGCCAAAGCGTGTGTATTGTTAGAAATGTAGTTTTGTAGCGAACTGAGCTCCAACATCCCCACATAAAATGCTGTGTTGTTTGATTATGGAGCTCTCGGTAGCATGTATGTATGCACCCTGCAAAAATGTGCGATTAGTCGCGGATTCAACTCTTTCGGAAAGAATCGGTCCACAATTGTTCCCGAACGTGTATAAATGTAGACTAATTGTAGGCCTACAGTTTTTATGCCGGCTCCGAACGGCGAATGCATTTTTTGTGAGAAGCTTTTTCATGGCAGAAATACACTCGGAGGGTATGCCGCCCACTGCCGAGAGGTGACCGCTTTCAAGGCAGATCTAGGAAGGTAGGCCAAGTGGCGAATTCAGAAACTACTTTTTTATATGCAAAGGTAGAGTGTAATGTCAAAATCCAACCGAATTCACATCATGACCAATAGGAATGGACGAGCCCCAAGCGAATTTTAACAATACACTCTACCAATTACAATAACAAAATACATGGGAAATTTCTGAATTCGCCACCGGGCCTCGGAAAACACTTTCAGAAAGTACTTTTTTGGTGGCTACACGAGAAAATTTTACTTTTTCACTTCCTGAAAGCACTTTCATTGCATCGTCTGGCAGGACCTTAAGGTTAGCATTAGCCGGTCCTCTGATGAAATTGGCCTCCTATGGCAAGTTTTCCATTTTCTTTCTAATTTGTGGCTTATTTTCGATAATATGTAATCGAATGTTTGTATTTCCATATGCATAAAATTCGCAAATTTTTCGGGGTACTTCCTAAAATTTGAAAATAATTTTTCAAATTCTCCACCCGTTTGTCTCTTATTTCATTAATAGGATGTGTACAATATCTGGGTTTTTGATGTGTAAACATCTTTGCTGTAGCTACGAGTGATTTCGAAAAACAGGTAAAGTTTACGCGTAAACGTAAATGACCTTTGTGTTAGTGCACTGCTGCGTCCGTGTGAATCGCTTGGCACTGTCAGTGGTAGGTAGGTAGATAGACATGTACTTACAAATGCTTGCATGCATAGCCGTGCAAATGCAAATATCGATTAAATGCACATTTGGTTCCCGCCCTTCTGGAAGCTGCTGAACTGCACGATGTCCAACCCTCGATCGTTCTCGTGAACGGCGGCAAAAAGGGTTAAAATTACATAGTTTCGTCGATATATATAGTAATTTGGCCACAACTATATATATGTAATTCTTTTGATCCTGCACATCTTGCGCCGCTTGGCCTTGTTTACCCACTGTCTATAGTAACTGGTTCAATATGTACATACATACCTTCTTCGCTGAGACGAACCTGCATTCTAAATAACACTGGATCCATGGAGGAACAATAAAGGAGAATGCATAAGATCAGCTGACTTCTTCTTCAATCTTCATAAACACACACGAACACAAGCATTTTTTTTGTTGACATATTCCACACACACACGCACCCTAGCATTTCCATAGGGGCCACATCTGTCAAATTCTTCTACATTCCTCTTTGCATGACACTTCTGGCCCCACTATGTATGAAGGTATGTCGTTATGCATTCTCCTTTATTGTTCCTCCATGCACTGGATCACAAAATGAAATTTGTTATCTGTACTTTGGACGCCACTACCCTATCTACATGTAAAATCGATCGCTGATGAAAATCGAGGCCATTTTTAATTCTATGGGAAGGTTTTTGAGATATCGGCAATTTACCGTTTGGCTACCCCTTAATGCGGTGTTGTGATAACTTCGTCATAGATAATAAGTATTAGGTCATCCCCGTTACTTTTACTTAAATTTTCGTTATTTTTGTAGTATGTATTTTAATATTTGACTTCCTTTACACATCCGTTGGAGTAATGGCTTTGCCATGAAGAAGATGACATTGAATTGTATCCCTCATCTATGCCGAACTATGGAAAAATAAACTAAACTATTGGACCAAAAAAAGTTTATTAATTAGACATATGTATGTACCTCTTTCTTCTTCCACATGAATAATTTCTCTCTAAATTCAACACGTATACCCGAGTGGCGGATTGGCTATAAATACTAGCGAACCAACGAGATTAACTCAGAACAAAACCAGATACTGAAGATGGCACATAACCGAAACCGGTTTATAACCAAATCAAACTTGACAAGGGATGACGGAAATTCGTTCCACAATACATCGCGTTAGAAAAAACTTTGATAATTTAATAACAAGAAGGAAATTTTAAGTTTTATTTTTTATTTCAATAATAGCACTGTTGGATAAAATTAAAAAAGGAAAGTGAAATAACCCGGAATGTCACATTAGTATGTATGTATGTAGTTCATGTTGTAAATTATATATCATTGTGAGCGTTCGTAAAACCCCTTTTTAGCACAATAAGAAAACTCTTGAAGTTATAGAAAATGTAACACCCAAAACAGTTTTTTGACCATAGGTAAACATTTTTGGTGCTTACACAAAAAATTGCGATCACTTCTATTTAAGCCCTTTATCAGATAGAATAATGCGATTGAAGCTTTTGAAACAGATAATGCAGATACATTTTTGAGAACATGGAAGAAGTCTTCCAGATTTTCAAAAGCAATTAGATTCGGCTCGTATCCAACAAATAAAGGACAACCGAGCAAGGCTTGTTCTCATAAACGAATTTATCAAGCTTTGTAGTAGGCAAAAGTTAGCGCTACGCGGAACTGGCGATTATGGAGATCTCAGCAAAAAGACTGACCATTAAACACTGAAAAAAAAATTATCAAACGTTTGAGAAAATATTGTTTCTAAAGTTGAGAATCAGCATATATATCATTTGAAAATAAACCTATTTTCAAGTGTTCATCAAACATTGTTTATCAATTTTAAAATAACTTACAACACATTTGAAAAAAAAAATTTATTTCGCATTTTGTACCATTTCACGAATTTCAACATGTCAAGGCTTGAAGGAACGAAGAAATTTTGTGTGTTTGCTAATTTCAGTCGGCGTTCGTTGTTCTACTCGAGCAGTCTTTTAACGGTTGAAATGATGATGGTTGAAAATGACTGTGTGTAATAATGATTCTGTATATCTTACTCTTATTTTATTTGTTTGTGGCTTTTTGTGAAGTTACACAAAATTTAATAAAAACAGTTTGTTTCTCACATGTGTGTATGCATATTAAAAAAGATATTAACATACTCATGTAACTGTACAAAAGGTACCGGCAAAATTCACCCGCACGGGTAAATGAAAAACATCACATCAGAGTACAAATATGTACGAGTAATATATATGTACATACATTTATTTATTCCATTCCACTTCTGCGCTCAAAACACAAACTCTCTCACTATCCCTCAATTTTTCTGTACTCTAGAGTACAAATATGTAATACATACATACATCTATTGATTGCATTCCATTTCGTACCACCTTTGAAATAGGTTTGAGAAAATGAAATGAATCAAATTGAGAATCAGCCCAAAATCCCATACTAAAAATGAGCCGTTTTGTTTGAGAACGCTATCAAGGGAAATTTGAGGTGCATTTGATAACAAACGTTTGATATTTGACAAAAGGGTTACTTCTCAAATGAACCTCAAATTGAAAATGAAGAAAAATGTTTATTGGGTGCTCATAATGATGGTAACTATCGCGCGATCATGCGTATGCGTACGGAATATGGGGATGAAATTGCCAAACGCTATTTTGAAGCAAAGAGCGTATATATACACTCTTTGGATTGACGTCATTATGACGTCGCTCAGTCGAAAACATTGATAGAGTTCAGTTACAGAAACTCAGCACTGCTGCCGGAGGAAGGATCCAAAAAAACGCATCTAATGTATGTATATATGTATGTACATTAGACTGGTTGGTCCCCATACGAAATAAAAAAGTTGTAAAAGTCCGCCCCTAAATTTGAAGCGTATATTGAGAGGGTTAAGGGACACAAAAAAAATATTTTTTGACCCCGCGAAATTCCGCCGAAATGGTTTTTTTCTTCTAACTTTGTTATTTTTCATCCGATTTTTAAAATTGACACGTCATTATTTTCGTATTTCGAAGCTCTGTATTTTCTTCTAATGTCCGTTTGAACTCTGAAGTCAAATAACAAAGTTACAATAAAAAAAATTATTTCGGCGGTATTTCACGGGATCAGAAAAAAAATAAAAATTTTGTCTTTAATCCTCTCAATATAAGCTTCAAATTTAGGGTCGGAATTTTACAACTTTACATATACAGAATTGCTTAAAAAAATTAGTTAAAGAATAGCTACGTTAAATAACTTCTTTGTGACGTAACTTCTTTGTTTATTAATAATATTATATAAAATTTTCAGGAGAGCCAAAAAACTTTTTCTTTTTTACAGGCAATGATATGGTACAAGGCCACGTATAGCTGTTATTTTTCGGTTAAAAAAGACTCTGATGTAAAAGAATTTTTGGCAGTCGCTGGAGATATATTATGTGTACCGATTTTTGAAAGAAACCCGATTTCGAAAAACTTGGAGTTGTGTCACTTTATGATTTAGGGTGCGGTATGTACTCTTCCAAGTTTTCATAGAAAATCTATTTGTTGTAGTACATTTAATAGTATTAATTAAGACCAGTAGAACTCACATGCACCCCTTTCCTTTACCACTCCACAAATCATCCGAATCAACTCAGCTCGCTTCACTTGAACAAAAACACAATGAAATCAGTAATTTGCAACATTTTAAAAATTAAATTAGTGTTTACACTCAACTTTGCCGGAGGGCATGAACACAAATTCGAAAATACATACGAAACAACACGAAAACAATAACTTTCAAAACTCACCCTTTGAAAGGCTGACTCGTGCAAACGGAAGCCAATTAAAAGCAAACGATTGAGGATTGCAGATTGTGCATTGTGACGCTGTTCGGTCCATGATTAAGGGTAAATGAGGGAAGTTTAACAGAAGCACAGCAGGTCTCAACACTTTCTAATCGCATTACATGATCGGCCCTCAATTTAACCAAACAAGCAACGGAATGGGCTGTTTGAGTTTGTAGGTATGTATTCGATTCGATTGGAAATGTTTCCGAATTCTATATATGTATATATGTACATACATACACCCAAAAGTAAAAAAGACAGATGCATATGATGTATATATGTATTATCCTGGATAGAGAGAGAAATTAGGTACCTACCCTTACCCTTAAGCAGGTAAAAGTAAAAGTAGCGAGGGAGTTCAATATTGAGACTTCCACTACGACGATTGGCAACTTTCAGTCGGAACCTACACGTGTTGCCAGCTAACAAGAACACGGCAAATAATAAAGAGAAACGTGCAAGCTACATAAGGCCATTCAGGACGGGAAGCAGATAGCGTGGATTGATGAGACGAATTTTGCCGCATGTGTGTTGTGCTCGATCCAGCGTAGGTCAGCGCGCTGAACAGGTTTTGCCGGATGCACGAGGTCCGAACGGGCACTTAATTGGTGGTATAACAGCCGGGGGTGTTTTACTTATGAACCGCAGAAGAGGCTCGTTCACTGCCGAGGCATGTGGTGAATGAGTCGAAAGGCTCATTGAGCGCTGATGTGAAATCTGAAATAGCGTTAGGGATTTAATAGTAGTTTGCGACAATGCACCTTGTCGCTCTTCATTAGAAGAGAAAGTGCAACAGCATTCGGGAGGAAAAGACAAAGTTTTGCGCTAGGGCCTTACGCACCAATGCTGAACCCAATTGAGCACATTTGGTCGAAAATAAAAATGCGCGTTAAGACCAATCTGCGTGTGCTTAGTGTGCACCCGCCTGGAATTGGCGAACAACGGTTGCACTATTTGGAAGGCATAATCGACGGTGCAAAGGAAGCAGTAACCGGCGGTGATTGTGCAAGAGCAAGGGCTTTCCCATTTTAGTTTATACTTTGTCATTACATTCTTACATTTTCTTATTTTAAACGTGAAAAGTTGTAGAAAAAAATCTAAACTTATTAAAGCAGTGCCAGTAACGACAGCTGTTTCACTTTAGCCCCGCAAAAATTGTTGGACTACTTGGTACATTTGTACCACAGTCAACTAGCTACTAACTTGTCACATGTAGCCAATCATTGGGCCAGTATATAGTACATTTGTGCCACATTCAACTAGCTACGAGCTTGCCACATGCAGCCAATAATTGGGCCAGTTCATATATATGTATGTATGTAGATTCGTGTTTGAAGATCGATTTTAACGATCGTAACGGCTACACGATGTTTATTAACAGTGTTGCCAAGAAGCATTAATCTAAATATTTAAAAAAAAAAAAATTGGTCTTGAGAGCTCAAGAAGTAGTTATGAAAATAAAAACGACCAAAAAAACCAAATGTAAAATTTAATCGGATGAGCCAGCCGATAAACATGCTCTACTAATTAGCACAAATAATTGCTTGAAGAGATGTGGCGGTCTCCTAAATGGATCTATAACTTCTACCAAAAAATATTAATTTTTCACATCAATTTTTCCTTAAAAAAAAATAAATAAAATTGGTCTTGAGAGCTCAAGAATGAAGTAGTTATGGAAATATTTTACATTTTTAACTCCTTAGAGTAGTTTACAAAGTAACCTCTTGTAGGTGGTTTGCAAAGTAGCTACGGCAAGTTAGTTTTTAAACTAGTTTGATGCGATCATTGCAATGTTAATTGGACCAATATTTTTATATGGAATGTGGCAGGTTTTGGGCTAGTTGATTGCCACAAGCGGCTGGTTTGTACATGCATGTATGGACTAGTTCCGTTTTCTGCAGGGAGATCTCTGGAAAACTCAATACGCCACTTTACCGTGATTCCAACTTGCGCAATGACTTCAACTTTAACCACTAATAGTGCCGTTAGTGGAGAACGTGTAGAGTCTATATTGTAGACCGCCCGCTTACGGAACAGTTGTGCTCATTTGATTTCTGGGGTACGGCCACCACCGTCATTGTCATCGTTTACATACAACTCCTATAGAATAGATCGGATCAGCTGACACAGTATACGGGCTTGTGTCATTGACTCGGTTAAGGGTAGGGATGGGAAAATTGGAAAAATACATTGATATGTATGTATTATATCGATATTTAAGAAAACATCGATTTATGCCGTGAAAAAACATCGATATATCAATATATCGAAAGGGTCGGCTTTCATTAAGGAAGCACGACTCGCGAAAAAACACTTTTTCACGGGTTTAGAGGTCCTCTAACAGATCTCGAAACTGAAATCCAAACATGCCGGAGGCTTATAGTTTACGAGATATTTGTTGTTAAAGTTCGAGGGGTCTATCTTGGGTCGAATCTTGAAACATAAACATAAGAATCATTAAGCATTGCTTGGAGAAGAAAGTAATGGAAACTCAAGCACCGCGGAAATTATGGTTACCTATACCACTTCAAAAAAAATTTCTTCTGTTAAATTCAACTCGAATCAGAAATGTATGAAAATTATCGAATTTGGCACGAATTGGCAAAAAATTATAGATTATCGATGCACGGTAATTCAAAATATCTGTACTATTTTAAAAATATCGATATATTGATATATCGATATATGTATATCGCCCAAACCTAGTTAAGGGATCACAAATCAGAAAACTATATGAAGGCCCATAAATTAAATTTAAAATATAAATAATAAACAGCTCTTTGCTGTGGGAGCTTACCAGAGTACAAATAAGCATGCCAGCTTTTGTTTCTTTTATCTATAAAAAATGATATACATATATACATATTTATGTACATACATATGTAATTCATTACTGAACTTAGTGACCATTTTATTTTAATTTCGTAACTTATTCAGTGGTATTTTATCATTTCTCAAGTTTTACATTTTTTAAATTTATATTATACAAATAATGTGCCATTTAAAATATTCCACTTGTAGAATTATCTGTCATCTAAATGGTTTTTATTGCTTTGAACTATTTTATTATTCTGCAAGGCACAATCCATGGGATTTATTTTTTCAGATTGCAGAAACCACAAATCACTAACACCAAAGGCCATTCCCAGGCTCTTCTCAATGTAGATTGTACAACCCTGCAAAAATCATTGGATTATATGCTCCATTTGTGGAAGGTTGGAGTACTTTCAAAGTGACCACTAACATAACCCAAACGACCGATTCATGTATCTGCATCGGTTCGTAGTTAGCCGAACATAACAAAAACCAAATGTTTATCGCGACGACGACGATATGTGTATACATACATAACTACATACATACATATGTTTGAATGTATACACGTCATTCGTCGTCGTCGCGATAAACATTTGGTTTTTTTGTTATGTTCGGCTAACTGTTAGGTACTCCATCAATTAATCCAATGTAGGTACTCCATGGATTAATTTGATTGTTATGCGGGACTGGAGTATATACTCCATTGCAATGACATGCAATGTTAAATGGACCATATTTTTTGTATGAAATGTGGCAAGTTATGGAGTAATCGGTTGGTCCATAGCGAGCACTTCATGGATTAGCGAATGGAGTACTCGGAATTTTTGCAGGGAATGTACATATATACATACATACAAAGGCACTTACAATCATTATACATAACTTACTATGTGGTTATTTATTGCGGTTACATGGCTGGTCGCATATTTATGTGTGCTTGGTTAAATGCGCAATTGTGGGAATTATTTTTGGTACGCTAACCCAATAACCAAACAATCTAAATCAGGCGAGATAAAGTGGCCATTTAAATTAATTATTTATATCCGATTGTCCTGCGTGTGCAATTACTCGGCATAATAAAACGATTTGCTTCTCTAAATAGGAACTAGCCTCTTCAATTTCGCTTAACCCGCTCCACTTCATTTTGGTTTGGTTGGAATTATGTTCGAAAATAATTGGTCTATTTATCAGACCAAACACGAAGAATTACATACATACATATTTATTATGGATATATTCAAATTATTTGTGTAAATTTACATTCGGGCAAGAATTATCTAAAGAAGGATATCGTAGTAGATAAGCTGATTGGAATTGTGTATGTATACTAAAAAGTGTGAATGTCAGACAAAACGAATTGGGAAAAATTTTACATTGAAATTCATTTCTCTCCTCTTTCACATTGACATTTTTAAAGAAGAAACAAGATAAAGCAAACGCAAGTAACTTAACCTGTATTGGATAAGCCTTGCATTCGGGTGTGTCTTACAGGTTAACGAATTAAAATGGCGGATCTATGGCACTATTCCAAAAGTTTTTCATCATTCGCACTTATGAGTTTGAAAGTTTCAGAATGTTCATTGGGTATGTATGGACATGTTGGGCCAAGACAAATCTTTCGAAAATGCGAAATTCAAATATGGGTAATCCTAATGTAAACTCAAATGTTTGCCTTGTGCCTTTAAGCGTTAACCTGAATAGCTCATGCTATGCAAAATGTTGCAAAAAACTTAAATACATACACATCCATACAGCAATTTAGATACGATTTTGAAAATTTAGGAGACCAAGAACTTATATCAACAACGCTGCCGGTGGGAATTCTTTATTGAAGTTCTGAACAAGAGAATTAGTATCCTTTTTTTTGCAAATGTTTTAAATTTTCTTTGGCTTATTCAGTGTTTGGTTGTTGCGCGCATACTAACAATTGTTCAATTGTAAGAGCATGTTTTTTAGAATGTTATATTACCCATACATATTTCTGTTTTAAATTCTGAATTAACATTGGATTCGATGGAGGGGCAATGTAACAGGAAAGACTAGGCCGACCGCCGTTCTATTGGTCGCAGCGACGAATGATTTACGTGGCATTATAAATTCGTCTAACTCCGTTTGGTTTCTCACAGCAATGCCATGCTCACACCAAGGGAGCTGTTAAAGTTTATTAAAACTTCAGTTCTATGCAAATCGTTTTACAAACAACTTTACCCAACAGAGATTTAAAAATACATTTACGCTAACATTATCACTTGTAGTCATCCGAGAAAAGCCCTCTCCTATGTACGTACATACTTATGTACATACCCTGTAGGGAAAATCTCCGAACTAGGTCGCTTCTAGTGCATTTTTCGACACTACTAGTGCGAGCTAAATCTCTTTTGCATGTTATCAACTGGCGAATTTAACACGGCGATGTCCTAGGCGGTGTCAATTGTCACTCTCTGCACTACATTTTCGATAGTTCCGAACTAGTACTAAATTCTACAGTTTACACTAGTTCGTTTATTGGCACAATTTCGATAGTTCTGAACTAGCTACAAGTACCTACAAATTCTACAGTTTTACATCTGCCGCTTAAGTGCAGCCTTTGACACACTTCATGCAAGTGGCGCGATGGCCGACTGGCTAACGCATGTGCCTTTCAATGCGAGGGGCGCGGGTTCGAATCCTGTCGGTGTCAAGGTGGATGATAATTTTTTTTTAAACTAATATTTTTTTATTTATTTATTTAATAAAAATTTACAATAATATTTAAAAAGTAATAAAATAAAAAAAATTAAAAATAAGCCTGAGGGATCGGAAAAGCATAATTAGGGGAACATTTCATTTCATACAAGATGCAAATAGAAAACTTTGTATAAAATGCTTCACTAAACATCTGAGAATTGCAGAAATATACAAAGCCGCGGCAATTGAACAAACGAAAAATTTTCATAGAATTTTTGTCACTTCGAAATTGCATACAAATCAAAATGTGTCTTATAATGGTCACTCAATTCACTCCTTCTGAACTGGCGAGGGTCTAACTACAATTGATCTAGTTCCCTTTTGACACCTTTTCGCTTGTTCGGAACTAGAAATTTTGCTCACTAGTTATTGAGTTCCCTGCAAGGTATGTATGTAGGTATATATGTATTTCGGTTAGTGGAAAGGCGGAATAAAATAAGATATTAGCCACTTAGGTATGTATGTACATATATGTATATATGTATGTACATAAGAGGTATAAATATATAAATATCTACATACATAGGTACATATTCGGTCTTACATAGATGTAACATAATTCACGTTCCTACATGAGTACATATTATCATGCATTAATATGTACATACATACATACATACATATATGCGTCAATGTTAACAATTTTTTTCGATAAACTTTCTCATTTTAATAAAGTTAATAAAACAAAAATGCAATAAAGTAAAACCAACGAAATGCCACGTGTCGTGTTACAAATTGACGCAAATCCGACAGTGAATGACATTTGTTACTTCACATCTCTATTTAATTACCCAACCCACACCTATGTAATAATTCAATTGACAGAACAAGACACACTTACATACACGAATCGAGATTTGGCGAAGAGGTCACAGAGAAAGAGATTTCATATTAGCGGAAAACTACCGAATATGCGTATGCATGGGCATTATTGTATTTCATATATGTAGGTACGATGCACGTCGATTTCTTGACCTTTTGGTAGAAAATATTCCCCCACACTCTTCGCATACTGGCATGTGTCTAATGAAGAGCGCTAAGCTGACCAGTCATTTTTTCTGCAATAAAAGGAATTTAGGCAAAGCATGTGCCAAATTTTAACAGAAGATCTTCAACGTAGTCATACAAATAAATATTTTACAGTGGGACGGATATATGTATTTGAAATTCTTTTCGAATGCACATGATAAATTAAAAATCCTTATTCCCTTCAGATAAAATAAATCACGATGGAAATCAATAACACTGTGTGACAGTGAAAAAGTACTTTTTGAAAGACATACCTAACTCAAACTGCAGGTCAAGTATATAAAAACTGCATATTTAGAATTTCCAATATACCACAAAATTCCCTTTTGCATAGGTGAAGGCATACATATATTGGCCCATAACTTTTTTTCTGACTATTCCATGAAAAGGATGTTGATGCCATTGAAAAAAGGACATTTGGCCGTTTGTACCGATGATGTTCGATATTATTTTTACAGTTTTTCTGACATTTAGAGCCTATACACATTAGCGACTAAATCGATTTAGTCGGGCTTTGATTTTCATGGGGATGTATCGAAATACTCACACTACAACCAATTAGTCGGCCGGCTGAAACAGTCGGCCAACTGCTTGATCAGCAAGGCGTTCTTCTACGTATTCACACTACGGCCCGACTAAATCGATTTAGTCGCTAGTGTGTATAGGCTCTTAACAAGATAAATTAACAATTCATATACTGTTAAAAGCGTCGTCTTTCTACGACATCAAAGTCATGTTGATAGGATAAACAGAGAAAAAGTTATGGTACAATATATGACCTAACTCATGAAAAAGTGGTTCTTGGCCGCTAACTTTAGATTTTGAAGGTATATGTATTGGAAATTCTATGTATGCAATTTTCGTATGCTTGGCAAGGCCTATAACATATGTCAACTTCGAAAAAAGTACTTTCAATTTCTTTTATTTTGTCACACAGTGTAATTGAAGCCAGTTTTCCAGTTGATTTAAGTTCCATGCATAACTAATGAGGGTCATGGCAAAACGATCCAGATGGAAAAATCAGCATTTCCTTCTTTTGAAAATAAAATCACACATGAACATTGGTGGGCACATGTGTACATATGTATGTACATATATATGTAAATATGTATACACATCCAGTATGCACTTTTACATTCAGAATGTCCTGTATGCGCACATCAACAAAGCAACACAGCATTGATTGATGTTTGATTTGAATTTATTGGAGCGAAAGGTGATTTTTCACAACAATTGTTGTTACTGACTCTACGCCAATAAGGGAAAAAAGTTGATGGTTCGAATTCCTGGCGAGTTTGGCAATGAAATGAAAAGCTCTTTTAAGTGAGCCATAGAGAAATATCTTGTAACGAACTTGATTTTGGCATTTTTTTTTTTTATATATTTACATAAATCCAATTTGAATACATGTATACCAGGGCTGCTCACCTCATAGGCACTCAAAGCACAATTGTTTTTGTTTTGTTCCGAATCATAGGCACAGATACATATTTGCACTTGAAATATGAAAATAAAATTTTCTGTGCACTCCCATAAGCACTCAGATATCAAAAAAAAATTTATATGTATGTGCCTATGATTCATATTGGATTCATATTGAATGTGCAGAGCAAAAGCACTTTGTATAGGAGCTCGAGCACTGCCGTAAGAAATCGAAATTTACAATAACAAATGTGTAATGAAAAAATTCGAAAAATGAAAGCACTGTAAAAAATTAGTATTCAAAAAATTTTCATATAAAAAATTAAAAAAATTTGTATGTATGTGATACTACCATTTGAAACTAAATTCTAAAATAATATTTTATTGGAATTGATAAAAAAATTTAAATGAGAAAAAAAATTTTTCAGTGCATATACAAAATTTGTAGATGTATTGAGATTTGTACTTTCAATACGAGAGCGTTGAGCAGCCCTGATGTATACTTATGTATGTATGTAGCAGAGGCGGTCGCTTCATACAAGCCGAGAAGCCCGGCTTGCGTACACATTTTCGTTCATTTCATACGAAATTCTTTAAAATCTGGTTATTTTACGTTTTAAATGTGTTTACTATTTAAGTTCTCAATAATATAGCCCCAACTGTAACATGACCCTAAAAGCCTGCTAAGAAAATAGCGCAAATACACCACCAAACCACCTCACAATGTGTATTTTGTTTGTACAGCCAATCACAGCACAGTGAGCATGCTTCAACGTTTCCACACATTAGCTTTTACCTGGCTTTCAAAACAGAATAACATAGCTTGTTTTCTCGCCTTCGCTAAGGAGAAACCAATTGCTTATTTTCAGACTTAAATTGAAAAAAAAAAGTAGCAAAGCACTTTTTTATTTTTCACATAAAATTTGTATGCGAATATGAAGCTGGCTTCGCCATTCAAAAGTTCAGTATTCACAGCCATATGCATATTTGATTTGATTTTCGTTTGCATGTAGGTCAGCGATGCGCAGCCTCTTGCCCGCGGGCAGACCAGCTGTTTGCGATTCACACGTATACTCACCGATTGTCACTAATACAGACAAATAAAGAGCGTAAAACGAGCGCTTACGATGGGACCAGGCGATCGTCGCTTAGCAAAAAGAATTAATTTGCCTTCGAATGTCGTCGCTTGAAATTCTTTTGTTTTATTTGCAGAAGCCAGGCAACAAACAAAACTATCAAGAGTTTGCATATAACATACATACGTATGTATTTGTATACGTACGTTGTTTCATAATTTCGCAAGGCGTGCGCAGCATGACCCTGCTCGCTCAACATCTGCATGCAGACTGATTATTGTTTGTCGTTTTCCACTTTGGCCTACAGTAGGCGCAGCAATACACACTAATTTTCGGAGATTGTTTGAATGTGTTTGTGTGCCCATCCCTGATGTAGGTACATACTTATGCACATAATCTCTTACATCTGCATGTGCATGCAAACATAAATATCAAATACCAGATTATAAAAGGGTTGATTGTGATTTTTGGCGACTATTGGCACAATATCAAGATAATTTTAAAAAGCGGTGGAAATCAAATTGGACCTCAGTTTTTCAAACACTAAAGCACCCATTTTTTAGACAATTAGCAAATACACTTGCTACTGCTGAAATTTCCGTCGGTATAAGGAAACTAAAAATACCTCTGCGCATTCGTATAAGATTTCCCTAGCGCACGTTTTTATACTTAAGAATTATGTAAATACGAAATTTTTTATTTTAAAAATGTTCAGAGTAAAATTGCAAAATCAAGAAAAAAAATTTTAATTTAAAAATGTTTATTTTTATTTTAAGCACTATGAGATTTTGAAGGAAAAACTTTCGTTTTTATTCCATTAATTTTAATTTTTAATGTAAACATGTTTCTTTTTAAATCCTAAATATATTTTAATTTAAAAAATTTAATTTTTAATTTAAAAAATATAATTTTTAATTTAAAAAATTTAATTTTTAATTTAAAAATTTTCATTTATAAAATAAAAATGACTTGGTTTAAAACATGCATTATAAAAATAAAAAATTGTATTTTTGATTCCTTTTCTCTGAGTATACAAACAAAAAAATGTGTATCAGGAAAACAAAAATAAAAAATACATATGAAAAAAACAAAAAAAAAAAATAAACGAGAAAAAACGATCTTCAAATGCCCGTACAAACATACGCGTAATACACAAACAAACGAGCGTTCGAGCATTGAAAAGCATTTATTCGGGCCACTCGAAAATGTTAAAAAGAAATCGAGAACTCTAAATCAAAGTCAATGACGGAATGCAATCAGACTTTTAAATAATACAGCAAAGGAAATTACATAAATGGCTAATGGTTATGCTTGACCAGGCAATTTATGCTAGGTCCGCCACTGGTATGTAGCTACCAGCATTTTTCTTCTAATTCCTATGACTTCGTATTTGGCAAATGATATGCAAATGTACATAGGACTTTTCTGTATATCGGTGATTTAGCACTGTCGAGAGTTTGCAAAGAATTATCTGCAACTTGGGGCCAATAATAAAAAGAACAACAATCTGTTTTAGCAATCCGTAACACTGCCTCATCGCACACACATAATTTCAAGTACATATGTACACAATTTTCTTTTGAAAATGACTCCCCTTATTTTTTTTAACGTTTAATTCAAATTTCAACCGTCGACTGTCACCTTAGGGGGCGGGGCGGGTGTTGCCAACGCAGAACTAAATTAATCATCCGAGTTGCGGAGAGATAAATGTCTCGTGAGATAATGTCATCATAAATGGGCTAAGCAATTTCGTACAATTTTACTGAATTATTTACGTCTGTCTGGAATATCATAATAACAAAATGAAATGCAATGCCTAATCTAAGATGTCCCATTCATGGCGGAAGGTGAGGAGCCGGATTTGCGTATATGTGTGTGTTGCTGTTGGCAGTTTTGGGCATTGGGTGGTCCAAAAAGGCAGCAATGGAAGAGCCTTTAGCACCAGTTTGCTTAGAAAAAATGAGCAAGGAGCAAGATTTACTTACATGTGTACATACATATGTACATATATGGGACTAAGTAGGCAATTGAAAAGTAAAGTCCTCTCGACGAACCAAAATCACACTCTACAGGACACTCGTCGCTCCAGTCCTCATGTACGGCGCAGAAGCATGGACTATATCAAAAGCGGATGAGATGGCGCTTGGATTATTCGAGAGGAAAGTTCTTCGGAGGTTTTATGGACCTTTGCGCATTGGCGAGGGCGAGTATCGACGGAGAATTAACATTGAGCTGTACGCAGACATCGACATTGTTCAGCGAATAAAGATCCAGCGGCAGGTCATGGCGTGAGAAAGATGAAGGTGCTGCGGCCAAGAAAGTATTTCTGTCGAAACCCGCTGAACGCAGAAGAAAGGGTAGACCTCCACTGCGTTGGGAAGATCAGGTGGACAGTGATGAAAAGTAAGGTGGCTAAAAGGGGGGTTGACCCCCGCAAGGGGGTATTTAGGAACCTACATAAAATGTATATCAAATTAAAGGGAATCAAAATACCTATCGAATGATATAAAAATATTAGAAATCGTTTCAGTAGTTTTAAAGTAGTTGCAATTTAAAAAATGCATAATATAAACTTTGACCTTTAATAACTTTTGTTGTTGTTTCCAAACAAAAAAAAAATTCCCTTTAACATTCAGCTTAGCCATGTTTATCAATCCTCATACTTCGTTTTTTGATTTTATAATTTTAGAAATTTTACATTTGTACCAGGTTGTGCTTTATGCCTTCAACTTTGCGGGGCTGGGGTCAATAAAATTTGACAGGCTTATTTCTGGGCTAGAAAGGTGCCATTCTTGCTTTGGAACCAATTGAGTTTCCAAAAAAAAATGTTCACCACCTTAATATATAGATATTCAATTATGTATTATAACAAAAGTTGGAGCTATACGTGCATTCATACATAAATAGATACAAGTAAGCAAATTAAAGGGATACATTTATTGAAAAAATGTCTGATAAACTGTAGTTATAGACTGCAATGGAGTCTGTATTTCCTTCAGACGAAGAAGTTGATTTTTCATCATATGATTCAGTGAATGACCCGGAGTACTTGTGCTCCAAACCGAAAAATAAGTATAGTTTTGATGGAGGCTAAACCTGTTATAATGAAAAGGAAAATTCGTTTGGGACGAAATTCCTTTTCACCAAATCGTTCTATAAAAACGTCTTACATGTAAACGTCTTACATGTTACATATGTAGGTCAGTGATGCACACCGCCGACTGCGCTACTTACACAAGCGCAACATACTTTTGCATTAGTGTGCGCGTATAAGCAGCCCTGCAAAAAAATGTGCGATCAATCCCGAAAGAGATTTGTCCTCGATTGATCTCTTTCGAGAACAATCGGTCCACAATTAGTCCCCGATTGTTCCCGTACGGGTATAAATGTAGACTAATTGTAGACCAATTGTTCCCGTACGGGTATAAATGTAGACTAATTGTAGACCAATTGTTCCCTAACGGGTATAAATGTATATTAATCGCTTTCATTCCGAACGGGTACAAATCTGGAATCTAAGTGTAGAAATTTTACAAAGATATGCAATGTATTTAAAAAATTGTAGAACAATCGGTACTTAAAACGAATTGAACACCCTTTCTTTTAATAACAATGATGAATAATAATTTTAACAAAATGTTGCCTAAAATATTCTATGAAAAAATCCTTTACATTACGCTCATATAATGCATGCTCAAAACTTACAATTTATTTATTTATTTATTGAGATTTTTTTTAAAGTAAAACATTATATAAACTTTATTTATATATGCATGAACATTTAAAATTTTTTAAAGATTGTTATTAAAAATTGCCTTGGCGAACAACTTGGAAAAATCTACATTTGTAACCGTTCGTTCTGGAAGCGATTGATCTACATTTGTACCCGTTGGGGATGAAAGCGATTACTCTACATTTGTACCCGTTGGGGATGTAAGCAATTGATCTACATTTGTACCCGTTTGGTATCTACATTGGTACCCGTTCGGGTATACAAGTTGAACAATTAGTCTCTTCATAGGACATGCTCGAACAAATGCGATCAATTCACTCCATATAAAGGGATGTAAAATTGTATTAGTCGCATGCTCCCTTGCGATTGATCCCGGACACGTCTCGGATTAATCGCATTTTTTGCAGGGAGATGTCGCATACCTATTGCTCAGAAAAAAGAAAAAATTTTTTGCGCGATCGATGTACACAGCAGTGATGGTAGATACTTTTTTCGAAATTCCCTACAGAGCAAGAAAAAAATCCCTACTTTTCCCTACGCTTGTTTCAAAATTTCCCTACGTAATTCCCTACACTTTTTTTTACTTATTTCCATGCTAGAACAATGAAGAAACCGCACGGCAGTAGAGGAACGTTTTTTCTTTTACTAAGTAAATAATGAAAATCGGCTGTTCTACTGCATACTGCATACACACTGACTCTCAAAGAAATCAAAAAAAATTACAATAAAATACTGATGATTTACTGTTTTGAACAATTATTATAATAAAAAAATATATGTATTAATGCGTTTTATGTAACATATATATCGCACGTTTTATGTAATAGGGATTTGCCATATATTTCAATTACTGGGTCATGCCTTTGAGTCTAGTCTTATAAAATACTCAAAACGATAAAAATGGCGGAAATAAAAGTGATTTTGTAGTTAGCCGTAGAAGGAAACTCTTTGAAATTATAAGAGCCTATACACACTTGCGACTCAATCGATTTAGTCGAATGGGGCTGTTGTATGCAAATCCAATTGTTTCAGTTGTTCGACTAATTGAATGTAGTGTGAATGCTTCCGTACATTCCCATGCAAATCAAAGCCCGACTAAATCGATTGAGTCGCAAGTGTGTATAGGCTCTAAAAGTTTGTTTGCGTTTTCCCAAAAAAAAATTTTTTTTAGTTAAATCCCTATTGAATAAAACGTGCGATATATAGGTAGGTAGACGTAGGCATATAAATATGTAAGGGAACGAAATATTTCATTGATACTATCATAGGTACAGCATTTCTCTAAAAAATAATAAAAAAAAAAGTTATTGCGTCAAATACTTTGCTTTAGCCCGTATGACACTACGTTTTTTCTGGTATTCTACAAGGTTTTTTGTGTGAAGGAGATGGTCAAATACAGTTTTGCGTTGGTGTAAGCGAGCAGGCTATATTGAAAAAGCCAAACGAAATACCAACAAAATACCATCTAGTTGGTCGTAAGGGAAAAAAAATTCGGAGCTAAGAGCGTAGCCAGAGCAAAAAAAACTTTTGCTCCGATGCCCTGATTAAAAATATCGTGTATTAGATAGTTCACTATACGGTATTCCCTCTCCATTTACGTCATTGAAGGGTTCGCGATTTAACTCATCTTCGCAGCATTTTCATTATTCAGATCGACAGTCAGTTTTGAAGTGACAAAAAGTTGAATTGAAATTTTGATTTGACTTTGCCAAAAAATCCCTACATTTAGCTATTTTATAAAAATCTGTCCTTCTTTCCCTACGGTCACTTTTTTCCGACTAAAATCCCTACATGTAGGGAATTTTCCCTACGTATCACATCACTGGTACACAGCATGAAATTCAAGCGCAGACTAAAGCCCAAATTACATCAGCGATGTGGCAGCGGGCAGCGACGGTTTTCGGAATCAGCTGATGCGTCTAATATGAGCAGTGACTGCCAGACCAAACACAATAGAGCGTTCGCAGTATTTGGCAGTGACTTCTTTATATATTAGGTCTGTTTCCTTTTACCTTGGACACGTGGTGACATAAATTTACTTACCATTTTCATGTCCACTTTTTTCAATTAAAATAATCAATCTTGTTCCATTTTTTCCTCTGCTCTTTCTTCTTCTTTGCTTTTGCATCCCGCCAGCAATATTTGCTAGTGGAAATTAATTAAGTAAAAATTAAATTCTCTCCCGCTTTGCTGGCATCAAAGTACGGAAACACAAAATTAGTAAAAAATATATTACATTGGATAGTACGGAAACAGACATAAGTTCACATCAACACTTTGAAGTTGGCTGCGATTCAAGGCAGCGGCAGCGAATTTAGAATTTGGGCTAAACGGAGCGGTGCTGCCAGCTGCCTCTGCTGTATTATGTGCCGCTTCATTACAAACCGTAGTTTCTAAAAATCAGCTGATTTCGAAAAACAGTCGCTGCCACAGCCACAGCGCTATTGTAATTCCGGCTTAATTGGTTGTAGGCGTCGCAATTGTTTGCTAGCAGCACACACACGACTCGTATGTGTAGCCGAGCAGCTCCGTTTTGCTCCGTATTGCTCTTTCGTTCAACACTGATGTAGGTACATACATATGTATATTTTAAAAAACTATGCAAGCGGACATCTCTGCTAATTCTAAAATATGTACATATTTATTTTCCAACATTAAAGAATGACACCTATTTGCCAAACAATGTCAAAAATACCGCTGAATGTGTGACTTGCCGTGCTAAAATATCGAGATGCAACGGCGTGCCTTTCAATTTTGTGTAATTTCACTGGCGGTAGTAGACAACATAAATTTAATGAACACTAGTAAGGTTCATTATTGATACAGCATCGCTTGTGTCTATGGTAGAACGAAAGCCTTTCTCTGACTTGTTCCTTGGAACAGGATTGAAAATAATTGATAGAAAATGCTAATATCTAAATTTAGATAAAAATATGACTCTATGAAGCGAAGGGCAAAAGAGGTCATAGAAAAGTAGGTAGGTTTTGTACGACTGCAGACATCTGGTCAACGAACCACAAAAGCTTTTTGGGTTACACGTGTCACTGGTTGGATGAGGACTTCAACAGAAAGTCCGTAGCTTTAGCATGTCGAAGATTTATGGGCGTGCACTCAGGAGAAGGTATAGCTGAAATGCTGGAAGAAATCAACAGCGAGTTCGTTTTAAACGCTTCAAACATCGTATCTGCCATTACTGATAATGGTTTAAATTTTGTCAAAGCATTTAAAGACTTCGGCGCAAAAGCGTTTCTAATAGACGAGGAGGAAGTCATAAATGAAGAAATTGTGGAACAAATGTCCCATTTCATGTATAAATATATACTTAAATACATATCATTTCGTGTAAAACTGACCCACCCGTTACGATGGAATAGCCCATATGGCAAAAGTGGCGAATGAGTGGTAAAAATGATATATGAAAATATGTTTATTTGTATTAGGTATGGTTGTAAATCACTCGAATTTGCGGCGACGGACTTTTTTGTGCAGGATACGAAAGAAAAAAGGAAAATGTATGTATGTATGTATTTAGCTAAGTTAAGATGCAAATAAATAATTTTTTTCTGAACTTTTTTATAAAAGTTGGTAATATTTAACTTAACATTAATGAGTTTGGAGTTGTTTTATAGAAAATTAAATTTGTGATTTGAGCTAGAGATAACTGTAACATGGATTGAAAATAATGTAAGCACTTTAGGTGTAAAATAACTGCTTTTTAATTACTTTCTTGGCGCTTAAAAATTGATTCAACTTCAAGGAGATAAACATCTGTAGCAGAGTTGTTAAGTAATGCATTCCTTTCGGAATTTTCCTTTTTGTTTTTTTTTTCTATCCGACTATCAAATAAAACCCCCAAAAAGGTATACATAGCATTAAATATTTAAACATTAATAAGCTTAAAAAACCACAAACAGCAGCCACATTGGCCGCCTAAAGTAATCCAAATCAAAGGCGCTATTTTTATTACCCCTTCCCACAAACACGCAACGAACATGAGTGTAAACCTAAGAGGCAAAAAAATATTGAAAAACCATAACGAAAACACAAAAAAAAAACAACAGAGGACTAATGCCGCGGGTGCGCGTCAGAGCCAATAAATAAAATCGCAGCACTCCAGAGGGCAAAAAAAAAGAAAGAAAATCAACTGGGAAAACAGATGGACGGATGGACGAGATGAAGAGGGTGGAAGCGAGGGCAGTGGCAGGCGTGAACCAAAAAAAAATTGAACAAAAAAATCTGTAGATGGGTGCATTGTGTGTTTGGGTGGCTTTTGGTGTACCTACATATATGCATACATACATGAACATTACGAAATTTCCACTTTATATTTCATATTATTTTGCTTAAAAAGTGTAATTCGCAAAATATGTGCGAATTTATAAAATTTTGGCATATTGCTACGCCACCAGACATGCAAACATAAATCTTTCAGAGCCCAAGGCGCTCCATTCCATTTACATTCTTTAAACGGGCTGAAAACACATGTAAATATGTAAGTATGTAATGTGAATACATACAGATGTGCCTATTCGTTTATTCGACTAGTAGCATCAGCCCTTTTTTCTCTTTGCCTGGAAGGGAAAGATTTCAAAATGTTTGACTTAAGAAAATAACAGAAATGATGTGGTTTTCTATTAGGCATGGGTAACACTGCGCTGCGCGGCGCAATTGCGCTAACACCAACCCTGCCGTTATTACGCTAACTCCGATTTGGGAAATGCGCCAACTCAATATAGCGCCAACTCAATATAGCGCCAACCCAATATAGCGCCAACTGAATTTTGTAATATAAAACCGACTCAATTTCGTGCGCTAACACCAGCACCAATATAGAGCTAGTGTAAAATGGCGCAACCACAACGCCAATAACAGCACCGTAGTATATTTATACGTATGACACCGTCACAATTATGTATGCTTGATAGTGATCTAAGTGACTCTAATTTCCAGCATATTTTCACAAATATACGGAATATGTTTCCAAATGATTATGAAAATTTAAATTAATTGTGCCCTCGTAAATGTAAGCAGAATTGCGCCAAAAGAAATAAAACGGGGATGGTGAACAGTAACAAGCGAAAAAATGTTATTTATCGATTATTCCATGACAATTTCGCTAAAGGTGTTATTGCGCCAGTACCGTGAGTTGGCGCCACGAGTGGCGCAGGAGTTATTGTATCAGCGCCAAAAAAATTGCGCCATTACACATGGCTATTTTCTATTTTTCTAATAATACATGTAATATATTAGGGGGATTCACTATCTCTAGCACGATTGCAAGATGGCGCGGATTGCAAATACATATCCTAGACCAAAATATGCTACACATCAAGAACACCCTATTGCAGAATTGTAGTAAATTTGTCTGATCAGCTGATTTGAAGTGTCAAACTCTAATTAAAATACAAATATGTACATATCTCTTTCGCTAATATTTACATATTTTAAAATGCCACGTACCTACTTCGGAAAAACAAAAGGTTGTTAATAATTTAATAGAAGAAGCTGCTTTTAATATTTTGCTTCTGGATGGTAACTATTTATTTATTTAATTGAATTACAAAAATATATTACATACAGATATCGTTTGTAAAGATGACGACGATAGCTACTGAGAAATGCTGGATGAGCTGAATGAGGCACTTACAGTCATTTTATCTAATCAATGCGGAAACCATAATCCTGTTCCGGAGTGCTTGGAATGGAGGTGCAGTGTACTTGATCAACTGGATGAAAGACGCTTTCTACAGATGCTCTGGGTTACAAGACCACAATTCACGCTGCCATTATCCCTAATCAAGAACAACTCAGAATTTAACAGCACGCACTGCGTCCGGCAACATCAGGTAGATCTTCAACTGGCCATTACCGTATACAGATTAGGCTCATCAGGTGAAAATGCAGCGATTCGAAAAGTAGCTACACTATTTAGAGTTGGAGATGGTCACACCTCGCCGAGTTTTGAAATCTTTTTTGAAACTGCAGTCCAAATATATTGGTTGCCTGATGAAAATGGAAGAATGGATATTGTCAAAGCAACGTACAACGAGATGCCATATTGTTTTGGGTACATTGATGGTACCGAATTAAAACTTGCTGAAGCACCAGTTGTTAACCATTCCTCTTATTTTTCGAAAAGCTGCATATATTCCATAAAAGCTCAAGTGGTATGCGACTATCAATTCTTAATTGATTCGACACGTCGTGGTGGGTCATATTGGTAGTGTTCATGACGCTCGCATGTTTCGTACCAGTGCTCTCTACACCCAGCAGAAAATTTTTCTCATCTTCTCGAATGGCTTGCAGGCGATTCTGCTTACACATTACTCACCAACATGATTAATCCATTTCGTTCAAACTCATAACAGTCGGACTATTCTAAACGCAAAATGTTCAACCTAAGTCACAGTAGAATTAGGGTGAGGATTGAGCATTGCTTAGGAGTTTTGAAGGAACGTTTCGGTACTCTCAAGGAACTGAGAATTCGCATTCAGGACGAGAACAGTTTGTTGCATTATGCATAACATTTTAAGAGAAACTTCTGATACAGAATACTTGGGGAATATACCTGTCGATATCGGCGTGGAAACGGATGTAGTGATTCCGAGCGAATATGGTCAGCGAACTTCAGAGGGAGAAGCTAAGCGGTTATCTTTGTACACAATGATGTTTGGCGACCAACCCTGCAAAAATTCCGAGTACTCCATTCGCTTATCCATGGAGTGCTCGCTATGGACAAACCGAGAACTACATAACCTGCCACTTTCATACAAAAAATATGGTCCAATTAACATTGCGTGTCATTGCAATGGGGTATATACTTCAGTCACGCATAACAATCAAATTAATCCATGGAGTACCTACATTGGATTAATTGACGGAGAACATAACATAACTACATACATATGTATATATGTACGTGCTTCGTCGTCATCGCGATAAACATTTAGTTTTCGTTGTCATGTTCGTTCCATATTTTTTATTTATTTCATACAGGGTAATCCTTTGTCTCATTTCAAAATCTAACCTCTTCCATCTATAATTTTTTCGTTTCTGTTTCCAATTTTTTATCTTCACTTTCTGTTATCTTTCTAAATTTCTACTCTTTAAACTGCAGTCTTTTTTCCTCAAATTAAATTTTTTCGGTCTGCACCGCTCCCAGCTGTGATATGGCCGATTAGGCGTACGTTGAGGCGGTGGGATTAGTAAAAATCCAATTATTGGGTTTTTTAAGAGCAGCGGTCACCTCTCGGCAGTGGGCGGCATACCCTCCGATGGCATTTCTGCCATGAAAAAGCTTCTCACAAAAAAAATGCATTCGCCGTTCGGAGCCGGCATAAAACTGTAGGTCCACCCAATTAGTAGGAAAAGCAAAAAAGACACACCTCGTATTGGTAGAGAAGCTCGGCCATAAAACTCGTCAAGAGTTATAATAGCGCCATTGTATTATATTATTATTATCTATTGTAAATACATACATTCATATGAATATATGTTATGCATGGTCATAAAACGCCCATTGTCTTGGCTTCGTTCAATAATGCAATAATACTTACGATAAATAAATGAAAATATCATAAAAGTAACAAATAAACAGACCCGCAAGAAATATGGCAGTCAGTTGGAAGGTGTGCAAAGGTTAACGCTAATCGAATTTGCGGAATTCATGAGGATGGAACCGAAAAAAAAAAACAAAGAAGCGCACACAAAATCAATAAGATGACCACAATAGCAAAAAAGGAAAAACAAAGAAAAATAAATAATAATAAAAACAGAAAAGGGCAGAAAGGCCATGGGGCATCACTTGCTTAGAAAACAATATAATAAAAGATTCAACAAAAAACATAAACACACGTGCATATCCACACAGCAATTTTCCCAATAATGATAATAACCACCGTTCATGGCTGTCTAGGTGTGTGTTGATGGAAGAAAATATGATGCAATAGTTGCTGGAAGATTAGATTGCTGGATTCACTGAACAGAAGTGACTTTTCAGATGGAACTCCCTGGAAATTTATTGCATCATAACCATAAAACCGTAATAATAACAACAAAAAACTCCACGCATGCGATGGGGAAAGACAAGAAGACAAGTGCTTTAATCACTTTTGGATATAAAGCTCCACATTGTTGTGAATTATAGATACATACATATGTATTTTAGGCAGAAATTCTATTATGCTTATATAAATACAGTGTCTGTCATTGGTAATCGTACAGCCGAATTGTTCGTTGAATGGACAAAAGTCAAGTTCGAACTCTACTACTAGTTAACATGAAATTTGAGAAAATTCTTCGAAATAATGAAAATACAATTGAGAGGCTTAGGAAGAGATAATGCTAGCGTTGTGGTAGGCCGAAACCGAGGCTCTATTAAAGCAACAACAACAACCGAACATTGTTTTAGTTCCCTGTGTTTGTCACTCAATTCAATTGGCTGTTTCGAGTGCTTCGAAGGTAAATCCAAATGAAGTTGATTTTTTTAATATCGGAAACCTACAACTGGTTTTCCAAATCGGCAAGTAGACAAATTTATATGCTGCCATAAACGACGGAATAGAACCTTTGCAAATGGTTAGGTCCTGCCCCACGCGATGGCTTCCTATCGAAGTAGCCGTTAAAGGAGTAGAAAATCAATGGCTGGAACTAAAAGCTCAATTTGGAATAGCAGCTAACTTATCAAATTAATAGCGCAATTACGCCAACGTTTGCCAAACAACATCGATACTTTGAAAAATATAAATTTCTTTTCCATACAATTTTATGTATAAGATACGGTCTTAAGAAGGAAGGAAAATGTTGTCATGACTTTAGGATAGAAAAAGATATCATTGAACTAATTAATTCTAACTCATCGGATGAGGAAGAAGTTTGTGATATAGATACATATATCATACAATATGTAAATACATATATACATATAGTTATCATAGTTACCATTATTTGAATATAAAACATATTTTATTTAACGTTTCGTTATTTTTATTGACACTGAAGCACAAGATTACATATTAAAATAAACACATTTTATTTATTTATTTATTTATTTATTCTTACAGCTAAAAATTAAGCCTAGTTTTCACAATTATATAAAATATTTCGAAATATAAAGCATTGAAATATTTTCGTAATTTTATTCAGCTTTTTTTTAGCTTTATTTTTTTTTTTTTCTTGTGTGAAACAATTTTTTTTAGCTTTTTCTAGCTTTTTTTTTGTGAATCTAGCTGGAACTCTGGAAAAGTTCTGGCAACACTGTTTACCACCATTTCAAATTCCCATGAGAGTATTTTTATTGTGAAATGGATAATGTGAATTCTACGGTTTTACTTGACGAC
Organism: Urophora cardui; assembly: GCA_960531455.1. Classification (NCBI taxonomy): domain Eukaryota; kingdom Metazoa; phylum Arthropoda; class Insecta; order Diptera; family Tephritidae; genus Urophora; species Urophora cardui. Next base: position 60,288,645 of record OY482673.1, read on the forward strand.
TGGTCATCTTTCATTGGCACTTTCCTTGAATTTTTTTTTGTTTTTTTTTTAGCACATTTCACCATTTTTGCACTTGTCTTTTTGCGTGTATATTTTGGCGCTTTATGATGGTTCTTTAGTGTTGAGTAGACAGAAAATGTAATTGAATGAGTGAATCGTTTACTTCTTATCTTTTGTCAACGGTTCTTTCATAGCAATGGAGTTTTCCCAAAGGCTGCTAATACGTTTACTATGTTATTTTTTTTAACATACATATGTATATGTATGTACATACAAACATAAATACACGTCCTTTACCAAGAAGTGGTGAGTATGCATTGCATTAGTACTTGCCTCTGCCAAAAACAAGCACGTTTTCATCTCCAAAAATACAATTCAATTTGAAAGAAGGCATCACCTTGTTCATTATAAAACAGCTTATAGTTTGTTAAAAATTTATTGAAATAAAAAAATTTATTTTAGATTTTTACGCAACTTATTTTTAAATTTTATAAGTGTTGAGATAAGGGGAGAAACCTAAGCAACTTTAACAGCGATGGTAGAAATTTCGCAGAAAACCAATTCCCATCATCAGCCTTTTCTAGACCGAGTTTTAAATGTAAAAGGGAGGTAGTATAGTTTTATGTTTCTCCACTAGTGGCTTAAATTTAATGGTATCCGGTCCAACGGTAAATAACATGGCTGTATTTATATATGAAAAGGTCAAAGATTTTTTTTGTATTTTTTTTTAATCTTTTGTGACTAGCCCTCATCAAAGACATTGGGTATGTACAGAAACGCAGCATAAAACCAGAGAACGTAGATGAACAGAGAAGTTGCAACTACGAAAAATCGTGTAAAACGTCAAAACTGAACAAAACGCTGGTAGGGCATCCTGTTAACGTTACCAGAGTTGAGTCATGGTGAATTACAGATTTGAGAGAAAAGTTAAAAAAATTAGCAGCGCGCTGTAGAATGGAATGTTACTTTACATTTGTGCACATCTGCTGATATTCTTAGTTTTATTCACATACACCGATTTCACCAATGCACCAATTTCCTAAAACAGCAAAGTAATTTTAAAATTTTCTTATCGAATTTCAATTATAAATAAATTTAAGAATTAAAAAAAATCAATTTAAATTAGTTTCAATTTGACTTTGCTGGGACTCGAACCTGCTCCTCTATGTGCATATCTTTCTGTATTAAAAAATTATGCTTCAATAGATGCTTTTGTGTACTCAACAAGGACCAATTTGATGAAACTGGTAAATATTTGTCCATATGTACATATGTAGGTAGGTATGTTTTCTTATCGAATTTTCAATTGTAATTAAATTTACGAAATTTAAAAAAAAAAATATATATAGGTATTTTGGTGTTCATTTGCTGATGACCAACCATTTTTATAAATTAGAGTAAGTGCGGGTAATGTGGTATAGGCGGGTAATGTGGTACACCAGCTTTTCTCGGAAACTATGAATGTCAAAATAACGGGACTTATCTAAATAGCTCGGCGTTCGCAGAATAATAATAACACGTGATTGAATTTGTGCTTTGCACGCGATGCAGTGAGTCAGTTGTAAGAAAAGTGCGTGGTAGTGCGGTTGACTTTTTTTTAAGCTCAGACAAAACGATTTTTTGCATAAAATACAATTTTTTTTACCTATATTCAATAATTGTAAAGTAATAAGTGAGTATTGTATTAGTAAACTGTATAATCAAAATTTTTTACGTATTTGTGAATAATTAGTTATTTAAAAATAATGTGATAAAACTCCATGTCGGCTATTGTGGTATAGGTAAAAGCGGGTAAAGTGGTATAGTATACCAAATAACCCTCCCAATCACAAACATGCCAAAAAAAGGTGATATACGGAAATGGAGAGCAGAGGATATGAAAAAGGCTATAGAAACAGTAAGAAAAGGAGAAATGGGTATTCTATTGGCTTCCAAAACATTCAGTGTCCCTCATACTACTCTGCAACGCATGTCAAGGAGTGAGAAACCCATCAATACCCTATTAGAAACTAAACTAGGACGGCCTCCAATTTTAACGGCAGCAATAGAGGAAGATTTAGTAAAATATTTGCTAGAGATGGAGACGAGGTACTGGGGACTAACACGTGGGGATATCCGGTCTTTGGGGTATCAAATTGCCAAAAAAAACAATATCGCAAATAAGTTTTCAATCATGAAAGAATGTGCTGGTAAGGATTGGCTAAAAGGCTTTTACAACCGACACCGGAACGTTTTAAGTTTTCGCAAACCAACTGGTACAAGTGTTGACCGTGTGCGCGGTTTCTCTCGCGAAAATGTTGAAACATTTTTCGAAATACTTGAAAAGGAATACATTAAACATAATTTCTCACCAACTCATATTTGGAACGTGGACGAAACCGGTATATCAGTAGTGCCTTCGCAACAACCACAAATAATCGCTCGAAAAGGAAAAAAACAAATTGGAGCAATGACTTCAGCTGAGCGAGGCTCACTTGTAACCGTTATTACTTGCATGAGCGCAGGAGGCGGATTCGTTCCTCCGTTTTTTATATTTCCACGTAAAAACCACCATCCTCTTCTCATGAAGGACGCTCCGCCCGGCTCGGACTCGGCTTGTCATTTGTCAGGGTGGGTTCAGATTCCCATCTTCACAGAATGGTTCAGACATTTTTTAAAGGTTACAAAACCGTCTGTATCTGAACCTGTGCTTCTTATATTAGACGGACATTATAGCCATACACGTAATATAGAAGTTATTGATCTGGCACGCGAACACAATGTCACTATCATTACATTGCCCCCTCATTCAACGCACAAACTTCAACCTTTAGATAAATCATTTATGGGCCCTTTTAAGACGTACTATAATGAAGAAATAAGGAGATTTATGCGCGAACAAGGTAGGAAAGTAACACATTATGACATTGCTGGCCTATTTGCTAAAGCTTATTTGAAAGTTCAAAATGGTCAAATCGCTATTAATGGTTTTAAGACCACGGGAATTTATCCATTTGATAAGCATATTTTCACCGATGCGGATTTTATTGCTAACAATTCTTCAGGTAGATATAACCCCGTTCTTAAATAAAAAAAATATAACTAGGTTAACGTACACATTTAAATTTGTTTTGCAGAGGCTGTAATTGAGAATATGAATTCCATAGCAGAAGAGGTTCCAATTGATTCTATAAATGCCACTACAGAAGAGGCTCCACTTGAGGCTATTAACTCTACAACAAAATTAACACCAGTTACAACAACAATGGAAATTGATCCGGATATTCGTAAGTATGGCAGAACCCTGTATGGAAATTTTAAAAACACTAGAATTTTTTCAAGAAGCAAGTACAAGCAGAGGACACATCACTCCTTGGGAGATATCTCCACCACCTAAACTAAGAAGTAATCCAAGTAGTCGAAAAGGTCGAAAAACGAAAGCGACGGTTTTAACGACTTCTCCTTATAAAAATAATTTGGAACAAAGCATTGCCACCATTAAAAAAAGCGGAATGCCTCAAATAATCCACCTGCAAAAAACTCCAATAAAAGATGTGTTCCTACTAAACCATTTGCAGATTCGATTTCAAGTGGTAGTGAAGAGGAGTTTCCAGATATTCCACCAACAAAAGAAACCGCGTGCAACTACTGCGGAAAAATTTATGGAGATGATACAATTATAAGGCCATGGGTATCCTGTCTACAATGCGAACAAATTTGGGCTCATGAAAGGTGCATTCCCAATCGAAGCGCTATTTTTCTTTGTGTTTCTTGTAAATAAGTCTATGATGCTTCTTTGAAATGTTCAAATCCATTTAATTTTTAATTTATCAGCTTTTGAAATGAAGTGCTATTTTTCTTTGGTTTTTTGTAAATAATTGTCTCACATTATTAATTAATTCAATTTATTTAAAGGCTGAGATGATTTTTGAAGTGTTCCAATCCATTTGATTTTCAATTTTTCAGTTTTTGAAATAAAATATTACTTTTCAATCCAAAATAACTTTTTTATTTTTTAAGGGTACGATGTGCGGGTATTGTGGTATACTATACCACATTATCCGACATGGTATACCACATTACCCGCCAATTTTTTCAATAGGTTGTTTATGGCTTTTAAGAAATTTTTTTAAATATCTCTAAAACTTTCAGTTGTAAGACTATTGCTTCATGCTTCCTTTGTTCGTAACACTTCAAATATTGTATTAATAAAATTTCTTTGGCATTGCATGTAGATTCTTGATTTTATAGAGGAAAATAAAATGGGTATACCACATTACCCGCACTTACTCTAATAAACAAATAGGTATGTACATATGTATGTACATAGGTAGTTACATACATATGTACCTACTTCATTTACACAACTTAATTTATGTAATTAATTACCTACATACCAAATCGAAATTGCCGTCGGCATTTCACATTGCTATATTTTTGCGTAAAAACATCAATCATCCATATGTACATAGGTACATATATATGTAAATATGTATGTATGTATGGATGTATGTATGTATGTACTTGCAAAAGTACACATGTGCTCATAAATGTATCCAAAAACAAAAACTATTGTCCACCACAAAATTCAACAATAACAATTTCATTCATAAAGCAATTACAAAAAATCAAGTGAAAACTGGCAACATTGTCTTCGCGCAAATCGACGACAATTTCAATAATTTTTCTGGTCCAACTCGACTTAAAAAACATCATAGGCAAGGGGACAAGGTGATAAGGGACAAGCTTATGAGATTTTGTTATTGTACCTACAGCTCAAAAGAAGGCGCTCGCATACATACATACATTCATATGACTTCACATGTCAACAAGTGCTGCGTTTGCTTGCCCCTCTACATTTCGCTTTTGTCCTTCACTTTTCACAAATCGAAGAAATTTTGTCAAATTTCAACTCCAAATAGCTTTGAGATCAAGTCAGTGGGCATGCGGGTAATACAAAAGTGATGAACCTTGCACACAATGGCAATGGTTCAACACCTGCAAGCTTATGTGCGCATTCATATGAACAAGCGCGGTCACATGCAATAATTGGGTAAATTGGGCCTGCGCACTGTCAGCATGTGATTTCATAGCGGCGGTGTCAGAACAGCCGACAACCCTTTGTCGTTTGATCTACGCAAAGAAGTCAAACTTTGTGCAGAAAATGTACACATCCAAACGAAGATTTTTATACATCCCAATAAACATTTTTCTTCATTTTCAACTAAGCCTATTCTCAAACCTAAAACGTTAGTTATCAAATGCACCTCAAATTTTCTTTAATAACGTCCTTAAACAAAAATGCACACTTTTAGTATGGGATTTTGGGCTGATTCTCCATTTGAAAAATTAAATTTTCTCAAACCCATTTCAAAGATAAATTTTTTCTCAAATGCTTCTAAAATTGATCTCAAATTGATAAAAAAAATATTTGAGAAACACTTGAAAACATGTTTATTTTCAATTGATATATGTGCTGATTCTCAAATTGGAAAGCAATGTTTCCTCGTTTGAGAATTTCTTGCTCAGTGTTTAATGGGATATGCACAATCGCGTACAGTAGTGTGTGTTTTATTCTTGTTGTTGACATGTGAACCCAGCAAAAAATTTCAAATGAAAATAAGCGTTTGGTAAGCGTTCAGATGTAAGCAAAACACTTTCATTGGCATTTGCAAACATCGCAAAGTAAGCCTTTTGCAATCGAAACGCGTCGCTCGTTCTAAGCTTGAAATTAGGATTGCAAAAAATGTTTTTTAGGACATATAATAACGCGTGTTGCACTTACCTGACTCTACTTTACTTTTATCACTTTATTTATTTCACTAAAATTTCACTATTTTCACTTGTTTACTGTTCAGAAATCAAAACTAAAATGGGTTCTACCTACAAATAACTGTATATTTAGTCGGTCACCGCCAACATTTATAAAACGCTAGCATTTCCTTGCGAAATATAAAGACATATGCAAAACGCTTACTATACCAAATATTATGCAAATGTCGCTTGCAAAGTCCTTATTCATGCTAGCTTATTCTAAGCTTGGTTTGGTTTACAACGCTTACATTAGTTCAATTATGCAAGCTTATTTTGTTTGATTTGCAAAACGCTTACCAGATTGTTTGCTGGGTTAAGTCATATGAATGTATGTATGTATGCGAGCGCCTTTTTTTGAGCTGTAGGTACAATAACAAAATCTCATAAGCTTGTCCCTTATCACCTTGTCCTCTTGCCATGGAACTGATTTGAAGTCGAGTTGGACTACATAGAAAAATTATTGAAATTGTCGTCGATTAGCGTGAAGACAATGTTGTCAGTTTTCTCTTGATTTTTTGTGACTAGGTACGTTTATGAATGAATTGTTATTGTTGTTTTTTGATATGTTTGGAGGACAGTCGAAGTCTTTTAGTTTTACGTGCGCAACTGCCACGAAAGGCCTAAACACACGGTTTTCTACAAACACGGATCAAACGTTGATCAACGCCCCAAGTGCTACGCACTTGGTACCAATTGGAATACGGAATGGACGCGTTACCACCTTGGTAGGGTTCGAGGCCTATCCACACCTCTGCCGTACTATGGGTCCGGCACCCGGTTGCAATGCAACACCACACCGGGTTATAAATAACCCTTCCCAGCGAACTTTGGGTTTCAACCACAGCCACCACGAAAACTCCCCGAGGGGCCGTTCCCAATAAACAGGCTGGCCGAAGCCATGGGCACCCTGTTTCCCGTGGTACCAGATTTAAGTCTCCGGTCGAACCTCGTAGCCAAATGTCCACCCGACAAATGACTACTACCAGTTTGAGCATCCATCCTGTTCTGGACTGGTCACCATACGCCCCATTCACCTCGTACCAATTCATTCTCCATTCAATCGATCACCAAACCCCCCAATCATGCAATCATTCACCAATTCAACTCAACAAGTGCCTCCGCCGTCTAAAGACCTCACGCGCAAATCCACTCAGAAGTTCGGCATTCCGACTAGTGGAGAGCACACCACTCACATCATACCGTCCATCAGTCCAACTAATTCCCCAACCCCCAAGGTCCCTAATGTCTGAGTACATCGGGCATTCACACAACACATGCATCCAATCCTCACTCGCACAACCACACACACACCCCGCAGTATCACTCAATGTCCTCGCATACAAAAACGCATTTAACGCACCGTGACCCGTTAGCAGAAAGCCCAGACTCAGATTGAATCTGAAGTCCGGGTTCCCTGCCACAAAGGTCACGTCCCGAATGTACTCATATGTCGCTCGACCGTTAGGACTACTGTCCCAACGGTCTTGCCACTTACGCTCAACACACAATTTCAACAACTTTTTACACTCAATATACCCTCTCTCCACATCATTGTCGGAAATCCATTCATCCCGCAGCAACGGCACACTCAGCCCCCTTCTCAACCTGAAGGATATCGCTCTTTGGATAACGATCAGGTCGAGAGGAGGCGCCCCCAATAGGACCTGCATCGCATCCGTGGATACGGTGCGACACACGGGCAAACACGCTAACATCATCACTCGCTGACATGATAACAAACGCTTCCTACCAACAACCGTCTCGGCTGCCCTGTACCACACCGCAGCCCCATACGTGGCGCAAGCCACGAAGAGACCGCGGTATATATTTCGAACAGCCCGACGGCTGAGGCCCCACTCACACCTTATTATGCGGCGAACTTGGCCCACAACACTCACCAATCGCTCTTTCAGCCGTACAAAATGCCAGGCTGATGTCGATGAAAATCCTTCGACACAATTCCGCGGAGAAGGGACCTATTGCAAGGTTTATGACGACGTATCCTTGATTGGGATGTGGAGGACACCATAACGAATAATAAAAACAGTCGAAATGTTGCCATCCAAACCGAAAGACCAGTCGTGGAAGAGGATATGGTAGAATACATTGCAGACGAACTGTTTGTTGAAGAATATCCGCATGTTGCCATCCAGCCGTGGATAAAGTCCTACCTTTGGAAGAGCACATGGTAGAAGACATTCCAGATGAGCTGCTTGTCGAAAAAGATCCGCTCCATCTGAAACCGAAGGGAAACGATATTTCGCAGGGTAGGTATACCATTTACCAGTAGCTCGTCAGGAAAATAAAATGACAGTTTTTTTCTTAATTTTTTTAAGAAAATAAACAATTTAAATAAAGATTTAAGTCGTCTTAGAGAAAAGTATAAGGATCTAAAATATAAGGCAATTATCGCTTAAAATGATGCGAGTGCAGAGTCCATTACTTTTGTTAAGATGATTGTATGTAAATACTTACATATATGGAAGAAGAAAAATAATTGGCTCAAAATTTAAATTATATGTCTACAAAGGCCTATAACTTCCTGCGCGATGACTTAAAATTTAAATTACCCCATAAAAGTTATTTGTGCGTTGGCGACCAACTCGATGTGTTACCCCCCGGTATTGACGCAAAATTACTTGACAATTTGAACTTTTGCGAGTAATGTTTGTGCGAAATTGTTTTCGAGAAAATATCAATAAAAAGAGACCTTGTCTAGAATAGAAATTTAGACGAAATAGATTGGTATGTTGACTTTGGAGAAAATAAGAGGCAACATTTAATTGCTCACAAATGCTGTTTCTTTATGATCAACGCCTTGCGTCAAATTGGAAGTACGTCATATCATATTATGTATCAAAAAGTAACATTTGCGTAACCATGATACAAGAAAGAAGGTAGTGTAAACGTCAAATTTTTGTCGCCATATTAACCACCTGACAATTATATGGATTATGACATTTCGTGCTGCCATACTCAGTGCTAAAAATCCTCCATTTATGTTATTTTTTATTTCCATGGTAACCATGGTATCGATTGCAACAAAACGAATTTTTTTTATTTGAATATTGATATATATATGTATATAAAAATACGTATATTTACGTATTAAATTCTTCATAATATCAGATCACAAATAATTATATAAAAAATAAGATTTATTCTTAAAATAAGTTGCGGCAAGTTTGTGGAATATAGTACATACTACAATCCCACTACACCTCCTGGGAATTTCATTGAAAAATTTCAGTGGTTTAGAAATTATGAATATTGGCACGACTTATGTACTACTTGTAACCGAAAAAACAAGTGCGGTTGATGGCATGGTTATATGTAGAGCTGATTTTTTTTGAACATTTTCGAGTAGCCCGAACAATTGTTGTTCAAATGTTCGAACAGTTGTTTGTTTGCTCATTACCCGTATGTTTGTACGGGCATTTGAACAACAAACGGGCTTCAAACAAAAACGATCAGATCGAATTGCTCGATACCCGGGTATCTAGGGCTCTAGTTATATGCAAAATTTATTAGTAAATAAAATATTTAATTTAGATGAAAAGTTAGTAAAAAGATTTTTTTTTGCGAAGAATCTATTTCAGAATTAGGTAAATAATAAAATAAAGGAAAATAAAATTAGTAACGTAAGTAAAATCTAAGGAAAACTGCAACATAAAAATTTAAATTAAATTTACATTCTTATATAACTGCTAAACAATTTTCTTAATAAATATATTTTTTAAATGTGGAAATATTCTTGTATAAAACATTGAAACCAAATATGTATTTATATATATCGTCGATCCGGAAGAAGAAAGACGCATGCCAGTAATTTGTCGACGAAAAAAGGCGCATTAAAAATATGTCGGGGAAGAAAGATGCTTTACAAAACATGTCGACGAAGATAGACACATTAAAGATATTTCGACGAACAGAGACGCATTATAAAATATTTCGACGAAGAAAGACGCATTAGCATTATTAACTGCGAAGAAAGACGCATATGCATTAATATTGACAAAGAAAAATAAAAAATCGAATACATCTTTCTTTCCTAAAAAATATTTAAATGCTTCTTTCTTTATAGTAAAAAAAATAAAGTGTCTTTCTTCGTTATGAAAAAAAATAAAGAGTATTTCTTTCGAAAAATATTTTTAATGCGTCTTTCTTTGAAAAAAAAAAAGTTTGCGTTTTTCTTCCTCAACAAAACAATTTGCGTCTTTTTTCTTCTATAGCGACGATATAAAGAAAATCAAGAACTCTTACCTTATTCATAAAAAATCGAACAGTTTTCAAATATTGAAATATAATGGACGTTTTGTTAATATTTTTCGACTTTAATAACTGCATAAATCTATTTAATTTTTTATGAATAACTTATTTTTTATTTTCTTTGGAAAGCTTTTTTTTAAATTTTTTAAAATGTTAAAATATACTCATTACATCGGCTGATTGTTGTCTTTCATTTGTTTTGTTCATTAGCATATGTGAAAAACACCATTTCATTTCAAATACCCAATATTTTGTTCAAATATACCCTCAGCCAAAAAATTTTGATTGGGCAACGCTATCCTAAATTTTTTACTTAAAATAAGACGTCAAAAATCCATATTATAATCAAAAATGACAAAGTCAAAGTGAAATGGAACTACCTTGATTGTTTGTATCATGTGCGTAACATAGTTGAAGGAAATATTAAAGAAAAATATTTAAGCAGTTGAGGGTATAGGTCTCCATGTTAAGGCAATAGTGTGGTATCAAGGGGCAATCAATCATCGCCCATATCAAAATATGAATGGAACACCGGAAACCCCTTATATCCTTGTCAACGGAAAAAAAACATTTTGTTTATATGACTATAGTCAATATATTACCATTTAAATAAATCTATGCGAAATAACTTGCTAAAGTACGACTTGGAAATCTTCGATGGCGTTTTTCGTGCAACACAACTGCTCAGTCGCGGCCGGTATTAATATGGCATATAAGCGAGGATATTTGGGGTCCGATGACTACATTTTAAAATGTTCCAAGCCAAAGAACGTATATCCATATACATTAGACTGACCACAAATTCAAAAGTGGTGATTTTTTTTGCTCCCCGTGCATTTTCTGATAGCTTGACAATAGAAAATAAGATCTGCATAAAAATCTGACCATCGGTAATGGGAAATAGCCACGCGCATTTGACCTAAAGTTCAAAAATTGACCTAAAAATTATGCATTGCTTTAGAGACCAATATCTGCTTAAACAATGATTTTTGGAGAAATAATGTAATAATAATTTTTATACTAAATGAAACTGGGAACATATTCTCCATATGATATTTATACCTACCGTTATCCTTTCAGGACATATTGAGTCCTTAAAGTGAAATTTAAATTTTTTTGTTTGCTAAAAACGCAAAAATAAATATTTAAAAAATAGAGAATTGTATAAACTATACATCATTTAATAGGTTATTTAAAGTACATAGTTTTACACATCATAAATTTTTTTTGATTTACATGCACTATTATAGTCATGATCCAATTACCAGGTCGGTCCATGATACATACACACAAACATGCCGTGAGCTGAATGTCAAACGGAATGTCAAAACTGAAAGGAGAACGAAATAATTTGACATTCAGCTCACGAGCGAATGATGGAGAAACTCAGAGAACGAAGAATTTGACCAATAATAAACACGAATGTATGTATAGAATATGCAGAAGCAGAGAAATTGGATAGCTGTTGAAGAAGAAGAAGTCAGCTGATCTGAAGAGCCGACCTGTATAGGTGGATCCTGATTATAGTCAAGAACAGTGATGCCAATATTCTTGGACCAAAAATCCCTACGGCATGCCAAAAAATTCCCTACTTTTCCCTACGCTAACAAAATTTTTCCCTACAAATTTCCCTACTCCGTATTTTCTCTATATTGACATACACACACACAAAATTGATGCAAATAAAGTTTTTATTCAAAAAACCACGTATGCATACATAGAAATTTTTATGTTTCTAAGTATATTTTCAAGAACCTTCTTTTCATGTTCAAGGAAATGAAAAATTTCCTTACTTCTTATTCGATCAGAAGCTGATTTCGGAAGTGTATTTAGAAGCTCGAGACATTCAGGTACAATATATATATCATCGACTGGCAATGTTTCGTGAGATGACCTAATCAATCCTTATTAGTGATGAGCGATATATCGCAAACGGTGATTTTTTCACTGTGAATAAAAAATCGCAAATCGCAATTGCGATCACTTTTTCAAAATAGCAGTTCACTACTTATTGGGAACTGCTATCGATGTAGCAAGTAAGCAATTCACCTATGTGAATCGCAATCGCAAAAGCATTATAAATTTCTTTTTGTTTATACTTTTGAGCAGACCACATACGTATATGGAAATAAAAGAAAAAAAAAATTATTGAATTTACAATTTATCATTGAAAAATGTTTACAAACGTTGTTATTGCTATCATTTTGTTAACATAAAATGAAGACAGGTTATATCGCTCAGAAATCGCAAAATTAATCTCTACCGGTAACTGATGATTTTATAGCAGTCCATGCAATCGCAATAGCAGTTTAAATTCGCAGTGATTTAAAAATAGCAATCACCGAAATCCAGATATCGAAAAATCGCAATTTCGCTCATCTCTAATCCTTATTTCGTTTTAATAAAATTTTGAGTCAGCTTATAAAATATTTTAGTTTACTCCAAATAAATTTCATGTATTAACGGCTTTTCGGTTACCCCTGACTGCAAACCATCTAATGGGCACGGAAGCGCATAACACCCTGGATTACAAACAACGACACATCTCTTGCTCTCTCCCCTACGGAGATTCAGGAAATCATAAAGAATACCAAAACCTCAAAATCAGTCGGACCAGACGGCATATCCATGTTGATGCTAAAACATCTCCCCAACATATGGAAGATGGCAAGGATCATTCCCATACTTAAACCGGTGAGGCTAGCCAATGCAGGAGAATCCTATCGCCCGATATCTCTCCTCTCCACGGTATTAAAGACACTTGAGGCCGCCATACTACCATATTAAACGGACATCTACAACTTGCCCCACATCAACATGGATTCCGGAAATCGCACAGCAAAACAACAGCTCTAAACGCCATAAACACGCAGATAGTGCGCGGTCTCAACCAACGACGCCCCTGCGAGAGAACGGTCCTCGTGGCACTTGATTTGTCGAAAGCCTTCGACACAGTCAATCATGCCACCCTAATGGAGGATCTAGACGTCTCGAGCCTCCCGCCGAGGCTGAAAATGTGGACCGCGAACTATCCGAGTCGTCAACAGGCATCGGTTGAGAATAAAACAGGGAGTTCCACAGGGGGTGTCCTGTCCCCGTTGTTAGTCAACCTATACATCTCCACACTCCCACTTCCACCTGAAGGAGTTCGTATTATATCCTAAGCCGATGACTGCTCGATTATGGCGTCAGGCACCGACATAAATGACTTATGCTGGAAAATAAACGGTTATCTCTCCGACCTTTCCCACTTCTTTACATCGCGCTCCCTCGAACTGCAGCCCTCTAAGTCCTCCGCGACCCTGTTCACGACATGGACGAAGGAGGTTAGGATAGAGCTTGGCATACGGATAGGGAATATACCCATTCCTACCATAAACAACCCAAAAATCTTGGGTGTTACCTTCGACAGCCTAGCTTCCTTCTCCGCGCATACGATCGCGAATAAGACAGCACCTGGGGAAAATACAAAGAAACCCTTATCGCAACATACACAGCAATCGGCCGGCCGGTCTTGAACTATGCATCGCCAATATGGTCGCCGGGGACTTGCAAGAAAGTCTACTCATGTCGTCGGAACACCACCTACATCACAAGGCACAGGAGCTCTCAGTTGAGAATCATAACATCACGCTTAGCAAACAGTTTCTCCTTGGATGCTACCGCAGAGGTCATCCAAACAACCATCTAATGGAGCCCGAACCGCATAAAATAAATAATCAACCACTAGACCCCACAACATACAGGCAGGCAATAAATGAGATACACAACGAAACAGTCTCCACCTTCGTTTCAACCCGCCCCGCGTACATAATAATTAGAGACCAACCACCACCAATAGCTGCAGAAGAAAATTTTTATTTGTATGTAATAAAAAATTTTAGGTTCTTAGAAAAAATTAATTCGTTGCAAAGGAAACGAAAATTTTTAACTTCAAAAATTCCCTACATTCAGCTTATTTTTGAAAATCTGTCCTTTTTTCCCTACACTGCAAATTTGAGGTCGAATTTCCCTACATGTAGCCTCTTTTCCCTACACTTGGCATCACTGGTCAAGAAAATGATTTAAAATAAGCAAGTCGCATTTTTTCATACTTTTTTTTTTACTAAACTGAAAATATCGTAGTAGGCTTTGCAATAAAAAACAAGTAAGGAAGCCTAAGTTCGAGTGGAATCGAACATTAGATACTCAGCTGTATGCTTTTATTGTTTGTTTGCGTTTAATGGAAACACGTTGTACTTTATATAAAGTGAGTGCTGCATAAAGTGGGCGTAGCCACGCCCATTTTCCAAAATTTTTATCAGTTATCCAACTAAGTATATGAATATTATTATTTCATTTATATTAAAATTTCATTCCTTTACGAGTTCTAGTTACAAAGATTTCACGTTAAAAATTCCCAAAGGGTGTTTCAGAAATATCTTTGTTAAAAAGTAGGCGTGGTCATAAATCGATTTCAATAAATTTTTGCGTGTCTATTACCACAAGTGATAAAAGTGTACACACCAAGTTTCGTCATAATATCTCAATTATTTGTCGAGTTATGGGCTAAGAAATCTCGTATATTCCTGCTTCTAAAAGGAGGCGGTGCCACGCCCATTTTCCAAAATTTTTGTGTTTTTTGTTTTATGTCCATAGTTGGACTCCTGCCATAAAATTTCAATGATATATCTTTATATTTCACAGAGATATCGCTTAAAATGTTTTTATTAGGCCACTTTATAATACCCATATATAAAAGTGGGCGTGGTCGTCAAACGATTTTGGCAATTTTTCGTCCAAACATTTGCCTAAGTAAATATATCACGCCTACCAAATTTCATCGATATGTCTTCAACGGTTTCTGAGTTATAACTCATAAAACTTTCAATGTTTGCCCCTTAATAAGTGGGCGTGGCACCGCCTATTTTCCAAAATTTCACCATATTTCTTCATAAGGGCCTGAGCTCAATACGTGGGTAAAATTTCATCACTCCAGCTCTATTAGTTACTGAGATATAAAATTTCGGATTTTTACTATATAGGGGAGGTGGGCGTGGTCATGGTCCGATTTCGCCCATTTTCAATACCATCCGTTCTCGTCTTGATACCAACTTGCATTCCAAATTTCATCAAAATATTTCAATTTTTGCGCGAGTTATCGTGCTCACAGACGGACGGACGGACAGACGGACGGACATGGCTCAATCGATTTCTCTTTTCACCCTGATCATTTTTATATATATAAGTCTATATCTATCTCGATTATTTCATTCTGTTACAATCCACCGTTAGGAAATCAAAACTATAATACTCTGTGTACTAGTACAGCTGAGTATAAAAATGTGGTATAGTTTCATATTTCAGCTCATTCAATACTTTGTTGAACTTTCTTTAAAGTGAACTTGTAGCGGTAGTGCTCATAAGTGTGTTATATTCAGTTCAAAATTTTTTTTTATTTTTTTTTAAAACTATTATTGTAATGGCATTAAGATCCAGATGCATTCCATTAATTGGTAATTATTTAATAACATCTTATGAGCTAAGTACTATGTAAGGCTTTCCTATTGTATAATGTAAGAGTATCTTTTTTATTTAAACACAGGCTTGAAAAAAAACTTTGAATGGAAATATGCTTCCAAGCAGAAGAAATGTGTTAAGCATGATTCAACAATAAAGCTGGGGTTATAGATACTTAACATAGCATGGAACAAGTTGAGAAACGGGCCGCTTTATGCGCGCTCCGTAAAAATCTAAATGAATCAGACTTCTATGTTACACCAAAGAGTGTATATGCAAAGAGTGTATATGGATAAGAGCAAAGAGCTTATATGGATAAGAGGCTGCAGTCTGAAAAACTTCACACTAGATGTCACATTTCGCGCGAGATGGGACCCGCGAAGTGCGACATCTAGTGTGAATTTTAACGGACTACACCTTCATTCATATACGCCCTTTGTGAAACTTCACACTAGATGTCACAGTTCGCGGGTCTCATCTCGCGCGAAATGTGACATCTAGTGTGAAGTTTTTCAGACTGCAGCCTCTTATCCATATACGCTCTTTGATAAGAGGCTGCAGTTTGAAAAAATTCACACTAGATGTCACATTTCGCGCGAGATGGGACCCGCGAAGTATGACATCTAGTGTGAAGTTTCGCTGACTGCACCCTCATCCATATATGCTCTTTGTGAAACTTCACACTAGATGTCACACTTCGCGGGTCCCATCTCGCGCGAAATGTGACATCTAGTGTGAATTTTTTCAAACTGCAGCCTCTTATCCATATACGCTCTTTGGCTGCAGTCTGAAAAACTTCACACTAGATGTCACATTTCGCGCGAGATGAGACCCGCGCAGTGTGACATCTAGTGTGAATTTTGACGGACTACACCTTCATTCATATACGCTCTTTGTGAAACTTCACACTAGATGTCACAGTTCGCGGGTCTCATCTCGCGCGAAATGTGACATCTAGTGTGAAGTTTGTCAAACTGCAGCCTCTTAGCCATATACACTCTTTGATATGATCCAGTTGAGGTTTTCTAAAATCCATCTGGAAATGGTGTAGACCAGGGTTTGAAAAACTGCCAGCAAAACACCAACAGTCTCAAAAAATAAGCTGCTCCTGTTCTGCGAAAGTTGTCATTATTTTTTTAGAACTACAGTAAAACCCGCATAAGTGCCTTGCCTAAAATTGACAGGAATTTGAGGTACTTAAGCGGGTTGTGCACTTATAAGAACCCGCTTTAGTACCTCAGGTTGGGTACTTAAACAACCCCGTTTTAGTACCTTCTGTTGGGTAGTTAAACATTTAATAATTTTAAGAATATTGAAAATAACTTATTTAAACACAAACAAAAAATTTATTCAACAAAAAATATTT
This sequence comes from Urophora cardui, assembly GCA_960531455.1. NCBI lineage: Eukaryota > Metazoa > Arthropoda > Insecta > Diptera > Tephritidae > Urophora > Urophora cardui. Next base: position 60,305,572 of record OY482673.1, read on the forward strand.
TGATTTCATATTGCATATCGCTAGCTTAGAGTACAAATTGTGTAAGTCCTTTTTTTAAACTTTGTAGGAGAGACAAAAAACAAAAAATAAAAGAATTTCGAAATGAAAAAAAATTCTGTTTATGTAAATATTTTGGACTTACACAATTTTCTTCGCTTTTTGGACTTACACAATTTGCGCATCACTGAATAACAACGAGTAGAAATATGACAAGTAGCACAGACTTGTTTATCGTGGTGCGTATTTGATTTTTCTAGCTTTCTACATAAAAAAACACTTTTTCATAAAAGTGGAGTTACAGAGTTTGCACTCTAAGCTAGCGATATACGCTCTTTGTTTTTACGAATCTTTATTTTATATGTATATATTTATCTTGATTTTCGATAAATTAGTAATGGTATAAATAAACAATCAATTATAATTAGTTGCCGCTTGAAAAAAAGCAATTGTATTCAGAAAGGTACTTAACCGGGGGAAAACGTACGTAAAATTTTATTTAATGCACAACAAATTATGGTACTTAGGCGGGTTGAGTATTTAAGCGGGGAGGTACTTAAAAGGGTAAATTTGCTCGATATTTTTTACAAAAGCCATAGTGTCTGCAGTTGTTGGTAGGGACACGATATCGAATCAAAAGCATCGATCTGGTACTCATTTAAAATATCGGTTAAAAAGAATCGCGAACCCGATAATATCGAAACTAAACTACTCGATACTCGAAGTATCGGTATCGAAAGCGATAATTTTCTAGAAGGTGTATCCTTAAAATTTGCTCTAAAATAGTTAAAAGAGGTACCATTCGACGCGTTCTGACCTTTCAGTAGAAAAATAAATGGTTATCTTCATGAAACAAATCCTTATACTTCATAAATTATTTTTCAAGGCAAAATGTTATCAATGAGTATTAATGAACAATGAATGTGATTTTTTAATCGTCGTACCATACGAAAACTAGCATATTTAAAATTTCTGGCGAAAGCTATCAATAAAAAAATTCTGTACGAAAAGTAACAAGTACGACTTTTGGCTGACGAAAAATAACAAGTTCGACTTTTGGCTGACGAAAAATAACAAGTTCGACTTTTAGCCGACATTAAAATTGTCGTTGTTTAAACGAAATTGATAGTTTTCATCAGCCAAAAGTCGAACTTGTTAATTTTCGTCAGCCAAATGTCGGTTTTGTTATTTTTCGTCGGCCCAAAGTCGAACTTGTTTTTTTTCGTCAGCCAAAAGTCGAACTTGTTACTTTTCCTCAGTCACAAAAAAACGTATGCTAGTTTTCGTATGGTACGACGATATTATATAAGAGCAATGTTTAGATATGTAAATGTGTAAGGTTTTTGGTAAATTTATACGAATTTGGATGAATTCCTACCTCTTTAAAATTGTTTTTGGAAAATTTTTCGCCCCGAAAAACTGGTTTTTCAGGGGATAAAGGGGTTCTCACAAGACTTCGAACTGAAATCTAAACTTGCCGGAGGCTTACATATACATACATATGTGTTTAGAACAACTTACTGCCCTCGGCCACGCTAAAAAAAATAACCCTCAGCTGACAGAATTCTTTTTCTGGGGTAATATCTATGGACCCAACCAACTTTAACAAAAAATATGTCATAAATTATAAACCTACGGCAAGTTTTGATTTCAGTTTTGAGATCTGTGAGAGGTCCTTCATCACCCTGAAAAAGTTATTTTCCCGGGGCGTTCCTTATGCCTATATGACACTACGTTTTTTCCATGGTATTTTTGGTTTGAAAACCCACCGAAAGTCAAAATACAAAAACAATTCTTCTGTAGGTTGAAAAGAGACAAATACTCCCTCAAAAACCATTTTATGACATTAAACTTCAAACTAAATGAATATATTATTTATTACATAAATTAATTTTTTTGGAAATTAAAATTTGAAAAACAACTATATTTTTTTTGGAAATTTGAATTTAAATTATCGACACAAAAAAATGATGAAACTCAAGTGCCAGAATAGCTGTGAATTCCATGTTATAGAGAGAATCCATTGCGCAGTATAATTTTTCTTCCGGACTTCGTCTTTCCCCTTACGGGTAAAGCATAAGCTTAAAATTTGTATTTCCAAAGATTTTATATTTTAAAAATAATTTATTTTATAGTTGTCAAATTGAAACAATTGTCAGAAAAAAGTGCCGAATGTCAAAAACCTATCGAAATACAAGGTGGCTCATTGGGTTTTAACCGCCTAGATGGTATTTCGTTGGTTTTTTCCAACATAGCTTACTCCCTTTCACCAACACAAAACTGTATTTGACCACCTCTTTCACACAAAAAACCTTGTAGAATACCAGGAAAAAACGTAGTGTCATATGGGCATTAATGGAAAACAGACCCTTTTTTTATAACGTGTTTTTAGTTAAGTGAAAAAGAAAAAAATAGATATTGACGATTTTTTCGCTGAAATGATGATTTTTTATTTGCAAACATCAAATTATCGTATGAAAATGAAAAATATATAATCCTATATCTCCAGTTATCATTATTTCTATCGCATGGTAATTGCAAATTGTAAGGAAGTTTCGGTGGTAAGTGTGCGCCTCGTTTAATGTGAAAATCAATAAACAGATTTGGGTAACTTCATACAACGTCATACAAAAAACCTTACGAAGTAGCCCAAACCTGCAATTATTTCAGCACGTGGATCAGACCTATTTTTCGATGTGTACCAGTGATGGAACATTACTCATGCTTGTGCATATTTCGGCCCTTTAGGAAGCAGCTTGTCACTTCTGCACACTCGACCGATTTTCGGCACTATTTTGCGTTGCACAATTTTTTGGACAAATATGACACAATTTTAATTTTCCATCACTGAATGTACTCATTTGTTCGATACCGTGGTTGAAGTACTCGATACCAAAAAATATCGTTGCAAAAGAATCGAGTAAAAAGTATCGGTATCAAATGCAAAAAATATCGATTTGGTATCGTATCGTATCGAAATTCGTGTCCCTAGTTGTTGGGTACTAAAACGGGTTAGGTGCTAAAGCGGGGAGGTACTAAAGCGGGTTTTACTGTATTTAATTTTGATTTCCTTTGAAAATACATATTTACATTCGAATCATTTTTTTCTCTCTGTGCTGTTGCTTTGCTGTGTAATTTCAAACAGTTCAGTTAACAGCAAAGCACAATAAACAAAAATTTCAATTTTCAGTACGGCTTTTTGAAATTTGTTTTTTTTTTTACCTTATAATTTCGATTGTGTTCACATAATAAAAAAACCAAACAACAAAAGTCGTGTAAAAAAAAATATGTTTGCATTTTGTTGTTGTTTTACTGTGCTGTAAAAATTTCCACAGTACAGCAACAGTCGGCAGTAATTTTTGGAAATTGAAGGCTGTTACATTACAGTAGAATTTTTTATTTTTTTTTTACTTTTGTTGCGCTGTTCATTTTTTAATTTTGAAATGAAAATGAAATTCAAAGTATATAAAAAAAAAGTTGAAAGTAATTTCAAACTCTGGTGTAGACCACTTCAAAGTTAACCAAATTCACAAATAAAAAATATGCGTTCTTTTTTCATTTTTTGTTTGACTACCAAACTTTAGTAATTTTTTGAACTCCAATAAAAAAGTCCCAAATCTTTTCGATGGAACTATTCGCCTTTCTGAAATAAATTATTTATCAACAGTTATTTTAGCTATTTAGGCAAGCAAAAGTGGCAAGTTTCAGAGTAATGCGATATAAAATGATTTTTTTTTGCTTTAAAACAGTTTTGCCTGAAAATTGTACCGATTTTAGCGACCTCTATTGGTAACAAAAGCAAGAGATTTTAAATTCTACTTATACCAAAGAGCGTATATGAATAAGAGCAAAGAGTGTATATGGATAAGAGGCTGCAGTTTGAAAAAATTCACACTAGATGTCACATTTCGCGCGAGATGGGACCCGCGAAGTGTGACATCTAGTGTGAAGTTTGACAAAGAGCATATATGGATGAGGGTGCAGTCAGCGAAACTTCACACTAGATGTCACACTTCGCGGGTCCCATCTCGCGCGAAATGTGACATCTAGTGTGAATTTTTTCAAACTGCAGCCTCTTATCCATATACACTCTTTGATAAGAGGGTGCAGTCCGTTAAACTTCACACTAGATGTCACATTTCGCGCGAGATGGGACCCGCGAAAAATTTTACTCATTAAAAACACATTTTGAAAATATGGCTTTACAAAATCGTACAATTTCTACATTTCCGGCAAAAAACAATGCAATTTTTTTACAGATTCTACTAGACCACTTTATTTGACTATCAAACTTTAGATGTCACATTTCGTGAGGGCTGCACACGAGTCGTCAGCTTCATGCATTCGTCAAAGTATGCTGGCTACATGTCGCTTGGCGTAAAGCAGTGCTGGTAGCTAGGCGTAGGTACTACGCTTAGAAAAGAGGAAGAAGAAGATGTTTGTTTACATTTTTCCACTTGGTGGAATTTATGAAAGCAGTAAAATTTGTGTAAAAAATCGGAAAAAATGAGTGTATAATTAAAGAAAATGGAAGATTCCGTAAAATTTTTTATCTTTTCTATTTAAAGCTTCGAAATTTAAAGCAAATGCCGTATTATTAATTTGTTTGTTTGTTTTGTGCAGCGAAGTTTCATGTCGCTTCGTGTGCAGATCTTGAGGCGTAGAGAAATCGACGCTACATGAAATGTCTCGTACGCGTCTACACTCTTAGAAATTTTCGTGTAATTTTGCATACAAAAAGGTAGGTTACTTTTTTCCTACCTTATTATGCGCAAAATCGCACACTGAAAAATTCAACAGATAAGCTGTTTAAATTTAAACAATAAAAGTGTAAAGCCTACACAAACAAACTTTAAATCTAAACACCAATCGAGTAATAAATTGTAATTTCGCATATAAGTTAAACAAAATTACCAATTTACTATGTAATTTTACCCGACTCAATTGTAATTTCGCGCACGAGATTTGAAATTACAATTTCTGTATGCAATTTTAATCCAAAATGCGGTTAAAATCGCATGATATGCTCACTTTTGCTGAAAAGTGCGTAAAATTTCGTTTAGAACTGTAAATTACACATTTGTAGTGTAAATCTACGAAAAAAATGTAATTTTCAACTAAAAATTACATATATTTTGGTAGCATATTTACACGCAGTTTTTAGAGTGTATGACGATACGCCTCGTCAAAGAGTGTATATGAATAAGAGGCTGCAGTTTGAAAAAATTCACACTAGATGTCACATTTCGCGCGAGATGGGACCCGCGAAGTGTGACATCTAGTGTGAAGTTTCGCTGACTGCACCCTCATCCATATATGCTCTTTGTGAAACTTCACACTAGATGTCACACTTCGCGGGTCCCATCTCGCGCGAAATGTGACATCTAGTGTGAATTTTTTCAAACTGCAGCCTCTTATCCATATACACTCTTTGGCCTCGTGTGCAGAGTGCCTTAGCCAAGCATTTGTGCGTACATATGTATGTATCCACATATTTATGTATGGTTGGGTGTATGCATACAAGGGAATGGTTTCCATATTTTTTTCGATTTCGTCGAAGCAATTTGAATTTCGTAAAATTTTTTATGCTTTTAAAATAAATAAAAAAAAGCAACAACAAATGTTCATTTCGAACTGCCTACAATAAAAATTCAGCACGCTTGAGTTGAATATATGCAAAGCATATATGTACACACAAAATTATTTATGTTTGTTTGTTTGTTGATAAGATATACATATGTACGTATGTATGTGCATATGTATCTATGAATACAACCCAGCAGGGCTTTCTCTGACATGTAATGGGTAAAATCATCGAGAAATCTTGATTCATCGCTTACACTTTCGAATACGGATTGCATTACTTTAACATAGGCATGTCATTGGCGGTATTGTCTTACAATATGGTAGACAGTAATGCATTATAAAGTCGCTACTAATATTGGGAAAAGTAAGCTGTTACAAGTAATAAGTTCTTTCACTGGTATAAGTAATTGCATATATCACACAATCCAGTATAATAATCTATAATTCATTATAATGAAAACTGGAAAAATAAACGAGAATGAGGGTAGATTTCTTTACAATATTGCTATTTACAAAAATTTAAATCAATGTAGGCTTTGCAAAATATATCGGCAGTGTTCCAAATCTTTTCGCTTATTTTATGCAATACCGGTAAGCGAAAAAATAATTTTAAAACTATGAGTGAGCAATTTATGCCGAAAACAAATAGCAAGCAGAATGAATAAAGAATCAAAACATTCTTTGCAAAATGTTTTTTTTAAATAACACACTATTTGAATAATAATTATTACACTATGTGTTTGCACAGCTATTTTCTTATTTAAAAAATTTTCAACGATAGAATAACGCGACTAACCACGACAATTTTATAATGAAAACTGGCAAAATAAACGAGAATGAGGGTAAATTGCTTTACAAAACTGCTATTTAGAAAAATTAAAATCAAAGCAGTGTTTGCAAAAAAATAACGGCAGTACTCCAAACCTTTTCGATTATTTTCTGCATTACCAGTAAGCGAAAAAATAATAATTTTAAAACTGTCGCATTACAAGTAATGAGCAAAGTAAGCGAAGGAGTGTTTCTTGGCTATTTGTAATGCGTTATTTCATTGAATACAATTTCAAGCCATTACCAAAATAGGGAAAACCCCTGCTGGGAATTTACGAGTGTTCATTGCGAACTGCCTACAACGAAAATTCAACACGCTTGAGTTGAATATAAGTTTATGTTTAATTTTAATTTTTAAATTTATGTTTAATTTTAATTTCAATTTTAAGTTTGTTTAATTTTAATTTTAAGTTTAGGTTTAATGATAATTTTAATTTAAGTTTATGTTTAATGATAATTTTAATTTCAATTTTAAGTTTATGTTTAATTTTAATTTTAATTTTCATTTTGATTTATTTTTTTTTAACACGCTTTTATTAGCTTCACCTGTATGTATGTATGTATGTATGTATGTATGTATGTATGTATGTATGTATGTATGTATGTATGTAACTTCATCCCATCCTAAAAGTTGCAAACGTTTAACGTTTAACTCATGATTCAACAATAAGAGCCCGTGCACAATTGACTTCTACCTCGCTTTGCTTCAGAGTTTTGCTTTGACAGTTTCGTTCAGCATGTGCTTTTCAAAGGGATATGTTCACAATTGAGGTGAAGCGAGTAAAGCAAGGTATAAAGTTAGCCATCTTTCAACTTTTTTACACTTTGACAAACATCTCCTCTAAGAGCTCTTAGAGCCCGTGCACAATTGGCTTTGTCTGCTCCAACTTTGATAGAAAAAACCTTAAAGCAAAGCGAAATTCCAGATGCTTGCTACAATTAACACTTTGACAATTTCCACTTCACTTCTTTGCTTTAATTTATAAACCCGATTTTTGGTAAAATATTTATATTTTATATATATTATTCGAATGTTATTTTTTACTTTTCTCTGTTCACTTCTCACGAAATTGCGCGAAATCGGTAAATTAAGTGTAGCTATACAAACATACACACACACACACAAGGGGAGATGTTTGTCAAAGTGTAAAAAAGTTGAAAGATGGCTAACTTTATACCTTGCTTTACTCGCTTCACCTCAATTGTGAACATATCCCTTTGAAAAGCACATGCTGAACGAAACTGTCAAAGCAAAACTCTGAAGCAAAGCGAGGTAGAAGTCAATTGTGCACGGCTTATAAAGGTTAACGCATGACGACATACCTTCATACATAGTGGGGCGAGAAGTGTCATGCAAAGAGGAATGAGAAGAATTTGACAGATTCGGCCCCTATGGAAATGCTAGGGTACGTGTGTGTGTGGCATATGTCAACAAAAAAAGATGCTTGTGTTCGTGTGTTTATGAAGATTGAAGAAGAAGTCAGCTGATCTTATGCATTCTCCTTTATTGTTCCTCCATGGTTTAACTCAATTATTATTTTTTTGAAACATTCACTTTACTTTTATTGTGTTCTCTCCTCTATTATTTCTATTCACCTCCGGATTCGAAACGTGACATCAACATGGGATTCAACCCAACGACATCATATAATGAGATTTAACATTATACTCTATGCTTCATTGTGGCTTTTATGTTACCTCTCCTCAAAATAGCCTCTATGAATTTCATTCAATTCACTCCCGTATGCAAGCCAATAAAAGAGAACGTAGATGAACAGAGAAGTTGCAACTACGAATAATCGTGGAAGCCAGAGACCAAACAATATTCTGTTAGTGCATCTGGTGAATAAAAAATTTTAACTCAACACAGCTGGCTGTTAAAACAACAGAAGTAGAGCGAGTTCGTCTGTAGAAAAGAATGTTATATTAAATTTCTGCACATCTGCTGATATGGCTCATTATTCCTCCCATACACCAATTCCATCGATGCACTAATTTCCCAAAACCGCTGGTGTTTTAACTATTTTCTTATCGAATTTGAATTATAAATAAATTAAAAATTAAAAAAAATCAATTAAAATTAATTTCAATTTGACTTTACTGGGACTCGAACCTGCGCATCAATGCATTTTCTGTATTAAAAACCATACAACAATGCACCAGTTTGCTACAACCGGTGACTATTTTTACAATTTCCACATCGATTTTTTAATTATTTTAAAATTTTCGAAATTTTGAAAATGTAAAAACATTTTGTTGTCCATTTCATCTTGTTGATGACCAACCCATCAACCTCGTTGATGAGCAACGATCAACCATCTCTATACCTATGCCAATGAAATTTAATTTTCACCCTCTCTGAACAAATATGCATATGTACATACATATGTACATCTATTGAGCAATAATAAATTGGTGGCTGCATCAAAACCCTCATCTTGGTGTATCGGGGCATAGCAGCTGCTAGACTCTGATGACTGATCAACGAAAATCCTACTTCCCCAAAACATATCAAAAAACAACAATAATAATATTGTTGTGTACACAAAAGCATCTATTGAATTATAATTTTTTAATACAGAAAGATAGATATGCACATAGAGGCGCAGGTTCGAGTCCCAGAAAAGTCAAATTGAAACTAATTTAAATTGATTTTTTTTTAATTCTTAAATTTATTTATAATTGAAATTCGATAAGAAAATTTTAAAATTACTTTGCTGTTTTAGGAATTTGGTACATTGGTGAAATCGGTGTATGTGAATAAAACTAAGAATTTCAGCAGATGTGCACAAATGTAAAGTAACATTCCATTCTACAGCGCGCTGCTAATTTTTTCAACTTTTCTCTCAAATCTGTAATTCACCATCACTCAACTCTGGTAACGTTAACAGGATGCAATAATCAAAAGCAGAAAAAATGCAAAGACACAACTAATTGCTGGAAGTAAAATGAAATCCCCCAAATCGCGTTGCTTTGCTTAACTATACAAGCAAACACGGCTCAGCTGAAAACTGAAGCGAATGAATCGTGTTCTCGTTTTTTACTCGGCTGGCCGAGTTTGCTAATTTACTTTTCGTTAGCAAAAGCAAATGCAGCAAACGTAGCGCTAAAATAATTGAAAATAGCGGAGTTGGAGCTAAAATCACTTACATACATATTTGTGGATATGTATCAGAGTTGAGCAAAATTTTTTCGAATAACGAATAATAAGTAGATGAATAATTTTTTTTATCTTTATTTGAATAATAAATAATTTGGCTTACTGCAAAAATAATTATTCGAATAATAAATACTTTTTATTTACATACATTTTTGTGATAAAATCGAAACCATGTACATATATATGTATCCATATGTTCTTCAAATGCTCTTTTTATCTACCGAGAATTTTTATTTCTTGGTTCGTATTAAAAAAATATAGCAAATGCTTTTACACAAGATTTCGGAAATTTGACATTAATTTGTATGAACCAAATTTAAAAATGTGAGTAAAAGGTCTGAAATCTGAAGCAAAAGCAAATTCTTGGCTTTTATTAATATAACCCATTATTTTAAATAGCAAATAAAGTTCCGAATAATTTATTCGTAACTAATTTATCTAAATAAAAATTTTTAAAATATATTTTTATTCGAATAATTATTTAAATAAAAATTTATTCGAATAATGCCTAAGTCTGGTAGACATGCATCCCTATTAATTTTTGTTTGTGTTATTTATTTAATTTTAATAAGTTTTTTCTTTTAACCGATTTAGCACATTGTAAGTGGAGGAAAAATTTCATATGGACTATGACGAGTATTGATACATCTCGTAAGATGACAGCGAATAGTTTTTTATTATCGCATTTATTTTAAAAATCATCGCCCATCGGTCGAAATACTATATATATTTTTGAATTTCCATTACAACATGAAAATTTCACTTTATATGTATCACATCCACATTTTCTCTACTAACAGTTTTTATACATTTAGTATAAACTTACTTCCTATATCAGTTTGGTAAGAAATTCCCACAAACAGCATCCCTGATCACCGCCAAAAATAAAAATTGGGAGCTAAGAGCGGAGCCAACAAAAAAATTTTTGTGAGCGGAACTAACAAAAAAAAAAACTTTCGCTCCGATGCCCTGATAGCAAAGAAACGCAAGATGATTGTGGCGATGCACCTACATGCAGCAAAATGCAACTACATCCAGCGGTTGATTGTGACGGGGCTATAAGCAATTTCAAACCCTGGTTCAAATTCTATTTATAGCACTTATTACCAAAATAGGTTATTTTTCGCTGTTGGTTTCTTGGTAACTTTCACATCTGTTTGGCAATTTTTGTTTTTAAGAAGTTGTTTACTATTTTTGGTATACAAGAAAAATATGGAAGTGATTATAGGACAAAGAGAATATTTTGGAGCGCTGACTGTTCATTGTGAATATGCACAGGCAAATAAAGAAGAGCATATCTCCGATTAAAAACTGAAATAGTTTTGATTCGATACACATAGTACATATTAGTTGATATTTTTCGTTTAGGCTTCATTTTTGAGCTCTTATGACCAATGTTTTTTTTTTATAAGGAAAAAATGTATGTGAAAAATTAATATTTTTGGTAGAAGTTATAAATACATATGTATATAGATATATTTCGGAGATCACCACATCCCTTCATCAGACTTCTTTTTACTTTTATTCTTGCGTCCGCATAAAACATCCTTTAATGAAAAATTTCACTAAAAAGTTAAAAATAAATAATAGCTTAAAAAAACTAAAAAACACGCTTTAATCTTAAAAATCGTACTAAAAATTGAGAAATAATTTAATTAGAAACAAAATGATGAACGAAAATATAAGTATTTAAGGAAAAGCGTGGGGGTGCTCAATAATATTTGAACATGAAAATATTCGATTCGTACAACTAGTACAAAAATATACATACCTAGTTGCGAAAGAGTACGTTATATGAAATCTCAAAAAAGTCAAAATAAAAATATTAGTTAAAAACAGCGATCTTAAATAGTTTTTGACATACTGAGCACCACCCGACGCTTTTCCTTAAATACTTATATTTTCGTTCATCATTTTGTTTCTAATTAAATTATTTCTCAATTTTTAGTACGATTTTTAAGATTAAAGCGTGTTTTTTAGTTTTTTTAAGCTATTATTTATTTAATTTATATACAAATCGAATCGCGTCCAGCAATTTTTCGAAGGTATCTTGATAGCTCCTTTGGCAGGATATTCGCCACAAAATTTCCTCCAGCTTGTCGGCAAAGTCTACCGTATTATTGTGGTTATCGCGGTGCTGAAACCGTTTCAGCACCCGCCACTGCGACTCTATCCTCTGGGTATGAGTCCCTAGCGGGCCCACAAACGGGTTACCGGACGCACTATGATTAACTTTCTTGTGCTCATACCCAAATTCAGATAGGCAGTCGTACGCCTTCCAGAAGTCTGTATGGATTATGCTGCCTTCTGCAACATGCTTCTGGATGAGAGGTACGAGCACACGAGCCGACCGATCGTTGTGCTCGCACACCTCTAGACGTAGGTCCTCGCTTCCGTCCTCTATCATGCCGAGGACCCAGTGGCCTTTGACATGGCGCCCTAGAGAAAAATACGCATACTCTTACATTTTGATATTAATATAACTTTTAAATATACATTACCTTTGTTGTATTTCCGCTTGCCAAATTTGCTCTCGTCTACTTGGACAATTTTCCCCGGACCACCAATCTTGCCCCGTTGCTTCTGCAGCTCCCTCTGGTGTTTAACTACTACCTCACGGCAGTAGTTAAACCAGTCTGTGATCGTTCTTGATGACAGAATTTCGCCCTCAGGCCGAAACTGCTCTGATTGTGTGGTTTTTTGCGTATAATGCCGGGCATATGCGTACATCAGATAGAAGATTTGCGGCAAAGGAAGCCTGGCATTTTCGAACCATGTTCCCTTTGCACGCGAAATTTCTTTACCTCGACATGCCCCTTTGCTACATATAAACGAACCCAGAGAGTTTCCCCTGGAGATCAAAGCCATTGGGACCCGGTGGGTTCGACACAGCTTTGAACCCAGGAGAAGGCCGTTCTCTTCTGCGAATTTTACGCAGAGGTCGGTGGAGCCGAAACACAAGTGAATCTGAACCCGTGTCCATATTTGTAGCAGATGGATTCGCTTTGTATCGGACTTCCGTACCACGAACTCGCCTACATAGAAATTTAAACAAAACGGAAAATAGGATAAGTTATATTGTATTTACTATATTTATTTAGTGTGGACGAGAGATACATGAAAACTACGTAGGAAAAAAATGTTAAGGTATTTATTGTAGGGTTGGGCGATATATATCGATATATCAATATATCGATATTTTTAAAATAGTACAGCCGATAATATCGACGATATTTTGAATTACCATGCATCGATAATTGATAATTTTTTGCCATTTCGAGCCAAATTCGATATTTTTCATACATTTCTGATTTGCTTTAAATCTAACACCAGAACATTTTTTAAGAAGTGGTATAACCATAATGTTCGGGTGCTTGAATTTACACTACTTTCTTCTTCAAGCAATTCTTAATGATTTTTATGTTTATACTTCAGGATTCGTAGAATATCTGTAGACTCATCGAACTTTAACAACAAATATCTAGTAAACTATAAGTCCCCGGCAAGTTTGGATTTCAGTTTTGAGATCTGTGAGAGCACCTCCAACCCCGTGAAGAAGTGGTTTTTTGCGGGACGTGGTTCCTTAATGTAAAGCCGACCCTTTCGATATATTGATATATCGATGTTTTTACACGGCATAAATCGATGTTTTTTTAAATATCGATATAATATATATCGATATATTTTTCCAATTTGCCCAACCCTAATTTATTGTGAACAAAAGTCGTTATGTGATCTTTTCACGTAAAACTAGTATTTTCTGAGTTATGAGCAAATTAAATGAAAATTCGGAAAAATTTGTGAATTTTGTCGATTTTGGTTCGAAATATTTCGGTAGACAATCGAGCTACATGAAAACTACGTAGGAAGAAAATGTTGAGGTATTTATTGTGAACAAAAGTCGTTATGTGATCTTTTCACGTAAAACTAGTATTTTCTAAGTTATGAGCAAATTAAATGAAAATTCGTGAATTTTGTCGATTTTGGTTCGAAATATTTCGGTAGACAATCGAGCTACATGAAAACTACGTAGGAAGAAAATGTTGAGGTATTTATTGTGAACAAAAGTTGTTATGTGACTTTTTAACGTAAAACTACTATATTTGGATTTATGAGCAAAAAAAAATTTCAGAAAAATTATATCTTACCGTCGCACAATGGGTGATTGCGGCCAAAAATAAATTCAAAATTAAAGTATGAGTAAAACCATTTTTTTAAACAGAGATCGACAGATACATCAAATTGTAATAAAAAAGCTTATATAAAAATTTTTGAGTATCTTTTCGTTTAGCCGTACAGGGTGCCCAAAGTTGAGCAAAAAATAGGTCCTTTTATTTCTCAATGAACACACCTCATACAAAACGCTCTTTCTCATTTAACTGTTAACCTACATACACGAATGATACATCGTTACATAGATAATGATTTTCTCTTTCAGAAAAAATAACTTAGTTGTAAATAGCGCTCACTGTTGAATTTATATGAATTTTCAAATATTCACAAAAAATGTCGATGATAAAAAAATTTTCCTCGACTTTGAATAAAAAAATAAAAAAAACAAAAAATATTACCTCCTCAATTTTTTTTTATGCTTTGAAATAATATATTCTTAATCAAACTGCATTTTCACTTTAAAAATCCACTTGCTCCATTTGCTTTTATAATTTTTTTCCCATCTGCCTAAAACTGTGTTTTTGTAAATGCATTAATTATGTTACTTTTGACATTATGAAAAACGTGTATATTTAGGCGACTAATCGAATATTTCTCTATCGTCTTTCAGCAAATGGTCCATACTTTAAAATTATGAGGTAATTTTTTTTATCAGCGTTAATTGTTATCTTTGGCAGCTTTTTTATTTTAGAATATAAAAAAAAAAATTGTTAAAATTGTAAAATTTTAAAATGAAATTAAAAAAAAACAAAAAATATTACCTCCTCAATTTTTTAATATTTGATGCTCCTGAATGTCTTTTAAAAACTGGCGAAAAAATTGTAAAAATTCGTTTGCTCCATTTTGTTTTATGAACATTTTTATGGAAGGTGTTTTTTGAGTTTTGGTACATTTTTCCCATACAAAATGCCCAGAAGTATGCTTCAAAAAGTTTAAATTTTTTTGTATGGGGAATATTTGTCAAAATGGTGAAACTTAAATATCGATATTTCCAATTCTAATTAAGATATTCGAAGAAACTAAACGCTGTTTTCAAGGGTAATGATTGTGCTTTCAACTGGTTAAATCGAATTTGAGTGGAAAGTAATTATATAAAAGATATTAAGCAGGGAATAGAGCCAAAAAACGTGTTTTTTTCCTATTTGGGCATGAATATCTCAGAAACTAGAAACAATTTGGAAAATCTGACTCCAGACTCAGGTTTATCACACTGAAATCCTTTAGAAAAGTGTAATTTCATTTCCGGTATAAAATTTTTTTGAAATGCGATTTTTTTGTATGAAAGTTTTATGATAAATGCTTATAACATACTTAAAAGTGCATATATTTTTAATTTAAAAACGGTGAAGTGCTTTATAGGCGAATTCTGTAACTCCGTCTCATCTCAAGTCACAAAATTTGAGATTTGAGACATGAGACATTTTTAGTGACTTGAGCCATTTTTGGTATTCTGTAAGCCACAGTCACTAAAAATTTCACCAAAGACTATGGTGAAAATGTACTGAGACTGTTTGAGATAACAAAATAATTTAACGAATATTCACTAATCGATTACATACGAAAATAGGTTTTGGAAATGAATTTATGAGCAATATATTGCATTAAAAAAAAAGCGTATCATTACTACTTATCACTTATAAAAATAGTTATGAATATAATGTTTTATGCGTGTTTTATCTGAACCGATTCGCAAAAAAAGTCATGTAACGTAAAACATTGAAATATCGATAAATATCGTATCACATCACTATTTACACTTGATCGAAATGGCGGAAAAAAGTAAGTCAGCAAAACCAGCAAAATTTTATTATTTTGCTAATTTCATACAAATAAACTTATTTTATTGCAGAAAATAGCAAGCGAACAAGCAAAGAGCAAACAAATTGTAAGTTTTTATAAATTTTGACGCTTTATTTAGTTCACCTCAATGTTTTCTTTATTTTGTGACCTCCTCGCCACCAGGTCACTAATTAGTGACGTATTTTTTGAGACTTGAGACGTGAGCTCGCTTACGGAATACCAAATTGTCTCAAAATCAATCTCACCACGAAAAAGTCTCCAAAAGTCTCTATTAGTGACTTGAGACAGCTTACAGAATACTAGTATTACCCTTTTTCCAAAATGATTACCGCATTTGATTTATATTTCAAAAATGTATACACTAATCAAAATGGAGCATTTTAGCTATAATAGTTAGGAAAATGCTGAAATTTCAAAAATACCGTTATATGGGAGGTGGGCGTATTTGTCGGTGGATTTTGTTCAAATTTTCACAGTTTACTAACTTCAACCAAAAAAGCTTAAGTTCCGAGTTTCAAGATTCTAGCTTAATTATTACTATTTTTGGCCGCGTTTGTATGGAGGTGCCCCCACTGTGCGTCGTCAAGCATATCATAATTGTCATCGTCGTTAACATCAGCAGCAGCAGCGGCAGCGGCAGCACTTGTCGAAGGATTATCTATAATTGAAAACATTTTAAAATTGTACACAAGCAATATTTTATAATACCTTACCGTCGTCACGCACACCATAATCAGCAGCAGTAACAGCGACAGCGGTACGGGCAGCGACAGAGTCAGTGGTACGGTCAGTGGTACGGGGAGCAGCAGCGGCAGCACTTGTCGAAAAAATATCTATAATTGAAAACATTTTAAGATTGCACACAATTAATATTTTATAACACCTTACTGTCGTCAAGCTTAGCATAGCTATGATCACCAGCAGTAACAGCGACGGCGGCACGGGGAACAGCAGCGGCAGTAGCAACAAACATACAACAATTATCAGCAGCGGTAGCAGCGGCAGCGGCTATAAATTAAAACATTTTAAAATGTCACATAATTAATATTTTATAACACCTTACCATCGTAAGTAATGCCTTCAGCAACAGCAACGGCAGTATCAATAAACATACAAAAATTACCATCAGCAGCAACAGCAGCAGCGGCAGTAGCAACATCTATAATTGAAAAAATTGTTTATACTAAAAATGTACTTTAAATATGCTATAATAGGGTATGTTCAGAAACGCTGCATAAAACGCAACAGCGGCAGTAAATATTTTTTGATGATTGTGATGAGCAACGCTTGATGTAAAATTTGCGTTTATGAACGCTCTGCTTGTACTAAAAAAGCAGGTTGCGCTTCAAATTTAGTTTCTGAACAAAGCCATACTTACCATTATTGATATTATTCATTTTTCTTTGGATTTTTTCACTTTTTTTTCACTTTTAATAAACAATGAAATATATTCTTAAACTCGTACTCGCACGAAATTTCAGTTTACCTAGAAATTCAAAATCCCGTTATTGGATTATATTGGCAAAAAAAAGGAGCTGCCCATTACATGGAAAAATCCCTCAAGATAAAAGGTATCAAAAATTACATTTGGTAAAAGTTATTATCCAACGTGTGATTACTTCAAATATTAGCCCATAAATACCTGGAAAACCTTGACCTTAAACCAATATATTAATCTTTATTCGTAATAAATAACAATTAAAGTATAAATATTCCATGTTGCTAACTTACCCATAAAAATCTGGCATCCTTTTTTTCATTCAATACCAATACTTACCTTTGATAGTCTGGCAGCGCTTTACATTCAATGCAATGGCACTACCAAGGATAATTCGACAGCTTATTTGCGACGCCAAACCACTATATTGCTGGAATGCATTATTCTCAAATCGTGTGGATTGCGAGTGGAGCCGCAGGAGACACGTGAACGAATTGTACTACAATTGATAGCAGACCTTAAATGCAGCCAACGTAATATTGTGCTACCTGCCGAGTATCCAAGTGGAGCAATAGCACAGAAAATTCTGCAGCGAAATCTCACCTTGGTGGGCGCCCTATCCAACGACTCTGACGATGTACCGATAGCAGCGTTGGCCAACAGCGACGGGAAACGCAAATTATATTCAGATATTGGATGCTTAATCATCATACCTCACGGCAGTAGTTAAACCAGTCTGTGATCGTTCTTGATGACAGAATTTCGCCCTCAGGCCGAAACTGCTCTGATTGTGTGGTTTCTTGCGTACAATGCCGGGCATATGCGGACATCAGATAGAAGATTTGCGGCAAAGGAAGCCTGGCATTTTCGAACCATGTTCCCTTTGCACGCGAAATTTCTTTACCTCGACATGCCCCTTTGCTACATATAAACGAACCCAGAGAGTTTCCCCTGGAGATCAAAGCCATTGGGACCCGGTGGGTTCGACACAGCTTTGAACCCAGGAGAAGGCCGTTCTCTTCTGCTAATTTTACGCAGAGGTCGGTGGAGCCGAAACACAAGTGAATCTGAACCCGTGTCCATATTTGTAGCAGATGGATTCGCTTTGTATCGGACTTCCGTACCACGAACTCGCCTACATAGAAATTTAAACAAAACGGAAAATAGGATAAGTTATATTGTATCTACTATATTTATTTAGTGTGAACGAGAGATACATGAAAACTACGTAGGAAGAAAATGTTGAGGTATCTATTGTGAACAAAAGTCATTATGTGATCTTTTCACGTAAAACTACTATTTTCTGAGCTATGAGCAAATTAAATGAAAATTCGGAAAAATTCGTGAATTTTGTCGATTTTGGTTCGAAATATTTCGGTAGACAATCGAGCTACATGAAAACTAAGTAGGAAGAAAATGTTAAGGTATTTATTGTGAACAAAAGTCGTTATGTGATCTTTTCACGTAAAACTAGTATTTTCTGCGTTATGAGCAAATTAAATGAAAATTCGGAAAAATTCGTGAATTTTGTCGATTTTGGTTCGAAATATTTCGGTAGACAATCGAGCTACATGAAAACTGCGTAGGAAGAAAATGTTGAGGTATTTATTGTGAACAAAAGTCGTTATGTGATCTTTTCACGTAGAACTACTATTTTCTGGGTTATGAGCAAATTAAATGAAAATTCGGAAAAATTCGTGAATTTTGTCGACTTTGGTTCGAAATATTTCGGTAGACAATCGAGCTACATGAAAACTACGTAGGAAGAAAATGTTAAGGTATTTATTGTGAACAAAAGTCGTTATGTGATCTTTTCACGTAAAACTAGTATTTTCTGCGTTATGAGCAAATTAAATGAAAATTCGGAAAAATTCGTGAATTTTGTCGATTTTGTCGATTTTGGTTCGAAATATTTCGGTAGACAATCGAGCTACATGAAAACTGCGTAGGAAGAAAATGTTGAGGTATTTATTGTGAACAAAAGTCGTTATTTGATCTTTTCACGTAAAACTAGTATTTTCTGGGTTATGAGCAAATTAAATGAAAATTCGGAAAAATTCGTGAATTTTGTCGACTTTGGTTCGAAATATTTCGGTAGACAATCGAGCTACATGAAAACTACGTAGGAAGAAAATGTTAAGGTATTTATTGT
Source organism: Urophora cardui (assembly GCA_960531455.1). Taxonomy (NCBI): domain Eukaryota; kingdom Metazoa; phylum Arthropoda; class Insecta; order Diptera; family Tephritidae; genus Urophora; species Urophora cardui. The sequence continues at coordinate 60,324,706 of OY482673.1, forward strand.
GAACAAAAGTCGTTATGTGATCTTTTCACGTAAAACTAGTATTTTCTGCGTTATGAGCAAATTAAATGAAAATTCGGAAAAATTCGTGAATTTTGTCGATTTTGTCGATTTTGGTTCGAAATATTTCGGTAGACAATCGAGCTACATGAAAACTGCGTAGGAAGAAAATGTTGAGGTATTTATTGTGAACAAAAGTCGTTATGTGATCTTTTCACGTAAAACTAGTATTTTCTGGGTTATGAGCAAATTAAATGAAAATTCGGAAAAATTCGTGAATTTTGTCGATTTTGGTTCGAAATATTTCGGTAGACAATCGAGCTACATGAAAACTGCGTAGGAAGAAAATATTGAGGTATTTATTGTAAACAAAAGTCGTTATGTGATCTTTTCACGTAAAACTACTATTTTCTGGGTTATGAGCAAATTAAATGAAAATTCGGAAAAATTCGTGAATTTTGTCGATTTTGGTTCGAAATATTTCGGTAGACAATCGAGCTACATGAAAACTACGTAGGAAGAAAATGTTGATGTATTTATTGTGAACAAAAGTTGTTATGTGACTTTTTAACGTAAAACTACTATATTCGGAGTTATGAGCAAAAAAAAATTTCAGAAAAATTATATCTTACCGTCGTCAATCATATCATCATCGTCGTCATCATCAGTAGCAGCAGTAGCAGCAGTAGTAGCGACAGCGGCACGGGTAACGGCACGGGCAGCGGCAGCACTTGTCGAAGGAATATCTATAATTAAAAACACTTAAAAATTTCACACAATAAATATTTTATAATACCTTACCGTCGTCACGCACACCATAATCAGCAGCAGTAACAGCGACAGCGGTACGGGCAGCGACAGAGGCAGTGGTACGGGGAGCAGCAGCGGCAGCACTTGTCGAAGGAATATCTATAATTAAAAACACTTAAAAATTTCACACAATAAATATTTTATAACACCTTACCGTCGTCACGCACACCATAATCAGCAGCAGTAACAGCGGCACGGGCAGCGACAGAGGCAGTGGTACGGTCAGTGGTACGGGGAGCAGCAGCGGCAGCGGCAGCACTTGTCGAAGGAATATCTATAATTAAAAACACTTAAAAATTTCACACAATACATATTTTATAACACCTTACTGTCGTCAAGCTTAGCATAGCTATGATCACCAGCAGTAACAGCGACGGCGGCACGGGGAACAGCAGCGGCAGTAGCAACAAACATACAAAAATTATCAGCAGCGGTAGCAGCTATAAATTAAAACATTTTAAAATGTCACATAATTAATATTTTATAACACCTTACCATCGTAAGTAATGCCTTCAGCAACAGCAACGGCAGTATCAATAAACATATAAAAATTACCATCAGCAGCAACAGCAGCAGCGGCAGTAGCAACATCTATAATTAAAAAAATTGTTTATACTAAAAATGTACTTTAAATATGCTATAATAGGGTATGTTCAGAAACGCTGCATAAAACGCAACAGCGGCAGTAAATATTTTTTGATGATTGTGATGAGCGACGCTTGATGTAAAATTGGTGTTTATGAACGCTCTGCTTGTACTAAAAAAGCAGGTTGCGCTTCAAATTTAGTTTCTGAACAAAGCCATACTTACCATTATTGATATTATTAATTTGTCTTTGGATTTTTTCACTTTTTTTTCACTTTTATTAAACAATGAAATATATTCTTAAACTCGTACTCGCACGAAATTTCAGTTTACCTAGAAATTCAAAATCCCGTTATTGGATTATATTGGCAAAAAAAGGAGCTGCCCATTACATGGAAAAATTCCTCAATATAAAAGGTATCAAAAATTACATTTGGTAAAAGTTATTATCCAACGTGTGACTACTTCAAATATTAGCCCATAAATACCTGGAAAACCTTGACCCTAAACCAATATATTAATTTTTATTCGTAATAAATAACAATTAAAGTATAAATATTTCATGTTGCTAACTTACCCATAAAAATCTGGGTGAGATTGGAAGTCTCTTATTACTGACAGGCTCTAAAATATCTAAAAGAAATTCCACCATGGCCTTATCGAAGCGATATCTCCTCTTCCTCGATTTGGAACGGATCACATCGGATTTTATATATATTACCAAAATCGGCGTTAGAGAACCAAAATTACATGTGAATGTCAACAGGAATTTATCGATAACTTGGGTATGCAATTAGACAGTGCTTTTTATATTGATCGGCTTAGGAAACTTAATGAGCATCAATATTTGGAAGCAAATACATACATTTTCATCCTGAATGAAAAAGTTTAACAAAACTAAAAAAAAAATTAACATTTTAACAGGCACGAAAAAATTTATCAATTTTGCTTAATTTTTCAACTCAAGCGTGCTGAATTTTTATTGTAGGCAGTTCGCAATGAGCATTTGTTGTTGCTTTTTACAAGCTTTTATTTAACTTCACTTTTTGTATGGGGGTATGTCGTGGAATTTTGCAACGAATATTTAAGATACTTCTAGTTGAGCTAGGTACTTGAAATTTGGAAAATAGTTCAGGACCCGAAGACAATGCAATGTGAACTAAAAAAATCCGATAGATGGCGCTGGTGTCGAGATATTTGTAAAATTCGTATTTACCGACCGAATTTGTTCATATTCGGTATATATATTACCTATGAGAAAGTAAATACATCTGTGAAAAAAAATCGCCGCTAGGTGGCGCTATTGTCAAGATATTTAGAAAATTAGTATTTATGAACCAATTTTGTTCCTATTTTGAACACGTATTACCTAAAAAAATAGAGAAAATCCGTAATAAAATTTTGCCGATAAATGACGCAGGTGTCGACATATTGAAGCAAGTTTTATCAAAGGGTGTATATGGATAAGAGGCTGCAGTTTGAAAAAATTCACACTAGATGTCACATTTCGCGCGAGATGGGACCCGCGAAGTGTGACATCTAGTGTGAAGTTTCACAAAGAGCATATATGGATGAGGGTGCAGTCAGCGAAACTTCACACTAGATGTCACACTTCGCGGGTCCTATCTCGCGCGAAATGTGACATCTAGTGTGAATTTTTTCAAACTGCAGCCTCTTATCCATATACACTCTTTGGCGTTAGCAATAAACAAATCTGCGAAAGTAAAAAAACTAACAAGAGAGATTCTGAAACACTGATACAAAGCCCCGCGAAGTGTGACATCTAGTGTGAAGTTTCGCTGACTGCACCCTCTTATCATATACGCCCTTTGTGAACTTCACACTAGATGTCACATCTCGCGCGAAATGTGACATCTAGTGTGAAGTTTTTCAGACTGCAGCCTCTTATCCATATACGCTCTTTGACTAGACCACTTTATTTGACTATATCAAACTTTAGATGTCACATTTCGCGCGAAAAATGTTTACTCATTTAAAAACGCGCTTGGTTAGCTTCACAAAAATTTATATTACTTGAATAAATTAAGCAATTTATTTTATCTTAATTTTGCCAATGGGACCAAAGAGCGTATATGGAATATGAGCGTATACGCTCTTTGACACTGTGTGCCATCGCCAAATTGGATCGCCAAAAATCGCTAAATTTATATCAGACGCGCCTAAAAACATGCAATATCTGGTAAAATTTCAGACATACAAAACTGACTGATCGTTGCTGCCAGCATGCTGTAGTTTGTGGCAGTGTTCGGAAATTCTCATTTATGAATACTCATTTTCATTCATTTGTGAGAATTTTCACGAGCGAGAATATTTCAAATTATTTTTTAGTTCATTTATCACGAGTGAGAAATGCAAAAAAAAAAATTATGCCTCTCACTCGCGATAAGTGAACAAAAAAAATTTCCATATTTTTCACTCGCAAGCGAAAAATAACAAACCAAAATTTCTCACTCACATGTGATAAAACCGAACTAAGCCGGCTTCGGCTGTTCACATATGAGAAAAGCAATGCGAGAAATACTGATCGCGAGCAGTATTTTAGCGTTCAGGAAAAGAATTTCTCATGGACATTTTTCAGCTGCGTTGTATGGAAGGAATTGCAAGCTGATTTTCGCAGTTGCCCTAGCCAAGCATTTGTGCGTACATACATATGTATGTATCCACATATTTATGTATGGTTGGGTGTATGCATACAAGGGAATGGTTTCCATATTTTTTTCGATTTCGTCGAAGCAATTTGAATTTCGTAAAATTGTTTATGCTTTTAAAATAAATAAAAAAAAGCAACAACAAATGTACATTGCGAACTGCCTACAATAAAAATTCAGCACGCTTGAGTTGAATATATGCATGTTTATGTTTAATTTTTTTAATTTTAAGTTCATGTTTAATGATAATTTTAATCAGAGTTGTAATTATTATAAGAGAAAAAATAAAAATCAAAAATTAATTATTATTGAAAGAAACATATTTTAAAAGTCTTTCCATAATAGTTATTTCTGAGATATTGTTTTTAAGTCTTTTTGTAATTATTATAAATGAGACAAATTTGAAAAAAGTCTTTGAGTAATTATTATCCGTAACAAATTGTTTTTTAAGTCTTCAAAGACTTTTTCATTGAGACGAATTTCAAAAATATCTTTAAGTAATTATTTTGAGTAACAAATTTATTTTTTATATCTTCGATAAAAATCTTTCATACAATTTCAAATTGGAAATTTGCTTGAATTTTGAAATACTTATATGAAAGTTATTCTTATTTTATACTTACATATATGAAAGTTATTGAAAATTTTCTGAGACTTTTTTGAACTTTTTCTCAATGAAAAAGTCTTTGAAGATATAAAAAACAATTTGTTACTGATAATAATTACGCAAAGACTTTTTTCAAATTTGTCTCATTATAAAGGTCTTTGAAGACTTAAAAAATATATATTTGAAATAACTATTATGGAAAGATTTTTAAAATATAAGTTTCTGAATAATAATTATAGAAGATTTTTGTCATTTTCATCAGGAAAAAAATATTATCAAAAGACTTTTAAGATTATGAAGAAAATTTGTAAGACTTTTTTATAATTTCAAAATGAAATAATAACACTGCTCTACAGCCAAAAAATACTCTGAACGCGACCATCCTATTTATATGTAAAATCGGTCGCTGATTCCGAAAATCGGGTTCATTTTTAATTCTATGGGAAGGTTTTTGAGATATCGGCAATTTACCGTTATTTGGCTAATTGCTCCACTTAATCCTTTATACCTGTTTAACGCAGTAAGCTATCTTCCTTGGAGTGACACCAAACGAAAGAAAATTAAATTTCCTTTTCATGGCTGCTATAACATTTTTCCCTAACTCTTATAGTTTCTGAAATATTAACGATTCAATTTGAATTTTTTCGATTTTTTACGATTTTTTGAAGAAAAAATTGACTTTGTCAGGCAATATCTTTAAAACCAATGTTTTCACCTTCGGCTTTACTCCTTTACGTGAAGCTCCATTCTATTGGGAAAAAGATAAGCTATCAACGAAGAAAATCCATGGTAAAATGGAAAAGTTATAGGCGATCAAGTAAATACAGCCAGGTCGCGCAATGCCTCTGCACGGGTATATTCTATGCATGTTATACCCGTAAATGCGCTGTTACCTACTGCGCTGCCAATGTGCTGCTACTGCAGATGTGTAGGTATTGGTATAATATGCATAGAATATACCCGTGCAGAGGCATTGCGCGACTTGGGTGTATTTACTTGATCGCCTATAACTTTTCCATTTTACCATGGATTTTCTTCGTTGATAGCTTATCTTTTTCCCAATAGAATGGAGCTTCACGTAAAGGAGTAAAACCGAAGGTGAAAACATTGGTTTTAAAGATATTGCCTGACAAAATCAATTTTTTCTTCAAAAAATCGTAAAAAATCGAAAAAAAATCAAATTGAATCGTTAATATTTCAGAGACTATAAGAGTTAGGGAAAAATGTTATAGCAGCCATGAAGAGGAAATTTAATTTTCTTTCGTATGGTGTCACTCCAAAGAAGATAGCTCACTGCGTTAAAGAGGTATACAGGATTAAGTGGAGCAATTGGCCAAATAACGGTAAATTGCCGATATCTCAAAAACCTTCCCATAGAATTAAAAATGAACCCGATTTTCGGAATCAGCGACCGATTTTACATATAGGTAGGATAGTCACGTTGAAAGTACAGACAAAAAATTTCATTTTGTGATCCAGTGTAATTATTCTACATCTCTGATTTTAATTTAAGTTTATGTTTAATTTTAATTTTAAGTTTATGTTTATGTTTAATTTTAAGTGTATGTTTAATGATAATTTTCATTTTGATTTATTTTTATTTTAATTTACATACCTACATATCGAATCGCGTCTAGCAATTTTTGGAAAGTATCTTGATACCTCCTTTGGCAGGATATTCGCCACAAAATTTCGTCCAGCATGTCGGTAAAGTCTACGGTGTTATTGTAGTTATCGCGGTGCTGAAACCGTTTCAGCACCCGCCACTGCGACTCTATCCTCTGGGTATGAGTCCCTTCCGGTCCCACAAACGGGTTATCGGGCGCACTATGATTAACCTTCTTGTGCTCATACCCAAATTCAGAGAGGCAGTCGTACGCCTTCCAAAAGTCCGTGTGAATAATGCTGCCTTCTGCCACATGTTTTTTTATGAGAGGTACGAGCACACGAGCTGACCGATCGTTGTGCTCGCACACCTCTAATCTTAAGTCTTCGCTGCCCTCCTCTATCATGCCGAGAACCCAGTGGCCTTCGACATGGCGCCCTAGAGAAAAATACGCATACTCTTACATTTTGATATTAATATAACTTTTAAATATACATTACCTTTGTTGTATTTCCGCTTGCCAAATTTGCTTTCATCTACTTGGAAAATTTTCCCCGGACCACCAATCTTGCCCCGTTGCTTCTGCAGCTCCCACTGGTATTTAACTACTACCTCACGGCAGTAGTTAAACCAGTCTGTTATCGTTCTTGATGAGAGAATTTTACCCTCACGCTGAAACTGCTCCGATTGTGTGTTTTCTTGCGTACAATGCCGGGCATATGCGGACATGAGATAGAATATTTGCGGCAAAGGAAGCCTGGCATTGTCGAATCATGTTCCCTTTGCACGCGAAATTTTTTTACCTCGGCATGCCCCTTTGCTACATACAAACGAACCCAGAGAGTTTCCCCTGGAAATCAAAGCCATTGGGACCCGGTGGGTTCGACATAGCTTTGAATCCAGGAGAAGGCCGTTCTCTTCTGCGCATTTTACGCAGAGGTCGGTGGAGCCGAAACACATGTGAATCTGAACCCGTGTCCATTTTTGTAGCAGATGGATTCGCTTTGTATCAGACTTCCGTACCACGAACTCGCCTATATAGAAATTTAAACAAAACGGAAAATAGGATAATTTATATTTTATTTATTATATTTATTTACTGTGAGCGAAAGATAATGGAGATACATGAAAACTGCGTAGGAGGAAAATATTCAGGTATTTATTGTGAACAAAGCCGTTATGTGATCTTTTCACGTAAAACTACTATTTTCGGATTTATGAGCAAATTAAATGAAAATACCGAAAAATTCGTGAATTTTGTCGATTTTGGTTGGAAATATTTCGGTAGATAATCGAGCACATCAAAATTGCGTAGGAAGAAAATGTTCAGGTATTTATTGTGAACAAAAGTCGTTATGTGATCTTTTCACGTAAAACTATTATTTTCGGATTTATGAGCAAATTAAATTTCAGAAAAATTATATTTTACCGTAGGGATGGGCAAATTGGAAAAATATATCCATATATATTATATCGATATTTAAAAAAACATCGATTTATGCCGTGTAAAAACATCGATATATCAATATATCGAAAGGGTCGGCTTTACATTAAGGAAGCACGCCCCGCGAAAACTCATTTTTTCACAGGGTTAGAGGTGCTCTCGCAGATCTCAAAACTGATATCCAAACTTGCCGGAGACATAGTTTACTAGATATTTGTTGTTAAAGTTGGACGTGTCTACATATATTCTACCAATTCTGAAGTATAAACATAAAAATCATTACGAATTGCGTGAAGAAGAAAGTAATGTAAATTCAAGCACCCGGACATTATTGTTATACCACTTCCTAAAAATGTTCTGCTGTTAAATTCAAAGCGAATCAGAAATGTATGAAAAATATCGAATTTGGCTCGAAATGACGAAAAATTAACGATTATCGATGCACGGTAGTTCAAAATATCGTCGATATTATCGGCTGTACTATTTTTAAAATATCGATATACATATATCGCCCAACCCTATTTTACCGTCGTCAAGCATATCATAATTGTCATCGTCGTTAACATCAGCAGCAGCAGCGGCAGCGGCAGCACTTGTCGAAGGATTATCTATAATTGAAAACATTTTAAAATTGTACACAAGCAATATTTTATAATACCTTACCGTCGTCACGCACACCATAATCAGCAGCAGTAACAGCGACAGCGGTACGGGCAGCGACAGAGTCAGTGGTACGGGGAGCAGCAGCGGCAGCGGCAGCACTTGTTGAAAAAATATCTATAATTGAAAACATTTTAAGATTGCACACAATTAATATTTTATAACACCTTACTGTCGTCAAGCTTAGCATAGCTATGATCACCAGCAGTAACAGCGACGGCGGCACGGGGAACAGCAGCGGCAGTAGCAACAAACATACAACAATTATCAGCAGCGGTAGCAGCGGCAGCGGCTATAAATTAAAACATTTTAAAATGTCACATAATTAATATTTTATAACACCTTACCATCGTAAGTAATGCCTTCAGCAACAGCAACGGCAGTATCAATAAACATACAAAAATTACCATCAGCAGCAACAGCAGCAGCGGCAGTAGCAACATCTATAATTGAAAAAATTGTTTATACTAAAAATGTACTTTAAATATGCTATAATAGGGTATGTTCAGAAACGCTGCATAAAACGCAACAGCGGCAGTAAATATTTTTTGATGATTGTGATGAGCAACGCTTGATGTAAAATTTGCGTTTATGAACGCTCTGCTTGTACTAAAAAAGCAGGTTGCGCTTCAAATTTAGTTTCTGAACAAAGCCATACTTACCATTATTGATATTATTAATTTTTCATTGGATTTTTTCACTTTTTTTTCACTTTTAATAAACAATGAAATATATTCTTAAACTCGTACTCGCACGAAATTTCAGTTTACCTAGAAATTCAAAATCCCGTTATTGGATTATATTGGCAAAAAAAAAGGAGCTGCCCATTACATGGAAAAATCCCTCAAGATAAAAGGTATCAAAAATTACATTTGGTAAAAGTTATTATCCAACGTGTGATTACTTCAAATATTAGCCCATAAATACCTGGAAAACCTTGACCTTAAACCAATATATTAATTTTTATTCGTAATAAATAACAATTAAAGTATAAATATTCCATGTTGCTAACTTACCCATAAAAATCTGGCATCCTTTTTTTCATTCAATACCAATACTTACCTTTGATAGTCTGGCAGCGCTTTACATTCAATGCAATGGCACTACCAAGGATAATTCGACAGCTTATTTGCGACGCCAAACCACTATATTGCTGGAATGCATTATTCTCAAATCGTGTGGATTGCGAGTGGAGCCGCAGGAGACACGTGAACGAATTGTACTACAATTGATAGCAGACCTTAAATGCAGCCAACGTAATATTGTGCTACCTGCCGAGTATCCAAGTGGAGCAATAGCACAGAAAATTCTGCAGCGAAATCTCACCTTGGTGGGCGCCCTATCCAACGACTCTGACGATGTACCGATAGCAGCGTTGGCCAACAGCGACGGGAAACGCAAATTATATTCAGATATTGGATGCTTAATCATCAACGCAGCGGATACGGTGAAGTCGTCCACACACTTGCTAACCAATGGCTTACCCGGTAAAGTTTCTATTGAACGACTCTTTCATTTCACAAAACGATCATGCGATCAATTTGGGCAGGTTGTCGGAGTATTTGGCACAAAAAAATGCTGCATGCAATTAAAACGACAGCTGCAGAATAAAAACAAATTGACACTGCCACAAAAGTTACAAATAAGCGAAGTTTTGGGAGAACCAATCGAAAAGTTGTTGACGAGCAGTGTTGCCAGATTTTTTTTTGTCCCAAATCGTCAATTTAAAAATAAAAATCGTCATCCATTTTTTGCCCCATCTGCGACAAATGCAATCATGTTGTTTTTATAAGGCACATCGTTTTCGATGAAATACTGTTTTATCGCATTATGTAAATTGATAGCGTCGCAGGTTTCAACACGGACCAAGCCAAAAAAAAAGTCTTTCACTGAAAAGTTTATACATACTCTCACTACAAGACTGAGTAATTTCATATTACTTATTTATATCAGTGGATTCATCAACGCATAATAAAAATTTAGTTGTTCGGAGTATGGCACATAGCGATTATAGCTGGTACTGCCCAAGAGCGTTTTGAATAATACTTGTTGCTTTTGTTTTTCCACACGATAAAGCTGCCACCGTTTTAGAATCGTCGAAACTGCTTTTTATACACTTTACAAGATCATCTACGGCGGAGAATAGTAGATTATGTTGAGCAATGAATGCCCTTATTCTATTCGTGTGGCAGTGCGCTCAGAACTAAGGCAATGTTGCATTTTAATGTAATAAAAGGATTTATGAAAACCATAATACCAGTGTTGGAAAAGGATTGAAGAAAACCAAGCAGATTGCCTTAATTTTTTTTTTAATTATGGAAATTTGTATAAAGTAATTAATTTTTATTACGAATAAATCTATATTTTTCTGTACTTCCTAAAATCGTCATTTTGTGACATGAAATCGTCCCATCGTCATGGAGTCCAAAAATCGTCAAAATGACGATGCCATCGTCATTCTGGCAACGCTGTTGACGAGTGTATGTGAAATGGCGAAAAAGAATGCGTCAAGCAAATTGGAATTGCCGGAGGTCATGTGTTGATGTCTAGAAATTTGAAACGACGACGGCGTTGTTGCATTTGCATCAAATACCAGACACGTACACGTTGTCAGCAGTTTACGTGCGCTTTGCCAACGACATGTAATAGTGCGTTGTAATGATTACATGGGTTTAAAAGAGGTACCCGATGCTTCACAATATTTAATTTTTTGTTACGGTTTTTCTGTATTTGCATTTTGTTTCTTTGAGAAATATATAAGTATACAACGTTAAAAGGGCCACTGTACAATGTATAGTATGCTTTTCAACAGAATTGATAAAAATAACTATTCTTTATTTAAAATCAAGCCATTGCAAAATATTAGCATGTTCAAATTCTTTGCTTTTAAACGTGATCGCTGGTCTGTAATAAGCCACACTTGCTAAAAATGCGTTCAGGGTAGACAACCAAACGAAATAGGTCACAAATTTTTTCAAGGGGTACAAACCGCAGTTAAGGAAAAGTATACATATATGCCAAGTTGTTCGATAAAAAATGAGAAATTTGTGTAAATTTAATAGCTTTTATAAATCTGACAGTTGAGAATTGTTTACATAAATCAGCTGGTTTGCACTGAATTACCGTTTTAGTTAAATTTCGTTCGTTGGCGCCATTGTACTATACTGCTCTGATCACTGTCAGGCGTTGTTCTAGCCTACACTGATCTACACTTTCAGTGCACTCACCGAACAGACTTGTTTAAATAAATCAATTTGTTGCTAAAATAAATATTGAAAGTCGATTTCAAGGATAAAAAAAAATTAAAGCGTGAATAACGGGTATTCATGAATATTGATGTGTAAACTGTTTCCAAATCGGATATTTATTCCCTTTTCCTTATTCCTTTTTTCCTGGTTTTCTATGGATTAAAAGGCGACTATCGTTTTTATAATTTTTTGTTGTCATTGTGACTGCTACTATTTTGTTGTTTTTGTTTGTTTTGGTTTTTGACTTTTGATTTTTATACTCAGCTGTACTAGTACACAGAGTATTATAATTTTGATTTCATAACGGTGGATTGTAACATAATGAAATAATCGAGATAGATATGGACTTATATATATCAAAATGATCAGGGTGAAAAGAGAAATCGATTGAGCCATGTCCGTCCGTCCGTCCGTACGCACGATAACTCGCGTAAAAATTGAGATATTTTGATGAAATTTGAAATGCAAGTTGGTATCGAGACTGGGACGGTTGGTATTGAAAACGGGCGAAATCGGACCATGACCACGCCCACTTTTCCTATATAGAAAAAATCGGAAATTTGGTATCTCAGCCACTAATATAGCTAGAGTGCTAAAATTTTACCCACGTATTGAGCTCAGGCCCTTATGAAGAAATTTGATGAAGTTTTGGAAAATGGGCGGTGCCACGCCCACTTATTAAGGGTCAAACATTGAAAGTTTTATATGTCATAACTCAGAAACCGTTGAAGATATATCGATGAAATTTGGTACGCGTAATTTGCTTACTTAGACAAATGTTTTGGCGAAAAATTATAAAAATCGGTTGACGGCCACGCCCACTTTTATATATGGGAACTATAAAGGGGCCTAATAAAAACATTTTAAGCGATATCTCTGTCAAATATAAAGATCTATCACTGAAATTTTGTGGCACGAGTCCAACTACGGACGTAAAACAAAAAATACAAAAATTTTGGAAAATGGGCGGTGCCACGCCCACTTATTAAGGGGCAAATATTGAAAGTTTTATAAGCCATAACTCAGAAACTGTTAAAGATATGTCGATGAAATTTGGTACGCGTGATATATTTACTTAGCCAAATGTGTGGACGAAAAATTACCAAAATCGGTTGACGACCACGCCCACTTTTATATATGGGTATTATAAAGTGACCTAATAAAATCATTTTTAGCGATATCTCTGTGAAATATAAAGATAATTCTTTTTTTTTTTTTGTGGAGCTTTTAGGTCGCAAATTTCAAGTAAAAGCTTTGTTATATGTATTTTACTTTATGTATTTTTGTTTTCTTGTATAAATAAAGAACTCCCTGAGGAAGGCGCCAAAGGTGTCGAAACGCGTCGGAGCAAAGAAGACAAGCGAAAGCTTTTACTTGAAATTTGCGACCTAAAAGCTCCACAAAAAAAAAAAAAAATATAACCCAACAAACATCATAATTGGTCCAACAAACAAATTGATTAACATTATCGGAGAGCGAAACCGAAACAAATACAAGAAAACAAAATAACGTATTTCAAAATGAAGCACTTCTTTAGTCACATAAGATACAAATGCGACGAAGACACCTGTCGGAACATCAAACTATATAACAAAAACACCAAAGATCTTACAAAACAACAACAAAGGCTAAGATTCCTCCTAAACTGCAAACAATATGGAATTACACCAACACATTTAAAGGGTAAAACAAATAAAATTATGCATGGGTTTAAATTAGACATAACGAAAAAAGAGGCACAAAAAGTAGAAAGCATATTTATCACCAAAATTATAAACATAGAAATTAAAGAATGCAACATACAAATAAAAATAAGTCGGGCAACTATAGGACACGTTTACGAGAAAATAAGCAAACAACTAGATGAAAGGGACCTAAAAGCAGTAACTGAATATCACAAACAACATACAAAAAAAATTATGGAATCCGAAAAAAACCACATCAATAAGAAAATTCAAACACATATCACAAAAACCTTCACTGAATTCGGGTTAAGATTAAATGAAGACAAGGAGTTCAAATGATCGACGATGAAAAACAAAAAGACACAATTAGATGTAACATTGCCAGCAAAATAAACAATTACAAAAACAAAATTAAACACAATCCAAAAGAGAAACTTATTCTAAAAATCTTTGAAGAAACAAAAAATGAAATTCACAAAAAAAATACAAAGATACATTGATAATTACTAACGCGGACAAAGGCAACAAAACCGTCATAATGGATAAAACAGAATACAAAAACAAAATGAATGAACTTTTGGGCGATAAGTTAACATATAAAACCACAAGAGCCGACCCGACTTCAAAATTACTAAGAAAAAACAACACCCTCATCAACGAAATGTACAGACAAAATAATATAGACCTAAAATTAAAACATCAGTTGACATGCCATGCCGCAACTGCACCCAGGTTCTACGGATTACCCAAGATCCATAAGAAAAACGCCCCCCTAAGACCCATATCGTCATCACTAAATGTTCCATGCTACAAACTATCTAAATACCTAGGAGGAATCCTACACAATATAGTCTCAAAAGAATACAACATTAAAAATGCACTCCAAATAAAAGAAAATTTAAATGAAATCTCCATCAAAGATAGTGATGGGCGAGTCCGAGATGTTTTATTCGATTCTCTCGATTGTTGAAACATCTCGAATGCTCTCGATGGTTTTCATTCGTATTCGAGTCAAGTCGTAAATGGCCGTCCGTCGAAACAATCGCTAAAACATCTCGGACTCGCCAACGATTCCTCTCGTTTTCAAAGCAACCCTACAACATCTCGGACTCGCTGCAAAAAATACATAATAATTGTTGTTGCCGCTTGAATATTAAAATTGCTTTACAAAACATACAGAGTGGTACAAATCTATTGCCGTTGTTGCTACTCGTAAAATTCATTTGTCTCATAAGCGTCTCACTTCAGAAAATTTATTAATGTTTAAATAATTAATTATTATTATTATGCACGACACTGTTTAGTTGTGATTGCAATAATGCAGCGTCTATGTATAGCATATTTTTCAATTTGGTTAATTTATTTATGTATTTGCCTCACTTCCATTAAAAATCCTACTTTCTTTATCAACAAACCTCATTCAGTTTATTTTATCAACTAAAACATATCATCAAAACAACAGCCGGCCCGCCGACTCGGAACAATCGCAAAAACATCTCGCTTGTGTAGTCGAGATGTCATCGAAACAACCTACGACTCGCCGACTCGGAACAATCGCAAAAACATCTCGCTTGTGTAGTCGAGATGTCATCGAAACAACCTCCGACTCACCGACTCGGAACAATCGCAAAAACATCTCGATTGTGTAGTCGAGGAGCGAGTCAACTTTTGACTCGATTGTGATTTTGCAACGATGGCGATTCTCTCGATTGTCTAAACATCTCGGACTCGCCCATCACTAATCAAAGACGACGAAATACTAATATCACTTGACGTAGTTTCACTCTTCACTAACATACCCATCCAACTTGCGATTCGGACAATAATGCAAAAATGGACTACACTGAAAAAACACACAACATTGACAAGGAAACAATTTCAATCCAGCTTAGAATTTTGTCTACGAGAAAATAATTATTTTATATATGATGACACAGTATAGCAACAGGTATATGGAATGCCTATGGGGAACCCTCTGTCCCCAGCTGTAGCGGATGTAATTCTTGACAAAATTCTTGACGACAGTATACAGGAACTGAAAACAAAAGGCATACAAATAAAATACATAAAAAAATATGTAGATGACATCTTTGCAATAATCAAGAAAACAGACGTGGGAGGAATAATGACGACATTTAATGAGCAACATACGAAAATCAAATTTACGTGCGAAGAAGAAGAAAACCAATCATTACCTTTCCTAGAAATAAAAATGCACCGAAACAATAATATAATAAGAACGAACTGGTACGCAAAATCCATATCATCATCGAGAATCATTAATTTCCACTCTAACCATCCATTTACCCAAAAGAAAAATACAGCAATAAATATAATAAAGAAAATAATTACACTTAGTGACCAGGAATTCATAAATGAAAACAGGAAGAAAATTAAAAGTATGTTATACAATAAAAATAGGTAAAAAAACTTTTTAAGTTAAACGGGTTTTATGTTATACATACATTGCAATGTTTAAGATAAATGTACTAAAAACCAAAAAATAATAAAATAGATACAGTCGTGGGAATTATAAACATTTGCATAGACTAGACTAAAATAAAACCGTGGGGCACGTCAATTGTCTACAATCGTTGATTAAAATGTTTGTTTTGTAATGTTACACTATAATTAGGCAGTTGTTCAACCGACAACGATGGACGTGTGATAAGTAGGGCTAGAATGTGGAAAAAAGCTAGCAAGCTCGATTATAAGCGAGTTTTAGGGTTTCATAGCGGTGAGCGAGTAGTACTTTTATCATATGTTTTGTCGATTAAAGACAAACTACGAGCAGTGAAACGATTCCTCGTGTGAATGTCCAACGATAAACTAGTTGAAACATCTCTTTTATTAACATGGAGTGTATAACTATTGGAATTTCCATGAGCAAGAAAATAGTAAGTATTTTCCTCACCGTCTGCGGGCCAACTGCCTAACGACGAATTAAACGATTCTTCTATCGCACATTAAGTCGATAATTTGTAGACAATTGACGTGCCCCCCGGTTTTATTTTAGTCTAGTCTATGCAAATGTTTATAATTCCCACGACTGTATCTATTTTATTATTTTTTGGTTTTTAGTACATTTATCTTAAACATTGCAATGTATGTATAACATAAAACCCGTTTAACTTAAAAAGTTTTTTTACCTATTTTTATTTTCTAGTTTTTAGTTTTTATTTCGCATTCTGTTTAATTCATTTAGTGCTTCATTATTGCAAGGTTTCTTGCCCGTTAGTTTATTGCAGTCCAACGCCTCTATAGCGACCCACGCGCCACCTATCGGAAGTTTTTTTAAGGAAAATATTTCCTTTCAAGGTAGTAATACATGTTCCGAATTTCAGCCAAATCGGACCATAAATGCGATTTTTGTAAATATAGCGACCCACGCGCCACCTAGCGGAATTTTTTTTTTAAGAAAATATTTCTTTTCAAGGTAGTAATACATGTTCCGAATTTCAGCCAAATCGGACCATAAATGCGATTTTTGTAAGTATAGCGACCCACGCGCCACCTAGCGGATTTTTTTTTTAAGAAAATATTTCTTTTCAAGGTAGTAATACATGTTCCGAATTTCAGCCAAATCGGACCATAAATGCGATTTTTGTAAATATAGCGACCCACGCGCCACCTAGCGGAATTTTTTTTTTAAGAAAATATTTCTTTTCAAGGTAGTAATACATGTTCCGAATTTCAGCCAAATAGGACCATAAATGCGATTTTTGTAAATATAGCGACCCACGCGCCACCTATCGGAATTTTTTTTTCATAATATTGCATTGTCATCGGGGTTATACATGCGTGCAAAATTTCAGATTAATCGGTTGACAGGAAGAGGGTGAAATTTGAATTACTAAATTTGACCCAAGAATAAAGAATAAATAATAAAACAAACGGGGTGAGCTAAATAAAACCGTTTAAAAATGGATACCCCGACGCTCTCACTGAAAGATGGATAAACACAACAATAAATACGTTAGCACACCCAAACAATAATAAAGAAAGAGATAACAACAATAAAATATATACAAGTATAGCATATTTGCCGGGACTAACAGAAATGAAATCGCTGGACAAAATTATTACTAACAACAAAATGAATTATGCATATCGACCACTTCAAACAACGAACACAATATTCACAAAAACAAAAGACAAAATAAGTAAGGAACAACAACATAATGTGGTGTACCAAATCAGCTGTACTGGAAAAGAGAACGAGCAATGCAACAAAATATACATTGGCACAACAAAAAGAGCATTGGGAGTCAGAATCAACGAGCACAAAACAGACGCGAAAAATAAGAAAACGACAACTGTACTAGCCCAACACCTGACAAACAACAACCACACGGCGGATTTCGACAATGCACGAATAATAGACATAGAAAACAAAACGAGAAAACGAATAACACTGGAAGGGCTGAGGATACAACAACAAATACATTATGCGATGAACCATAAAGAGGACGTTGACAAAATCAGCTGCGCATACAAAGCAGTGATAAAATGAACATGGACAACAGCTGACGAGCTTAATTAAAATAAAAAAAAAAAATTATATGTATATATGTAAATATGTGTGCTGGTTTATACACTAAATGTTAAGTGTTATATTGATATTGTTTTGTAAAATGAGGTATGTTTGGTATAATAAGGTTGTTATATGTATTTTACTTAATGTATTTTTGTTTTCTTGTATAAATAAAGAACTCCCTGAGGAAGGCGCCAAAGGTGTCGAAACGCGTCGGAGGAAAGAAGACAAGCGAAAGCTTTTACTTGAAATTTGCGACCTAAAAGCTCCACAAAAAAAAAAAAATATAACCCAACAAACATCATAATTGGTCCAACAAACAAATTGATAAAGATAATTCATTGAAATTTTGTGACGAGTTCTACAATAGACTGGAAACAAAAAATAAAAAAATTTTATAAAATGGGTGTGGCACCGCCTCTTTTTATACAAAGAAATCTACGAGCCTATTACTCGACAAATAACTGAGATATTATGACGAAACTTAGTTTATGCACTTTTATAACATGTGTTAATAGACACGCAAAAATTTATTGAAATCGGTTTATGACCACGCCTACTTTTTAACAAAGATATTTCTGGAACACCCTTTTGGAAACTTTTTTCGAAAAAAAAACTATCGATACTATCGATAGTTTTTTAGGAATATTTCACTACAATAAAAAGAGGGATGGTTTTGTTTACATTTTTCTTTTCAAAAAGTCTTTAATTTTTTTTTTACGCAAAGCAATAATTAAATAAAAGATCAAATAAGATTTAAATACTTCACTTATGTATATAGCATTTTCAGGTTAAATTAAACCTTAAAAAGAGGATTGTTTTGTAGGAACATTTTATGATAAATGCTTATAATATCCTTAAACGTGCATATAATTTTTCTGTTTAAAAACTGTATAGAAAAATTCTCTATGTATCTTGAAATCAAGAGCTAATCTGGACTTTCTGCAAACGCCATCGTATTTATTTGGGGTATTTCAGCGTTTTTCTGTGATATTTTTGCCTTCCTACAGTGTAATTAAAAAAACAGCTTAACAGTGTAATTAAAAAATAGCTTAACCCATTGATGCAACTATGCAGGTATGCAGGTAGTGGCCTACCAGCAGCTGATTTTACTTTTTTCATTTTTAATTTCTCCCAATTGTCAAACTTTGTTTACCTTTCGTTTTGTTTACTTCCGAGTTGTTTATGTTTACACGTGCTTTGCATGAACATAGTTAAAAAATAATAGCTTAAAAAAAACTAAAAAACACGCTTTAATCTTAAAAATCGTACTAAAAATTGAGAAATAATTTAATTAGAAACAAAATGATGAACGAAAATATGTATAAGTATTTAAGGAAGAGCGTCGGGTGCTCAGTATGTCAAAAAATATTTAAAATAGCTGTTTTTTTACTAATATTTTTATTTTGACTTTTTTGAGATTTCATATATCGTACTCTTTAATTTCGCAACTAGGTATGTATATTTTTGTACTAATTGTACGAATCGAATATTTTCATGTTCAAATATTATTGAGCACCCCCACGCTTTTCCTTAACTTCATACTTTCGTTCATCATTTTTTTTTTTTATTTATTTATTTATATGTGGTTGTACAGTAAGATAAATCTTTTATAGTACATCATCTTAGACACTACAATTCTGTATACATATATTAACTAAAGACCTAATACTAAAACCTAAGTATCTTAACATAAAGAAAATTAGACATCTTAAAGAGAGATAGATAGAGTGAAAGATATTGCGAAGATATCGCAGTAAGGATTATTCACAATCATATAACACTGCTTTCCGCAGTAAACCATTTATAAATCAACCTTTTGCAGTTCGTTCCATTCAGAGCAGCTTTAACGGTATTAGGAATGGAGTTCCATAGCCTAGCAGCATTAACGAAAAATAACCTCGAAGACGCTAAATACACATACCTGGGAATAACTAAGTTATGCTTCCTACAGGATTTTGTAAATTTTAGTTTATCATACAAATAATTGGGCGTTTTACATTCAATAAGTTTATACACATATACACAATTTCTAGCCGCAATGTAGTCAAAAATACCACATCCCAAAATTTTATCCTTCCAAGCTGATATGTGGTCATATTTTTTCAAGCCATACACATAACGTGTTATATTGTTGAAAGAAACTTCAATTTTTCTACATGATACCGAGTCAAGTTGGCTGTACACTAGTTCAGAATACAAAATATGTGGCAGTATAAGCTGGATTGCTAATTTTTTCCGTGTTTCCAGCGGCGTTAAGTATGCAGACATTCGCAGCCTACGTAACACATAGTATACGTTACCTACCGCTTTATTAATATGATCAATACAGTTAAGCTTTGAGTTAACTACAAACCCCAAGTTTCTGATTTTCTCAGTAAACACAAGTATACTACTCCCGATAAATAATTTTGGGATGTTCTCAACATGTACTGTATTGATAGAGATAGGTAACACATAGGACTTTTCAGCATTAATATAAATACAATTTTTACGGGCCCACTTGGAGATTGCAGACAGATCACTATTTACTTTGCAACATAAATCCTCAACTAGGCCAATACGGTTGGATAAATACAGTTGAATATCATCAGCATAAGCATGAATGTTAACGTACTGGCACACAGAGAATACATCGTTCACAAAAAGGCTAAATAAAAGAGGACCGAGCACAGAGCCCTGCGGCACCCCTGATTTAATTAAATAAGGTCTAGAAGCAGATCCATTGCAGTAAACCCTCTGAGTTCTGTCAGCAAGATAACTGGTCATCAATTTGACGGAGTTATCAGAAAATCTGAAATAATAAGACAATTTCTTACACAGAAGGGAATGATTGACAGAGTCAAATGCCTTAGAAAAGTCAAGTAGGCAGAGAAGCGTTAGGTCACCTTTGTCGAAATACTCTTTTATGTCGTCAAGTATTTTTAGCATCGCAGTAGAACAACTGTGTTTAGGTCTAAATCCCGACTGCAGTGGTGAGAGTAATTTATTTTCTTGAATGTAAGAAGAAATCTGCGCAGCCATCAACGACTCACAAACTTTTGCAAAGACGGGTAGAATACTAACTGGCCTATAGTCACCTGGTTCACTTGCAACATTTTTCTTGGCGATGGGAATTATTTTTGCCTTTTTCCACTCCACTGGGAAACAAGATGTTGTGAAGCAGTGGTTGATAATATGAGTGAGAGGTCCTAGGATAAACGGTAACACAAGTTTAACAAATTTCAAAGATATAACATCCTCCCCAATGGCATTAGACTTAATTCTCATAAGTGATCTAAAAACCTCCTCCTCTGCCACGGCAATAAATTGAAACTTTTCGTTCAGTGCAATGCATTCTCCTAAATCATAACTCATAGAGCTTCCGGTCTGCAATTGAATTAATGAAAAACTCGTTAAGAATATCAGGGTCAACCTGACACTCAGCCTTACTTTTCTCGTGTATATTTAAACTCCTCAGATTACGCCACAACTCTTTAGATGGTAATGACGGGCTTAACTTGGATTCACAATACAACTGCTTCTCCTTTCTTACAATAGAGGTTGCCTTATTACGTGCAACTTTATACTGAGACCAACAAGAATCAGTACCTATCCTTTTCCACCTTGCATACAATCTATTACGATCCTTTATAGCGGACCTGACTTTGGCATTGTACCAAGGGCACGAGTACCTATTAATACGAACCTTACGAATGGGAACATGGGTGTCAAATAATTTCCTTAGCTCAGTATTTAATACATCAATTTTTGCATCTATCGACGAAGTAAACCAACATAAATTCCAGTCTACATTTGACATGTCAATATATAAATTATCTATATTTAAAGACTTAAAATCACGATAAACAGCAGAAACAAACTCCACCGGACTATTAAATATAACATCTAACGTACAAAAAATTAAGTCATGATCAGAGATAAATGTTATTTGATCTAGTTTAAGGACAATATCAGGACTTGATGTAATAATAAGGTCCAATAAGCTCGGAGTGGAGTTGTGTGCAAATCTTGTCGGTTCTTGTTTATTGACAACAGTTAGGCCAGCAGATGTTATATGGTTTTGCAATTTCAAGGAGTAAGAGTCATGGATAAGAAGGTTAACATTAAAGTCACCACATACGACATAACGACAAAGATAACTCGGCAAAAAACGAATCTAACAAGAAACATTTGTTAGGGTTATACACACACGAAACTAATACCTTTTTAACACTGTCAGTAATTTCAGCAATAATAAACTCTGTGTCATTGTTTTCAGACTTTGCCAAAATACTAATTTTTAGATCAGACTTACAATAAATCGCAACACCTCCTCCCCTTCTAGCTTTGCGATCAACTCGCACAAGACTGTAACCAGGAATACCATAGTACGAATCAGAAATATCAGGATAAAACCAGGTTTCCGAGACACAAATAACATGGACATTTGAATTCACAAAGACATCACGTGCATAGTCCAATTTATCATTATTAAGGCTACGAGCATTAAAGTGCACAATATTAAGGCCAATAGATCGTTTACATAAAATTTCAACTAATGTTCTGTGGTTTTCGTTAATGCTGAAGGCAGGTTTCCTACAGGGGTTTTTGTTTCTAATTAAATTATTTCTCAATTTTTAGTACGATTTTTAAGATTAAAGTGTGTTTTTTATTTTTTTAAGCTATTATTTACCTTAAAAAGAGGGATGGTTTTGTTTACATTTTCCTTTTCAAAGTCTTTAATTTTTTTTAATGCATAACATTAATTAATTAACAAAAAACTACAAATATAGAAATTAAATACTTCACTTATATATATAGCATTTTCTGGTTAAATTAAACCTTAAAAAGAGGGATGGTTTTGTTTACATTTTCCTTTTCAAAGTCTTTAATTTTTTTTTAACATTAATTAATTAACAAAATAACAACAAATAGTATTCAATATTCTTCTCTTGGGACGAAACTACAAGAATGAATAGGGATAACCATCGATAGTGGAAAAAAACTATCGATAGTGACACGAAAAAAAAACTATCGATACTATCGATAGTGCCATCGATAGTTTTGCAGCTCTAGCTAGCAGGTTGTGTTGCTCGAGCAGTCTCTGAATGCTTGTAAATGATTGTGTGTTGGGGTTGTTTTTTTTGTTTGGATTTTTTACGTAATATTTTTATTAGGAATCATGATTTTGCATTTCGTCTCATATTTTTTTATTTTAATTTTTTTTGTTTGTGGTTTTTTGTGAAGTTAAGAATAAAAATACTATCCATTTCCAATTTAAAAATTTTAATTTTCGACAATGATTGAGTTTCTTTTGGGTGTAGCCAAGAGCTTTTGTGCTTTTAACACACGCACAATGTTTGAAGGTATTAGTGTGGTAATCCCTGCTGTAAATTGAAGGCTGCATAGATACAGTACAGTACAATTTTTTATTTTTTTTTTTTACTTTCTTGCGCTGTTAATTTTTTAATTTTGAAATGAAAATGAAATTCAAAGTAAATGAAAAAAAACGTTGAAAGTAATTTCAAACCCTGAAATTAACCCATTTTCAATTTTAAAGAGTTGAAAATGGCATAAAAAATAATACTTCATTTGATTTCAAATGGCTCTATTTAACACTATCGAGAATATTTAAAATAAAAAAATAATCAATTTCCCAACCAATCTTGAACATTTTAAAAAAATTTCATACATCAGTCGCCCACTGTTGTTACGGACAAAAAAAAGGCATCAACTAGTGATGAGCGATAAATCACAAATCGCAATTGCGATCACTTTTTCAAAATAGCAGTTCACTACTTATTGGCAACTGCTATCGATGTAGCAAGTAAGCAGTTCACCTATGTGAATCGCAATCGCAAAAGCATTATAAATTTCTTTTTGTTTACACTTTTGAGCAGACCACATACGTACATATATAGAAATATAAGAAAAAAAAATTATTGAATTTACAATTTGTCTTTGAAAAATATTTACAAACAGCGATATTACTGCGGAATACGTTGTTATTGCTATCATTTTGTTAACATAAAATAAAGACAGGTCGCTCAGAAAACGCAAAATTAATCTCTACCGGTAACTGATGATTTTATACCAGTCCATGCAATCGCAATAGCAGTTTAAAATCACAGTGATTTAAAAATAGCAATCACCGAAATCACAGATATCGAAAAATCGCAGTTTCGCTCATCTCTAGCATCAACCTGCTTCCATTACTGTTGAAGGCGAACTGAATTGTTTCATCGCTGAAATAATTATGCTCTGCATTTGTGTACGTATACATTTTTTTACGCTCGCAGCACAAAGAGCTCTCTTTGCCCATGTCCGGGCATGATAGAGGACGGCAGCGAAGACTTAAGCCGGAATTACAATAGCGCTGTGGCTGTGGCAGCGACTGTTTTTCGAAATCAGCTGATTTTTAGAAACTACGGTTGGTAATGAAGCGGCACATAATACAGCAGAGGCAGCTGGCAGCACCGCTCCGTTTAGCCCAAATTCTAAATTCGCAGCCGCTGCCTTGAATCGCAGCCAACTTCAAAGTGTTGATGTGAACTTATGTCTGTTTCCGTACTATCCAATGTAATATATTTTTTACTAATTTTGTGTTTCCGTACTTTGATGCCAGCAAGCGGGAGAGAATTTAATTTTTACTTAATTAATTTCCACTAGCAAATATTGCTGGCGGGATGCAAAAGCAAAGAAGAAGAAAGAGCAGAGGAAAAAATGAAACAAGATTGATTATTTTAATTGAAAAAAGTAGACATGAAAATGGTAAGTAAATTTATGTCACCACGTGTCCAAGGTAAAAGGAAACAGACCTAATATATAAAGAAGTCACTGCCAAATACTGCGAACGCTCTATTGTGTTTGGTCTGGCAGTCACTGCTCATATTAGACGCATCAGCTGATTCCGAAAACCGTCGCTGCCCGCTGCCACATCGCTGATGTAATTTGGGCTTTAAGATTAGAGGTGTGCGAGCACAACGATCGGTCAGCTCGTGTGCTCGTACCTCTCATAAAAAAACATGTGGCAGAAGGCAGCATTATTCACACGGACTTTTGGAAGGCGTACGACTGCCTCTCTGAATTTGGGTATGAGCACAAGAAGGTTAATCATAGTGCGCCCGATAACCCGTTTGTGGGACCGGAAGGGACTCATACCCAGAGGATAGAGTCGCAGTGGCGGGTGCTGAAACGGTTTCAGCACCGCGATAACTACAATAACACCGTAGACTTTACCGACATGCTGGACGAAATTTTGTGGCGAATATCCTGCCAAAGGAGGTATCAAGATACTTTCCAAAAATTGCTAGACGCGATTCGATATGTATATAAATGAAAATAAAAATAAATCAAAATGAAAATTAAAATTATCATTAAACATAAACTTAAAATTAAAATTAAACATAAACTTAAATTAAAATTATCATTAAACATAAACTTAAAATTAAAATTAAACATAAACATATATGCATATATTCAACTCAAGCGTGCTGAATTTTTATTGTAGGCAGTTCGCAATGAGCATTTGTTGTTGCTTTTTACAAGCTTTTATTTAACTTCACTTTTTGTATGGGGGTATGTCGTGGAATTTTGCAACGAATATTTAATTACAAGCTTTTATTTAACTTCACTTTTTGTATGGGGGTATGTCGTGGAATTTTGCAACGAATATTTAAGATACTTCTAGTTGAGCTAGGTACTTGAAATTTGGAAAATAGTTCAGGATCCGAAGACAATGCAATGTGAAATAAAAAAAAATCCGATAGATGGCGCTGGTGTCGAGATATTTGTAAAATTCGTATTTACCGACCGAATTTGTTCATATTCGGTATGTATATTGTCTATGAGAAAGTAAATACATCCGTGGAAAAAAATTCCCGCTAGGTGGCGCTGGTGTCAAGATATTTGTAAAATTCGTATTTACCGACCGAATTTGTTCACATTCCGTATATATATTGCCTATGAGAAAGTAAATACATCCGAGGAAAAAAATCACCGCTAGGTGGCGCTGGTGTCAAGATATTTGTAAAATTCGTATTTACAGACCGAATTTGTTCATATTCGGTATATATATTACCTATGAGAAAGTAAATACATCTGTGAAAAAAAATCGCCGCTAGGTGGCGCTATTGTCAAGATATTTAGAAAATTAGTATTTATGAACCAATTTTGTTCCTATTTTGAACACGTATTACCTAAAAAAATAGAGAAAATCCGTAATAAAATTTTGCCGATAAATGACGCAGGTGTCGACATATTGAAGCAAGTTTTATTAATAACGGAACAGTAGCAGAAAAAACTATAAACACGGAAAAATGCCGACAATCTTGAAACATTGGAAGCGTTAGCAATAAACAAATCTGCGAAAGTAAAAAAACTAACAAGAGAGATTCTGAAACACTGATACAAAGCCCCGCGAAGTGTGACATCTAGTGTGAAGTTTCGCTGACTGCACCCTCATCCATATATGCTCTTTGTCAAACTTGACACTAGATGTCACACTTCGCGGGTCCCATCTCGCGCGAAATGTGACATCTAGTGTGAATTTTTTCAAACTGCAGCCTCTTATCCATATACACTCTTTGGAAAAATGTCCATGAGAAATTCTTTTCGTGAACGCTAAAATACTGCTCGCGATCAGTATTTCTCGCATTGCTTTTCTCATATGTGAACAGCCGAAGCCGGCTTAGTTCGATTTTATCACATGTTTTTTTTTTTTGCATTTCTCACTCGTGATAAATGAACTAAAAAATAATTTGAAATATTCTCGCTCGTGAAAATTCTCACAAATGAATGAAAATGAGTAATCATAAATGAGAATTTCCGAACACTGCCACAAACTACAGCATGCTGGCAGCAACGATCAGTCAGTTTTGTATGTCTGTCATTTTACCAGATATTGCATATTTTTAGGCGCGTCTGATATAAATTTAGCGATTTTTGGCGATCCAATTTGGCGATGGCGCACAGTGCCAAAGAGCGTATACGCTCTTTGGTCCCATTGGCAAAATTAAGATAAAATAAATTGCTTAATTTATTCAAGTATGTAATATATATTTTTGTGAAGCTAACCAAAGAGCGTTTTTAAATGAGTAAACATTTTTCGCGCGAAATGTGACATCTAAAGTTTGATAGTCAAATAAAGTGGTCTAGTAGAATCTGTAAAAAAATTGCATTGTTTTTGCCGGAAATGTAGAAATTGTACGATTTTGTAAAGCCATATTTTCAAAATTTGTTTTTAATGAGTAAAATTTTTCGCGGGTCCCATTTCGCGCGAAATGTGACATCTAGTGTGAAGTTTCACGGACTGCACCCAAAGAGTGTATATGGATAAGAGGCTGCAGTTTGAAAAAATTCACACTAGATGTCACATTTCGCGCGAGATTGGACCCGCGAAGTGTGACATCTAGTGTGAAGTTTCACAAAGAGGTGGATGAGGGTGCAGTCAGCGAAACTTCACACTAGATGTCACCCTTCGCGGGTCCCATCTCGCGCGAAATGTGACATCTAGTGTGCATTTTTTCAAACTGCAGCCTCTTATCCATATACACTCTTTGCTGCACCCTCTTATTCATATACGCTCTTTGGTATAAGTAGAATTTAAAATCTCATGCTTTTGTTACCAATAGAGGTCGCTAAAATCGGTACAATTTTCAGGCAAAACTGTTTTAAAGTAATACCAAAGAGCGTATATGGATAAGAGGCTGCAGTCTGAAAAACTTCACATTAGATGTCACATTTCGCGCGAGATGGGACCCGCAAAGTGTGACATACAATACCTGAATATTTTCCTCCTACGCAGTTTTCATGTATCTCCATTATCTTTCGCTCACAGTAAATAAATATAATAAATAAAATATAAATTATCCTATTTTCCGTTTTGTTTAAATTTCTATATAGGCGAGTTCGCGGTACGGAAGTCTGATACAAGGCGAATCCATCTGCTACAAAAATGGACACGGGTTCAGATTCACATGTGTTTCGGCTCCACCGACCTCTGCGTAAAATTCGCAGAAGAGAACGGCCTTCTCCTGTATTCAAAGCTGTGTCGAACCCACCGGGTCCTAGCCATGGGTAATGGCATTGAATGCAAAGCGCTGCCAGACTATCAAAGGTAAGTATTGGTATTGAATGAAAAAAAGGATGCCAGATTTTTATGGGTAAGTTAGCAACATGAAATATTTATACTTTAATTGTTATTTATTACGAATAAAAATTAATATATTGGTTTAGGGTCAAGGTTTTCCAGGTATTTATGGGCTAATATTTGAAGTAATCACACGTTGGATAATAACTTTTACCAAATGTAATTTTTGATACCTTTTATCTTGAGGGATTTTTCCATGTAATGGGCAGCTCCTTTATTTGCCAATATAATCCAATAACGGGATTTTGAATTTCTAGGTAAACTGAAATTTCGTGCGAGTACGAGTTTAAGAATATATTTCATTGTTTAATAAAAGTGAAAAAATCCAAAGAAAAATGAATAATATCGATAATGGTAAGTATGGCTTTGTTCAGAAACTAAATTTGAAGCGCAATCTGCTTTTTTAGTACAAGCAGAGCGTTCATAAACGCAAATTTTACATCAAGCGTCGCTCATCACAATCATCAAAAAATAGTTACTGCCGCTGTTGCGTTTTATGCAGCGTTTCTGAACATACCCTATTATAGCATATTTAAAGTACATTTTTAGTATAAACAATTTTTTTAATTATAGATGTTGCTACTGCCGCTGCTGCTGTTGCTGCTGATGGTAATTTTTATATGTTTATTGATACTGCCGTTGCTGTTGCTGAAGGCATTACTTACGATGGTAAGGTGTTATAAAATATTAATTATGTGACATTTTAAAATGTTTTAATTTATAGCCGCTGCCGCTGCTACCGCTGCTGATAATTTTTGTATGTTTGTTGCTACTGCCGCTGCTGTTCCCCGTGCCGCCGTCGCTGTTACTGCTGGTGATCATAGCTATGCTAAGCTTGACGACAGTAAGGTGTTATAAAATATTTATTGTGTGAAATTTTTAAGTGTTTTTAATTATAGATATTCCTTCGACAAGTGCTGCCGCTGCCGCTGCTGCTCCCCGTACCACTGACCGTACCACTGCCTCTGTCGCTGCCCGTACCGCTGTCGCTGTTACTGCTGCTGATTATGGTGTGCGTGACCACGGTAAGGTGTTATAAAATATTTATTGTGTGAAATTTTTAAGTGTTTTTAATTATAGATATTCCTTCGACAAGTGCTGCCGCTACCGCTGCTGCTCCCCGTACCACTGACCGTACCACTGCCTCTGTCGCTGCCCGTACCGCTGTCGCTGTTACTGCTGCTGATTATGGTGTGCGTGACCACGGTAAGGTGTTATAAAATATTTATTGTGTGAAATTTTTAAGTGTTTTTAATTATAGATATTCCTTCGACAAGTGCTGCCGCTACCGCTGCTGCTCCCCGTACCACTGACCGTACCACTGCCTCTGTCGCTGCCCGTACCGCTGTCGCTGTTACTGCTGCTGATTATGGTGTGCGTGACCACGGTAAGGTGTTATAAAATATTTATTGTGTGAAATTTTTAAGTGTTTTTAATTATAGATATTCCTTCGACAAGTGCTGCCGCTGCCGCTGCTGCTCCCCGTACCACTGACCGTACCACTGCCTCTGTCGCTGCCCGTACCGCTGTCGCTGTTACTGCTGCTGATTATGGTGTGCGTGACCACGGTAAGGTGTTATAAAATATTTATTGTGTGAAATTTTTAAGTGTTTTTAATTATAGATATTCCTTCGACAAGTGCTGCCGCTACCGCTGCTGCTCCCCGTACCACTGAACGTACCACTGCCTCTGTCGCTGCCCGTACCGCTGTCGCTGTTACTGCTGCTGATTATGGTGTGCGTGACGACGGTAAGGTATTATAAAATATTTATTGTGTGAAATTTTTAAGTGTTTTTAATTATAGATATTCCTTCGACAAGTGCTGCCGCTGCCCGTGCCGTTACCCGTGCCGCTGTCGCTACTACTGCTGCTACTGCTGCTACTGATGATGACGACGATGATGATATGATTGACGACGGTAAGATATAATTTTTCTGAAATTTTTTTTTGCTCATAAATCCGAATATAGTAGTTTTACGTTAAAAAGTCACATAACAACTTTTGTTCACAATAAATACATCAACATTTTCTTCCTACGTAGTTTTCATGTAGCTCGATTGTCTACCGAAATATTTCGAACCAAAATCGACAAAATTCACGAATTTTTCCGAATTTTCATTTAATTTGCTCATAACCCAGAAAATAGTAGTTTTACGTGAAAAGATCACATAACGACTTTTGTTTACAATAAATACCTCAATATTTTCTTCCTACGCAGTTTTCATGTAGCTCGATTGTCTACCGAAATATTTCGAACCAAAATCGACAAAATTCACGAATTTTTCCGAATTTTCATTTAATTTGCTCATAACCCAGAAAATACTAGTTTTACGTGAAAAGATCACATAACGACTTTTGTTCACAATAAATACCTCAACATTTTCTTCCTACGCAGTTTTCATGTAGCTCGATTGTCTACCGAAATATTTCGAACCAAAATCGACAAAATCGACAAAATTCACGAATTTTTCCGAATTTTCATTTAATTTGCTCATAACGCAGAAAATACTAGTTTTACGTGAAAAGATCACATAACGACTTTTGTTCACAATAAATACCTTAACATTTTCTTCCTACTTAGTTTTCATGTAGCTCGATTGTCTACCGAAATATTTCGAACCAAAATCGACAAAATTCACGAATTTTTCCGAATTTTCATTTAATTTGCTCATAGCTCAGAAAATAGTAGTTTTACGTGAAAAGATCACATAATGACTTTTGTTCACAATAGATACCTCAACATTTTCTTCCTACGTAGTTTTCATGTATCTCTCGTTCACACTAAATAAATATAGTAGATACAATATAACTTATCCTATTTTCCGTTTTGTTTAAATTTCTATGTAGGCGAGTTCGTGGTACGGAAGTCCGATACAAAGCGAATCCATCTGCTACAAATATGGACACGGGTTCAGATTCACTTGTGTTTCGGCTCCACCGACCTCTGCGTAAAATTCGCAGAAGAGAACGGCCTTCTCCTGGGTTCAAAGCTGTGTCGAACCCACCGGGTCCCAATGGCTTTGATCTCCAGGGGAAACTCTCTGGGTTCGTTTATATGTAGCAAAGGGGCATGTCGAGGTAAAGAAATTTCGCGTGCAAAGGGAACATGGTTCGAAAATGCCAGGCTTCCTTTGCCGCAAATCTTCTATCTGATGTACGCATATGCCCGGCATTATACGCAAAAAACCACACAATCAGAGCAGTTTCGGCCTGAGGGCGAAATTCTGTCATCAAGAACGATCACAGACTGGTTTAACTACTGCCGTGAGGTAGTAGTTAAACACCAGAGGGAGCTGCAGAAGCAGCGGGGCAAGATTGGTGGTCCGGGGAAAATTGTCCAAGTAGACGAGAGCAAATTTGGCAAGCGGAAATACAACAAAGGTAATGTATATTTAAAAGTTATATTAATATCAAAATGTAAGAGTATGCGTATTTTTCTCTAGGGCGCCATGTCAAAGGCCACTGGGTCCTCGGCATGATAGAGGACGGAAGCGAGGACCTACGTCTAGAGGTGTGCGAGCACAACGATCGGTCGGCTCGTGTGCTCATACCTCTCATCCAGAAGCATGTTGCAGAAGGCAGCATAATCCATACAGACTTCTGGAAGGCGTACGACTGCCTATCTGAATTTGGGTATGAGCACAAGAAAGTTAATCATAGTGCGCCCGGTAACCCGTTTGTGGGCCCGCTAGGGACTCATACCCAGAGGATAGAGTCGCAGTGGCGGGTGCTGAAACGGTTTCAGCACCGCGATAACCACAATAATACGGTAGACTTTGCCGACAAGCTGGAGGAAATTTTGTGGCGAATATCCTGCCAAAGGAGCTATCAAGATACCTTCGAAAAATTGTTGGACGCGATTCGATTTGTATATAAATTAAAAAAAAAATAAATCACAATGAAAATTAAAATTAAACATAAACTTAAAATTGAAATTAAAATTATCATTAAACATAAACTTAAATTAAAACAAGTAAAAGCGCGGCTGTCTTCGGCCGTACCGAAGACTTCATACCTTTCATGAGTGGGGAAATGAAAAGTTACCTATGTATGTACATAGCCGGATTAAGTTTAATTTATAATTTTAATTCTGTGGGTTATTTATGGAAAGATTTATTAGAAAAAATGGTGTCTTTACTATTTAAATGGAGGAGTTATACACCAAAATGTGCATATCTGAACAATCGGTTGTATGGGAGCTATATGTTATAGTGGTCCGATCTTGACAATTTTCGGTAATCCCGTTTGGGCCCATATGGGTACAAATACTTCAAAATTTCACGCCGTTAGCTGTTAAAATGGAGGAGTTATACACCAAAATGTCCATATCTGAACAATCGGTTGTAGGGAAGCTATATGTTATAGTGGTCCGATCTTAACAATTTTCGGTAATCCCGTTTGGGCCCATATGTGTACAAATACTTCAAAATTTCACACCGTTAGCTGTTAAAATGGAGGAGTTATACACCAAAATGTGCATATCTGAACAATCGGTTGTATGGGAGCTATATGTTATAGTGGTCCGATCTTGACAATTTTCGTTAATCCCGTTTGGGCCCATATGGGTACAAATACTTCAAAATTTCACGCCGTTAGCTGTTAAAATGGAGGAGTTATACACCAAAATGTCCATATCTGAACAATCGGTTGTATGGGAGCTATATGGTATAGTGGTCCGATCTTGACAATTTTCGGTAACCCTGTTTGGGCCCATATGGGTACAAATACTTCAAAATTTCACGCCGTTAGCTGTTAAAATGGGGGAGTTATACACCAAAATGTGTATATCTGAATAATCGGATGTTGTGGAACTATATGTTATAGTGGTCCGATCTAGACAATTTTCGGTTACCTTGTTTGGGCCAAAATGGGCACGTCTACTTCAAAGTTTCATGTCCTTAGCTGTTTAAATGGGGAAGTTATGCACAAATTACTTCCAAAAATTTCATGTATATCTGAATAATCGGTTGTTTTCTATATGTTATAGTGGTCCGATTCGGCCGGTTCCGACAAATGATCAGCTGCATATAACAACATACCTGTATTCCGAATTTCATTCAGATATCTCAAAAACTGAGGGACTAGTTTGCGTTCACACAGACGGACGGACGGACAGACGGACATGGCTTAATCGACTCAGCTCGTGATTCTGATCATATCGGTATATATTTTGGTGGGTCCCCCACGCTTCCTTCTGGTACTTTCGACAAAAATTTTTTGGCACTAAGTTATAATACCATTTCATTCTCATGAAAGGTATAATTATCATTAAACATAAACTTAAAATTAAAATTAAACAAACTTAAAATTTAAATTAAAATTAAAATTAAACATAAATTTAAAAATTAAAATTAAACATAAACTTATATTCAACTCAAGCGTATTGAATTTTCGTTGTAGGCAGTTCGCAATGAACACTCGTAAATTGTATTCATACATACATATGCACATACATACGTACATATGTATATCTTATCAACAAACAAACAAACATAAATAATTTTGTGTGAACATATATTTTTTTTTTTTTTTTTTTTTTTTTTTAGCATCCAATATATTTTGCCAACTGTGTAAATAAAATACATCCAACAATTTTGTGGTTCGTTAAAAGTAATTAGTAATTAATAATGACTTAATAAACATGGTGGGCATGTATGGATTGCTCTCAGTAGCGCATCCATTTATTATAGTGCATCAGCAAAGATCTGTAAATGATTTTCTTTTGAGGCGTACGAAATTGGTTGGTCTTGCCGTCAGGGCTAGAACGAGTGGGTTGGGGTGAGCTAATATTCTCATTTTGTATGATGCAGCATACTTTCTGATTTCTTGAGATATAGTAGGTATCTTTAGGTCACGATGTAGTTGGTCGTTCGTGACGTAGTAGGGCGCATTTACAATCATTCTAATGGTTTTCGATTGGAATCTTTGGAGAATCTCTATATTTGAGTTTGCTGCGGTTCCCCATAGCTGTATGCCATAGGTCCAGATGGGTTTTAAGATAGCTGAGTAGAGCAGGAGTTTGTTGTCGATTGATAGTTGGGAGTTTCGATTCATGAGCCAATAAAGATTTCTCAGTTTTATACCAAGAGCTTTTCGTTTGGTGAATATGTGGGTTCTCCATGTTAGTTTTCTGTCGAGATGCATACCCAGGTACTTTGTTACGTCACTTTGCGGTATATCAATGCCATTGAGTTTTACGGGTGGGCAAGTGTTGCGTCTAGTGGTAAACGTCACTTGAACAGATTTTGATTCATTTGACTTTATCCGCCAGTCTTTCAGCCAATGGGTAATTTTATTTAAACTTCTTTGAAGCTTGAGTGAGGCGACGTTAGGGTTGAGGTCTGAAGCCAGTACAGCAGTGTCATCGGCAAAAGTGCCGATAGTGACTCCTTCTGCTATTGGGAGGTCGTATGTGTAAAGTAGGTACAGTATTGGGCCCATTACACTACCTTGCGGGACGCCTGCTAAGCTCTTGTAAAGCTCAGACTGCTCTGCTCCTTCTTTGACGAAGAAGTAACGATTTTTTAGATAAGATTGTATAAATAGAAAGTAGCTTGTAGGGAGAGTAATTTTTATTTTATAGAGCAGGCCGTCGTGCCATACGCGATCAAAAGCTTGGGATATATCTAGAAAGGCAGCTGTACAGTATTTTTTTTGCTCAAAGGCAGAGTAGATTTTCTCGGTAAGTCTATGTACTTGTTCAATTGTTCCGTGTCCTCTTCTGAAGCCAAATTGGTGATTAGGTATAATGTTACGCTCTTCTATTTTGGGTAGGAGTCTTTTAAGGAAGAGAACTTCCAAGACTTTTGAGACAATGGGCAGCAGACTAATGGGTCTGTAAGACGCTGCCGTATCAGGGGGCTTTCCTGGTTTCAGAATCATTTTCATCTGAGCGACTTTCCATTGAGGGGGTATGAATGCAGTTATTAGTACTGCATTAAAAAGTTGGGTGAGAAATTTTATGCCTTCGTAAGGTAAGTGTTTTAGTACATTGCCATTAATAATATCGTACCGCTTTGCATATATTCAACTCAAGCGTGTTGAATTTTCGTTGTAGGCAGTTCGCAATGAACATTTGTTGTTTTTTATTTAGTTTAAAAACAAAAAATTTAACGAAATTGAAATTCGTTTCGTAAATTCCCAACAAGCATTCCTGTAAGCGTTTTTGAAAATAACTTAAAGTAAGCTTGCTACTACAAGTGTTTTGTAAGCATTTACATTCTTAAGCTTACTTTATATGTTTTCAAATAAATCTTTTGTAAACATTGAGAGCGCATGTTTATAAAACCGTTAATTTTAAAAGTCAAATGCAAGTGTTTCAAAAATAGCTTGAAGTAAGTTTACTAAAAGAAGAGTTAAATAAGCTTTTACAATATTAAGCTTATTTTAAGCTTTTTTAAATAAACCTATGGTATGTGTTGAATAGTTGACGTAAGAAAAATTTTCCTATTAATAAAAATCAAAGAGTGTATATGGATGAGGGTGCAGTCAGCGAAACTTCACACTAGATGTCACACTTCGCGGGTCCCATCTCGCGCGAAATGTGACATCTAGTGTGAATTTTTTCAAACTGCACCCTCTTATCCATATACACTCTTTGGTGTGGATGCTCAATAGTTAATAGCGGCGAGTCCAATATACCGCGCGAAAACTCATTAGGTGAGTATTCAGTTTAATTGCTAATTAATTTGTACCTTCTATTAATCTCTTTTTGTTTTTTTATAGCATCCCAATCTCTCATTGACTGTGCCGTAGCAAAAGTTGAGGAAAAAAACAAAGCCGTCCTTTTACGGATACTAAAAGAAGTAACAGCGCTAAGGAGAGAAGTAGGTGAGCTTAGAAAAGTCATGCCAGGAGGTTATCCAATCGTTTTGCCGAAGGAACCATTTAGCAGCCTAGAAAATTTACTTTCATATGAAAAAGAAATTTAGCAGGACGAGGAAAAGTTTCGTCAGCTGGTAAGTTTTGTAAGTAAGCCATAGTATTGCTAGCAAATTCGGATTCTGCATTAAATTCTATGAAAAAAAAGTTGTCTGGAGCATGCTCGAAATTGATTTTAGATGACTATTTTTATTAGAATTTGATGCAAAATCCGAATTTGCTAAGAACACTGTGGCTTATAATCAGCCCATAAAAATTGATCCACCATAATATGTACTAACAGCATGCGTTTAAGAAAATTAGGTTTGTAACTTTGGTTTGCATATTTTAATATCTTTCAGAAAATGGATTTCAAAGCTACATCCTCTTCTGCGGCAAAATCGTTTGTAAAGCGAGCGTGGGGAAAAATAATGACGGATGCAATGGCTCAAAAATTTTCATGGAGAGGGACCGAAACTAAAATTTGCGCTCGCAGTCTAACTATTGGATTACCTATATGCCGTAAGTACATATATAAAATCACTCAATAATAAACTATATATGTACATACAACTGCATGCTATGGCGTATGAGCAAAATTTTGTGGTATTTTTACCTAAGTTTCAATGATAGATTCTATAAAATAAATATGTAATACAAAAAACTGTATGCCATGGCGTATGAATACCATTTTCAGATAAAATGTTACTCATACGCCGTGACATACAGTTGTTTCGTATGTAATTTATTATTATATTTAGGTAACAAAACGGAGAAACTTATATACTTTGGTTGCATATACTTACATACGTATATACATATGTACATACACACGTAATTCAAATTTTTCTTAAATTCTTTTCAGAAACGTTTGTACATGAGAACAGTGGGAATGAAACAGAATATGTAGCTGCTTCAGAAGCATTTTTCCAATTTGTCAACAATCGTATGAAGTTAAAATCTGATACATGTGTTTTGTGTTTCATGTTTTATTTAGCTAATACATTTATGATTTTATTGTTGTACTATTTTTAATATGTATGTATGTATGTACATACGTATGTAATTTGTTTATGTATGTACAAATGTACATATGTGCTACCAAGAGTTCAAAATATCGTCAAAATAAATTATTAAAAAACTGTTTATGACGTGCTTTGTTTTAATTTGGAAAAGGTTTAGATTGGTAAGCTCAAAAAAGCTTTATTTGGAACGTTTACAGTAAGCTTACATTCAAAAGCTTATTAAAAGCCTTTTTTAGAACATTTACAATAAGCTTATACCTATTCGAAAGCTTATAAAAGGTTTCATTCAAACATTTACAATTAGTTTATATTTTTATGCTTATAAAAAACTTTCTCTTAAATATTTTTTATAAATTTATATTCGAACATTTACAACCAAGGTCTAATTTCATTTATAACACGCTTACTTTGAAGTCTTTTGTAAACAAAAAATCAGCATTTTGTAAGCTTAATGTTTATAATTATAAGCTTAAAAAAAACTTTATTTAAACTAATTTTGCTTGCTGGGAATTGTATTCATACATACATATGCACATAGATACGTATGTATGTATATCTCAGCAACAAACAAACATATGTAAATAATTCGTTTCGTAAATTGTATTCATAGATACATATGCACATACATACGTACATATGTATATCTTATCAACAAACAAACAAACATAAATAATTTTGTGTGTACATATATGCTTTGCATATATTCAACTCAAGCGTGTTGAATTTTCGTTGTAGGCAGTTCCCAATGAACATTTGTTGTTTTTTATTTAGTTTAAAAACAAAAAATTTAACGAAATTGAAATTCGTTTCGTAATCTTCTCGGAAACTATAAGCCATAGTTTATATCTACAAGTTGCGAAACTCTCAGCTGATCGTTTGGCATGTTGTGCCTGTCACCATGCAGTGCTCTGCAAAAGTTACAAAAAAAAAATTGAAATGAATTTTGAAATCTTTAAATCTTTAAAATTATTGTGTGAATTGAATTTGTAATGCTATATTTGTTGCGATAATAACAAATATTTAACATATTTTTGAGTTTTAATTGATTTTATAAGGATTTTTGGCTATTTTCTTGTGAAGATTTTGCTACGTTTGAATACAACACTGTGGTCGATTCTTCTTCACATTTGGTTTATTTATGGCGTTTTCTTTTCTGACAAAAAATGTTGCCCTTTAATATCTCAATTATCGAATTACGTAACATGACTTTCTATAAAATGGCTGAATTTGTAGTTAATGATGCCCTCTTACTTAAGCCGGATTCATCGTTCGAGTTCAGAACTAAAGTTGAATTTGAGTTAACTAATAAAAATAGTTCAGAACTTTTCGGAATTCCTCTCACACTCCGAAAACACAGCAACAACCACATGGCAAAAAAGTTCTGAACTCGAACGATGAATCCGCCTTTAGTCAGAGGACAACATTCGTTGCAATCACCACACAAGCTTACAAAATGGCTAAGAAAATCAAACAGGGCAACATTTTTTCGAGAAAAGAAAACGGCATTAGTTTCCCATTCTCCCATTGACACATAATGTGCCTGTCACTTTTTGCAACAACAATTCCCAGGGATGAAGTTTGTTTTGATGGGAATACAGTGAGTCACAGTGAAAGTGAGCTATAATTTATTCAGAAATTTTTATTATTAAACATCTTTGTTAACAATTACTTGACATTCCTAATTTCTTTGCAACGGAAAACTTTCAACAACATGCCAGAAATGATGAAAAACAAAAACATACACATACATACATATATACGCAACACAATCAAAGTAATTTTTCTAGCAACTCTAATTTAAATACTTAAAGTTTCTCTCAAGAATTATTATTTTTCTCTTATATATTTTTACAGTTCACATTTTACATTATGTGTTAATTATGTATATACAAAATCTATATAAAAAGGGAATCAGGCAAATATTTTCCGACAACATACGCTAGAGCGCGTAAAAATCGTGTTTTGTTAGATGAATAAAACACATTGCATGCTAATAAAAATTGTATTATATTTAACCCTCCGTCGGGCGCAACCGATCTGTGAGGCACAGCCCTCACATTTTTTTGTCTCATTGCTACGTTTTTTACCGTTAACTACGCTGACATTCAGTAGCTGAATCTTTTCACGTGCTTTATACAGCAATACAACTAATTTTTTGTTTGACTTTCAAAACGAGAAGTTATGCCGAGTTTGATCAGAAAAACTCATTGCGCCTTTTACTGTGTAACCTAAATCAAACGCAAGTCGTCAATTTAACGCACGCACGCAAATTTTTCATATGCGTTGAACCGAAATTGACTTGCGTGCGTGTTCAGATAAAGAAATAGAAAAATACAGAAAATCAGAGAAAATCTTGTTATTTTGTGGAATATGTACCTAACAGACACGATATCAAAAGCAAGTGTCAATTTTTTTGCAAACAATCACCCACAATGCTTAATTTCAACTGTCACGCAAAACAAAAATTGGGCGTCGAATTTGCTTTTTACGCACGCCGATCAATTTCGGTTACTCCCATACAAGTTGTATGGGCATGAGAAATTTTTGACAGTAAATTGACGGCGTGCATTTGTATTAGGTTACACAGTTAGGAAGTAAAAAATACTGTATTTATAAAATAACAATAAATAATGAAATAAATGGATTTTTATGACAATGTTTACTTATAGGTTTTATTCACATCCTTAAGCACCATATCATAATTTCCCAGATATCTAAACAATATTATATAATGTTTATTATGTGTTTTTAAAAGTGTGCCAGTTAGGCACATTGCGCTCTAACTCGTTACAATTTTTTTTTTTTTCAAAATTAATACATTAAAAAAATAATAATAAATAATTAAATAAAAGGATTTTTTCGAACATTTTTAACTTATATGTCTTATGCACATCTTTAACGATCATATCATAATTTCCTAAATATACCAAAAATGTAATAGTATGTTTATTAAGAGTTTTAAAAGTGTGCCTGTCAGGCACATTGCGCCCGAAGTTGAGAGCCTCTATATTGCGCCTGACGGAAGGTTAATTCATTAGGGATAGAGTAATTGAACTATTAAAACAAGGCAACAGAGTATTAAAACCGTTTTAGGGCATATTCCTCTTAGTGGCTAACTTTTACTGTGAGCCCGTTTCATGAACTTTTCTGGTTTTAACTATTATTTGTATAACTAAAAAATAATTTTCATCAAATATTTTTTGAAATACTAAATTGTGGTTTATTCTAAAATATACGTAAGTACATAATTTTGTTTTTCAATCGGTTTGTGTATAATTTTTTATTTTCATAAACCTTCGGACAACATAACGTGGCTCATTTTCACCGCGACTCACTGTATGTGTTAAAAATATTGATACACATTTATTTATTCAAAACAAAAATGAAATATCCATGATGCTAATCGTTGCTACCCAATAAACATTTATGTGGGAAATGCATTTGAATTCATTTGATATCAAATCCATTTTCCAATTTCCAACAATAATTTTTTCCTTGAAATCAATTGCAGAAACAACCCATTCTCCGGCAAAAGGGTGCTTTTTTGATATGAAAAAGTTTTTGTTTCTCCACTTGAAAAAAAATATTGGAATTCGACTTGAATTCTATCGATATTCTCCAACCAAAATCAAACGTCAGAATAAAGCCTTTGAGCAACGAACGCTCATCCGATGGAAATAAAGGAACAAAAATTTAACAATTATGATTGTCTGTTTAACTTATTTGCTCACTTTTTTGTTTTGCATTTAAAAATAGTAACAACATTTTATACACAAAAATTAGTTGAATTATACATTTCTTTTTTAAATTTTATTCTTCACTCATTTTTAGTTTACTTATTTCTAATATGATTGAATTTAATTCATACTAATTATACTCTCAGTTCAGTTTGGAAAAGTGTTGTGCCTCAAGTGTAAAAAAATGTTGGATATAAACTTGAGAATGGAGACTTTTCTCCAATATTGGATACGTGCTAATTGAGAAATATTCCAATGTAGGAGAATGTAGTTTCCAAAGCAACCAAAGCGTTCAAAGACATCCAGGCATTAATCAAAGAGTAGGAATTGGCACAGCGTTTTATCAGCAAACAGGGTTGCCACTTTGAAATTTTTCTTCCGACCAAATTCGTCTCAAAAACCTACCAAAATTGGTTTCAGCCGACCAAAATTTTTTTTTCACAAAATTCGTCATTTAAGCTGGTTTTTGAAAATTTATGTATTTTTATTTATTCATTTAACTGGTACATATATAGGAACTTATACATACATATCACTCTTCAAGTATTTTCACATGTTTTAGCTTAAAATAATTTATATTTATAATTTATTTTATATTAATATAAAAATTTACTAAAAAGGAAAAAAATAAATTTTTAATATTTTTGAGCAAGATTTATATTAGTCCTTAGTTCATTTGGATCTTAATTTCAATCTAAGCATACATTTAACGTATTTCTTTAAAGCATTTCTGTATATGTATCAACATAAATAAAAGCGTGGGTGCTCTTTACGTAATGCATATCTTACGTAATTGGAATTCAAAGTTTTTATCGCTTCCTTCCATTTCACCAATACTGTTTTATAACATGAATATCTAATGAGTACCCGCGCTTTTATTTATGTTGATACATATACAGAAATGCTTTAAAGAAATACGTTAAATGTATGCTTAGATTGAAATTAAGATCCAAATGAACTAAGGACTAATATAAATCTTGCTCAAAAATATTAAAAATTTATTTTTTTCCTTTTTAGTAAATTTTTATATTAATATTAAATAAAAGCTTTTTAAAAAAAATTTTTTACTTTGTTTTATTTTTGCCTTTTTAGTTTTACAAAGCATATTACATCAAATATTTGTCAATACTCCCACTATCAATATAGTCCAACAGTTTTTAATATGAAGTGCACTATGTTTAACATTTTGATGGTTTCTTCTCAGCCAGATTTTTTATTATCCAATTACTGTGGAGTCTTTCAAGTGGTTTTACTATACTCTTTTGTGAATAGATTACTTCGTGCAATCTTACCTACATATGTATGTTGGCTTTGTATCAGTGTTTCAGAATCTCTCTTGTTAGTTTTTTTACTTTCGCAGATTTGTTTATTGCTAACGCTTCCAATGTTTCAAGATAGTCGGCATTTTTCCGTGTTTATAGTTTTTTCTGCTACTGTTCCGTTATTCATAAAACTTGCTTCAATATGTCGACACCTGCGTCATTTATCGGCAAAATTTTATTATGGATTTTCTCTATTTTTTTAGGTAATACGTGTTCAAAATAGGAACAAAATTGGTTCATAAATACTAATTTTCTAAATATCTTGACAATAGCGCCACCTAGCGGCGATTTTTTTTTTCACAGATGTATTTACTTTCTCATAGGTAATATATATACCGAATATGAACAAATTCGGTCGGTAAATACGAATGTTACAAATATCTTGACACCAGCGCCACCTAGCGGGGATTTTTTTCCACGGATGTATTTACTTTCTCATAGGCAATATATATACCGAATATGAACAAATTCGGTCGGTAAATACGAATTTTACAAATATCTTGACACCAGCGCCACCTAGCGGGGATTTTTTTCCACGGATGTATTTACTTTCTCATAGACAATATACATACCGAATATGAACAAATTCGGTCGGTAAATACGAATTTTTCAAATATCTCGACACCAGCGCCATCTATCGGATTTTTTTTTATTTCACATTGCATTGTCTTCGGGTCCTGAACTATGTTCCAAATTTCAAGTACCTAGCTCAACTAGAAGCAAAGAGTGTATATGGATAAGAGGCTGCAGTTTGAAAAAATTCACACTAGATGTCACATTTCGCGCGAGATGGGACCCGCGAAGTGTGACATCTAGTGTGAAGTTTCACAAAGAGCATATATGGATGAGGATGCAGTCAGCGAAACTTCACACTAGATGTCACACTTCGCGGGTCCCATCTCGCGCGAAATGTGACATCTAGTGTGAATTTTTTCAAACTGCAGCCTCTTATCCATATACACTCTTTGCTAGAAGTATCTTAAATATTCGTTGCAAAATTCCACGAGATACCCCCATGCAAAAAGTGAAGTTAAATAAAAGCTTGTAAAAATGTTAAAAAAAAAATAACGTCAAAACTATTTTGAAACATACAAAATTT
Source organism: Urophora cardui (assembly GCA_960531455.1). NCBI lineage: Eukaryota > Metazoa > Arthropoda > Insecta > Diptera > Tephritidae > Urophora > Urophora cardui. Next base: position 60,367,726 of record OY482673.1, read on the forward strand.
TTTTTGTGAACATTTGGAGTTCTGTTATTCGTGCAAAACGTAATTATTATTTTTTTTAAATAAAAAGAAAATCTGGTGCCGTGGGAACAGTTTAGCGTCATTGGAAATGCGTGATAATGGCATTTCCATTTATATTTTCAGTTTTCAGGTGAGTTGAAGGTGAAAAGCATTTTTAATGTAAAATATTTTCTTCTTCCTCCTCATAGTTTGCAATTTTACCAGGAGGAGGTCCTCCCATATCTCGCAATACCGAAGCAACTTTTTTTTTATTGAATGTACATATACCTATTGTATTTTTGTAAATTGTAAAATCAATCCAGTTAATTTAACTAGCTTAAACTGCAAATTTATCTAGTTAAAAATGTAAAATAAACAGGAAAACTCAATACTATTTTAATTTTAGTTCTACACAATTATCCGTTATTTTATGCGCACTTGGGCAGATATGCGGAAAAAAATTAATATATATCGCACACCATATCAATGACATGGCAAAAGGCGACGTATAATGGCTATTTTTCAGTCAAAAGTAGAGCTCTAGATCAGGGATGTGATAAGTGGGCTTTTCCTACCGAAACTGGTCGGTTTTTTTCCTGTTGGTCGGATGGTCGCACGATTTGAATTTTGGTAGGTTTTTACCTTCCTTCAAGTAACATCACTGATTTGCTAGATTTTGCCACAACACTGTTGAAAGAACGTTTGAAAGTTCATGTATTCATGTCTCTTTCTCGCAGCAACAGTTTGCTTGAATACTTTTTGTGTTTCTCTTCGGCAGAGTTTTGTGTAAAGTGGATAAAAGAAGGTGAACGCATACGCATGAAAACCCTTTCTTCATTTTTTAGTTTGATGAAAAATGCGCTTAATGAAAATTGCTTTGGCGGGCTCACAAAATTTATTTTTAATCTGCTTACGCTTCCACACAGCTCTGCTGCACCGGGGCGCAGATTTTCTACACTATCTTTAATAAAACCAAACTCAGAAACAAATTAGAAATAAGCACTATGCACAAAAAAAGATCTTAGATTCAATTTTGATATTTAATTAAAGTTCTGATCTCATTTGTATACCTACTTGGACGTACCTGTTAAACCATAGTCGTAACAATTTTAAAAGGTTGACATAGATTACATACACAAATTAATGTACATACATATGTATAAACGCATTCGTATATTATTATTTTAAGCTAAAACATGTGAAAATACTTGAAGAGTGATATGTATGTATAAGTTCCTATATATACATATACCAGTTAAATGAATATATAAAAATACATAAATTTTCAAAAACCAGACGAATTTTGTGAAAAAAAAATTTTGGTCGGCTGAAAGCTATTTTGGTAGGTTTTAGAGACGAAATTGGTCGGAAAATAAATTTCAAAGTGGCAACCCTGCTCTAGATACCCGCGTATCGAGCATTTCGATCTGATCGTTTTTGTTTGAAGCCCGTTTGTTGTTCAAATGCCCGTACAAACATTCGAGCTTACAAACAAAAAAATATGTATCGGAAAAACAAAAATAAAAAAATACATATAAAGAAAAAATAATAATAATAAACAAAAGAAAAAAACAAACTTCAAAGTACCCGAAGTGTTAAAATGCCGGTACAAACATACGGGTAATAAACAAACAAACGACTGTTCGAGCATTTCAACAACAATTGTTCGGGCTACTCGAAAATATTCAAGTCAAAAGAGACCCCGAATGAAAAGTTTTTTGTTGGCAATCGCTAGAGATATGTTCTGTGTACCGGTTTATGATGAAAAGTCGATTTAAAAAAAATTTTAGTTGTGTCCCTTTATGATTTAAGGTACGATATATTTTTATTAAAATCCTTTTCGTAGCGAAGAAAAAAATTCAGTAAAAACGGAGTAAATCCTAACTAATTTGCTCCCATTTTGGTAGTAACAGCAATTCTACGAAATTGCACAGCATTGATTCCTTCATTCTCTCCATTTTCGCACGAATACATACGAATTTTTTAAATTGATCAAGAAGAAGACCATTTGAGTTACCAAACTATTTAGTATAAACAATGCTATAAGCCTCCGGTAATTTTGGTTTTCAGATTTGGAATCTGTGAGAGCTCCTCTACACCCCTGTATAAGTCATTTTTCTCGGGGCGTGTTGGAATAATGGAAAAATTTCCCCAAACCGCAGTTAAGGAAAAGTTTACGAGTGAAAATAATGCCGGAATCGCAATTTGGCGTTCGGTCGGTCGCGCTTCTGACAAGTGAGTAGAAATGTATGAAAATATATGGAGCAAATCGCATTGTGACCTCAAGCGTTTGATCGTAAAATTTTTGTAATATCGTATGTTCATTGCAACCCTGTATAACGCCTGAGTTGAACATTTCTCTACTAAGTCGGGCGTTTGACATTAAAAAAAATTCAAATTGTTTCTTTCGATGAAAAATTGTGAAATTTATGAAAAAATTCAAGAAAATATATTAGTGGCAGTGAAAATTTTTCCAATCCAGCATCTAATATCGAATGTCAGTGTGAAGCGGCTTTGAGGTACGATCAACGCGCGACCGGCCTAACGCCAAATTGCGATTCAGGCATAAAGCAAAATATATGCCAAGTTATGCGATAAAAAATGAGAAATTTGTGTAAATTTAATAGCTTTTATAAATCTGACTGTTGAGAATTGTTTACAAAAATCAGCCGGTTTGCACTGAATTACCGTTTTAGTTAAATTTCGTTCGTTGGCGCCATTGTACTATACTGCTCTGATCACTGTCAGGCGTTGTTCTAGCCTACACTGATCTACACTTTTAGTGCACTCACCGAACAGACTTGTTTAAATAAATCAATTTGTTGCTAAAATAAATATTGAAAGTCGATTTCAAGGATAAAAAATATATATGTAAATACTATCGATAGTCTGTCTCCAGCCATCGATAGTCGCGATAGTGTAAAACTATCGATAGTGCCATCGATAGTTTGCGAACTCTATTGCTGCCTACCCGTTTGTTTGCCTGTCTCGAGTGGCTGGTGGCTCGTCGGGTCCAAAGCGCGATCGCTTTGAAATGAAAAAAACGTCAAGTTTTTCATGAAAATGGCGACAAGTCCCCAGCAGCATACACGGGCAGTAAAATATTAAAGATGCCTAAGTTCGAGTGACACTGAACGGTGGATACCCAGGTGTTAGTTTTATTAATGAAAAGATTTCAAGAGCTATTTTCTTTGGCTTTGGATTTGTACCAAATGTATATATGTATGTACATATATATATATATGCATACAATTCTGAAGTCGATATTTGGGTGGTACATATTAATTTTGTCATTTCTTTTCCTCTACGAACTCGCATGTTTTTATACATATGTGCCATACTAGAAATAAGGATTGTGTTTAATTGTGTCCAGTAAAAATATTACCCTATGTGAATTTAAATGAGCTATTGGCCATTTTTTTAATGAAGAAAAATTGAAAAAATTTTTTCCTTTGTTTATAACTCTTATAATCTCAAATATCCTTATAATCTTGTTTGTAGGTTATTATCGTACCCTTATCAATATTACAAGAAATAGAGGAAATACCTTTTTTCCCAAGTAATATAAAATCTACATGAACTCCTCTGAATGTGGGCGAGGCTTCGAGTGTTGCTTATATTTCTTTCACACTAATTTACAGCATGGTAATAACAATACATAGGTAAATGTTTGCTGAAATTAATAAGAAATATGGGTAAAGGCCCGGTCACTGTAGAACTGTAGGCAAGCTTTGAGATGGGATTTTGGGAAATTCACCAAAATTGGTTCCATTGACAGAAAAGGGTTGCCGGCGCAGCGAAAATATGTGAAAAAAATTATTTTAAGATCGTGGTAGAGTTGTATAATAAATAATTATATCAAAGTGTACTCTTTAAAACAGATTGGGAAAGTGTTTTTAAGTAATCAACGAAGGATAGCTGAAGTTAAAAGTTAGTTTTGTTTTGTTTCCAAGCTCTAAAGTTTTTTAGAGCAATTCAAATGCAACTCTGTGCTGCTACTGTCCGCTATATTCACCTAAATTAGTTCCGTCATTTTTTCTTTTTAATGTAAAATATTTTCTTCTTCCTCCTCATAGTTTGCAATTTTACCAGGAGGAGGTCCTCCCATATCTCGCAATACCGAAGCAACTTTTTTTTTATTGAATGTACATATACCTATTGTATTTTTGTAAATTGTAAAATCAATCCAGTTAATTTAACTAGCTTAAACTGCAAATTTATCTAGTTAAAAATGTAAAATAAACAGGAAAACTCAATACTATTTTAATTTTAGTTCTACACAATTATCCGTTATTTTATGCGCACTTGGGCAGATATGCGGAAAAAAATTAATATATATCGCACACCATATCAATGACATGGCAAAAGGCGACGTATAATGGCTATTTTTCAGTCAAAAGTAGAGCTCTAGATCAGGGATGTGATAAGTGGGCTTTTCCTACCGAAACTGGTCGGTTTTTTTCCTGTTGGTCGGATGGTCGCACGATTTGAATTTTGGTAGGTTTTTACCTTCCTTCAAGTAACATCACTGATTTGCTAGATTTTGCCACAACACTGTTGAAAGAACGTTTGAAAGTTCATGTATTCATGTCTCTTTCTCGCAGCAACAGTTTGCTTGAATACTTTTTGTGTTTCTCTTCGGCAGAGTTTTGTGTAAAGTGGATAAAAGAAGGTGAACGCATACGCATGAAAACCCTTTCTTCATTTTTTAGTTTGATGAAAAATGCGCTTAATGAAAATTGCTTTGGCGGGCTCACAAAATTTATTTTTAATCTGCTTACGCTTCCACACAGCTCTGCTGCACCGGGGCGCAGATTTTCTACACTATCTTTAATAAAACCAAACTCAGAAACAAATTAGAAATAAGCACTATGCACAAAAAAAGATCTTAGATTCAATTTTGATATTTAATTAAAGTTCTGATCTCATTTGTATACCTACTTGGACGTACCTGTTAAACCATAGTCGTAACAATTTTAAAAGGTTGACATAGATTACATACACAAATTAATGTACATACATATGTATAAACGCATTCGTATATTATTATTTTAAGCTAAAACATGTGAAAATACTTGAAGAGTGATATGTATGTATAAGTTCCTATATATACATATACCAGTTAAATGAATATATAAAAATACATAAATTTTCAAAAACCAGACGAATTTTGTGAAAAAAAAATTTTGGTCGGCTGAAAGCTATTTTGGTAGGTTTTAGAGACGAAATTGGTCGGAAAATAAATTTCAAAGTGGCAACCCTGCTCTAGATACCCGCGTATCGAGCATTTCGATCTGATCGTTTTTGTTTGAAGCCCGTTTGTTGTTCAAATGCCCGTACAAACATTCGAGCTTACAAACAAAAAAATATGTATCGGAAAAACAAAAATAAAAAAATACATATAAAGAAAAAATAATAATAATAAACAAAAGAAAAAAACAAACTTCAAAGTACCCGAAGTGTTAAAATGCCGGTACAAACATGCGGGTAATAAACAAACAAACGACTGTTCGAGCATTTCAACAACAATTGTTCGGGCTACTCGAAAATATTCAAGTCAAAAGAGACCCCGAATGAAAAGTTTTTTGTTGGCAATCGCTAGAGATATGTTCTGTGTACCGGTTTATGATGAAAAGTCGATTTAAAAAAAATTTTAGTTGTGTCCCTTTATGATTTAAGGTACGATATATTTTTATTAAAATCCTTTTCGTAGCGAAGAAAAAAATTCAGTAAAAACGGAGTAAATCCTAACTAATTTGCTCCCATTTTGGTAGTAACAGCAATTCTACGAAATTGCACAGCATTGATTCCTTCATTCTCTCCATTTTCGCACGAATACATACGAATTTTTTAAATTGATCAAGAAGAAGACCATTTGAGTTACCAAACTATTTAGTATAAACAATGCTATAAGCCTCCGGTAATTTTGGTTTTCAGATTTGGAATCTGTGAGAGCTCCTCTACACCCCTGTATAAGTCATTTTTCTCGGGGCGTGTTGGAATAATGGAAAAATTTCCCCAAACCGCAGTTAAGGAAAAGTTTACGAGTGAAAATAATGCCGGAATCGCAATTTGGCGTTCGGTCGGTCGCGCTTCTGACAAGTGAGTAGAAATGTATGAAAATATATGGAGCAAATCGCATTGTGACCTCAAGCGTTTGATCGTAAAATTTTTGTAATATCGTATGTTCATTGCAACCCTGTATAACGCCTGAGTTGAACATTTCTCTACTAAGTCGGGCGTTTGACATTAAAAAAAATTCAAATTGTTTCTTTCGATGAAAAATTGTGAAATTTATGAAAAAATTCAAGAAAATATATTAGTGGCAGTGAAAATTTTTCCAATCCAGCATCTAATATCGAATGTCAGTGTGAAGCGGCTTTGAGGTACGATCAACGCGCGACCGGCCTAACGCCAAATTGCGATTCAGGCATAAAGCAAAATATATGCCAAGTTATGCGATAAAAAATGAGAAATTTGTGTAAATTTAATAGCTTTTATAAATCGGACTGTTGAGAATTGTTTACAAAAATCAGCCGGTTTGCACTGAATTACCGTTTTAGTTAAATTTCGTTCGTTGGCGCCATTGTACTATACTGCTCTGATCACTGTCAGGCGTTGTTCTAGCCTACACTGATCTACACTTTTAGTGCACTCACCGAACAGACTTGTTTAAATAAATCAATTTGTTGCTAAAATAAATATTGAAAGTCGATTTCAAGGATAAAAAATATATATGTAAATACTATCGATAGTCTGTCTCCAGCCATCGATAGTCGCGATAGTGTAAAACTATCGATAGTGCCATCGATAGTTTGCGAACTCTATTGCTGCCTACCCGTTTGTTTGCCTGTCTCGAGTGGCTGGTGGCTCGTCGGGTCCAAAGCGCGATCGCTTTGAAATGAAAAAAACGTCAAGTTTTTCATGAAAATGGCGACAAGTCCCCAGCAGCATACACGGGCAGTAAAATATTAAAGATGCCTAAGTTCGAGTGACACTGAACGGTGGATACCCAGGTGTTAGTTTTATTAATGAAAAGATTTCAAGAGCTATTTTCTTTAGCTTTGGATTTGTACCAAATGTATATATGTATGTACATATATATATATATGCATACAATTCTGAAGTCGATATTTGGGTGGTACATATTAATTTTGTCATTTCTTTTCCTCTACGAACTCGCATGTTTTTATACATATGTGCCATACTAGAAATAAGGATTGTGTTTAATTGTGTCCAGTAAAAATATTACCCTATGTGAATTTAAATGAGCTATTGGCCATTTTTTTAATGAAGAAAAATTGAAAAAATTTTTTCCTTTGTTTATAACTCTTATAATCTCAAATATCCTTATAATCTTGTTTGTAGGTTATTATCGTACCCTTATCAATATTACAAGAAATAGAGGAAATACCTTTTTTCCCAAGTAATATAAAATCTACATGAACTCCTCTGAATGTGGGCGAGGCTTCGAGTGTTGCTTATATTTCTTTCACACTAATTTACAGCATGGTAATAACAATACATAGGTAAATGTTTGCTGAAATTAATAAGAAATATGGGTAAAGGCCCGGTCACTGTAGAACTGTAGGCAAGCTTTGAGATGGGATTTTGGGAAATTCACCAAAATTGGTTCCATTGACAGAAAAGGGTTGCCGGCGCAGCGAAAATATGTGAAAAAAATTATTTTAAGATCGTGGTAGAGTTGTATAATAAATAATTATATCAAAGTGTACTCTTTAAAACAGATTGGGAAAGTGTTTTTAAGTAATCAACGAAGGATAGCTGAAGTTAAAAGTTAGTTTTGTTTTGTTTCCAAGCTCTAAAGTTTTTTAGAGCAATTCAAATGCAACTCTGTGCTGCTACTGTCCGCTATATTCACCTAAATTAGTTCCGTCATTTTTTCTTTTTCACCTAACCTTGCCTACAGGTCTACAGTGGGCCCGGTTATACTTGCATAGCATAGCAAAGCAGTGCAGCGTAAAACATATAGCGCATAGAGCTGATTATACTTCGCATAGCCGTGCAACCATGGTTAATTAATAAAAGTTTTCGCATCCCGACATTCGTACATACATACATACATCACACTCCATGTAAATTGTTTGTGTATTCTGTGGTGCTCATAGTTCGTCTTTGTAGAAATTATATTGCACCATGCTCAAAATTTACCCAAGTTTGATATAACCCTGCAAAAATTCCGAGTACTCCAATCGCTAATCCATGGAGTGCTCGCTATGGACCAACCGATTACTCCATAACTTGCCACATTTCATACAAAAAATATGGTCCAATTAACGTTGCATGTCATTGCAATGGAGTATATACTCCAGTCCCGCATAACATTCAAATTAATCCATGGAGTACCTACATTGGATTAATTGATGGAGTACCTAACAGTTAGCCGAACATAACAACAAAGCCAAATGTTTATCGCGACGACGACGAATGACGTGCATACATTCAAACATTTGTATGTATGTAGTTATGTATGTATACACATTTCGTCGTCGTCGCGATAAACATTTGGTTTTTGTTATGTTCGGCTAACTACGAAGCGATGCAGATACACGAATCGGTCGCTTGGGCTATGTTAGTGGTCACTTTGAAAGTACTCCAACCTACCACAAATGGAGCATATAATACAATGATTTTTGCAGGGAAGCAGCATTATTAAAGTAAAAAATTAGAAAAAAGTTAAAAATCAGCTGTTTAGTAAGTTAACCTGTAAAAATTTACCTTGCGTGCAACCCTTCTCACATTCAACACACACACACATTCGTGTTGCAAAATGTCAAATCGCATAGCACATAACACAGAAATCAAAATTCAACAGACTTGTATGCTGTGCCCTGTGCCGCTATGCGTTGAGTAATCGATTACACGGAAAGCCCATTAAACAGATTTCGTATGTGACAGTTCTTATGTTGTGTGCTGCTGTGCTATGCAAGTATAACCGGACCTGTGCTGGGATTCTGTAACGTGTTTTGCGACCGAAAATCGCAAAATATACCGACACAAAAGTTTCCCTCGATACCTCAGCGATGATTATCGGAAACAACTGTCAAAGTATACTATAGAATTCGACCGAAATATCGTACAGAATAGCCTAATCGCTAAACTGATCGCAAATTTACGATATCGATCCGAAAATTGTCGCAAATTGGTTACAGAATAGGCCCACTGAACTGTTTGAGTCGATTGGGAATTTGACCGGACGTGCATTTATCTATGTATTTCCAGTGGGCACTTGCATTTTCCATTATTTAATATCTTCTTTTCTTATATCTTATTTTCATATTGGCATCTATTAAGCAATCTATGCCAATTTTTTTCCCAAATTTCTTCGAGCTTATCCGTAACTTTTGGGGTTAATGTTTCATATGAAAACTTTTCATTTTTATTTTACAGGCAGCGCTTAAGAAAAAAATATTATTTTAAAATATCAAACTTTGTTTTTACAATGATTAATATTATTCATAGATTATTTTTCGAAAAAGAAATTAAAAAGGTTTTGGCCCAATGCACGCTTGCTTTGCTTGCTTGGCTTTGCGAAAGGTCAAAAGTTTTTTGAGTTCTACTAAAATGTATAAAAGTAGGCCAAATGGCAGCTTTACTTCAAGCGCTTCATGGTTTCGAATAGCCGAAATCTCTATTTGACAGCGCTTTGAAAGCTTTGACATTAATTTTTACAATTCAATTTCTAATATGGCTGCTGATATTTAGGCATTATGTGTATTCCTTAACCCTCGAGTAGGTACTCGCGCCTCGTAGAGTAGCACGGATTCTCGCGCATGAGCATTTTGCTCACTCGCTGTTGTAATGTAATTTTTTAATGCATTTACATTTTTAATCATTACCTTTTTTTGTCGTAGAAATATTACTGGGTAACTAATTTTTTTTTAAATAGCATAATATTATGTATTTATTTAAGGAATTCACCTTTTAAAATTTTATTAAATCAATCGAATAAAACATAAATTGGTTATTTCACATTTCAAATATAGTACATACATTAATAAAAATATTTATTTAAAAAAAAAGAACTAAATAAAATTATAAAATCAGTCTGCGTTATGATTCACATTAATGTTGCCTTCGAAGCAAAATGAGCACGTATATGTACTTATGTTACATGTTCCGTGCAGAGTAATTTTGCACCTAAAGTTCACCCTCTGTTTTGAACGCCTATTTTTACTCCTGAGGCATAGTTCGCTTGTTAGTATGCTCACATATGTTGTCCTTCTTCTCCAAACTATAGGCGGATTGTTCAGAGGTAGTGTTGTGATCACTTTTTTCTGTTTCGTCATCACTCTGTTGAAATAATTCATTTTCGTCATTGTCTAAGCCTTCGCCATATAACACTTCTTCCAACCAAGAAGCAAGTTGTGAAGAGGCCCTGCCACAATGACGCCTGCGTTCCCTTTCAACAGTACTTGCAAATACAAATGAAAATGGGACGGCTTTCCAATAATGCCGCACACCCCGAAAAAATGACTTTTACTAGATGGTAGGTGAGGGTGAGTACATTCTGAATTTGTTAAATTTAGGCGCCGGACGTACATAGTCTTCCCGGAATTTGTTGTAAACGTTTTTAATTTTTATGCCAAGTCGGCTATCGCAAAATGGCTGCGATTCGTTGACAGCGATCTGTTGAAAACAAAAAAGTGTTGCCATATGTAGCTATTCCGAGTATGGTAACAAGATAAAAGAACGCGGAAGGGATTACGAAAATAGTGTTTTATTATTATCATCTTTTAATATCTATATTAAGTCTGAATTATACATACATATGTATGCATTTATTATACGACTATAATAAAATTGATTCCATTATGAAAAACCTTATCATAAGTGCATTATAAATAAATATTGCATAGTATTATTCATATACCACGAATGCCCATGGTAACTCTTTATGCTTCATTTCGTTTGGCTGCCGGTGGTAACCCAAATAACGGTGCTCTACGTTTATATTCAAATTCCGCGAATTGTGAATTGCGATAGTGATTGTTTAATGGCGTTTTCTTTTCTACGAAAAAATGTTGCCCTCCTATATCCCAATTATCGAATTACGTATCCTGACTTTCTATAAAATGGCCGAATTATAGTCAGAGGTCAATATTTGGTGAAAGGACCAGACAAACTTACAAAATGGCTAAGAAAATCGAACAGCCTTAGGACTATCGTAAAACATCGATGGTTGTGACTATCGATAGTTTGACAGCTTTAGTGTCTACATGTGCCTTCGATTTTCGATAAGATAATAATCTTCGTCCTTTGCATACAAGATAGTAAGTCCGCCTTCGACGATGCTTCCTACTCCTAAAGAAAAACATTTTACAAACGCCATTGTTTGCCTAAACGCTCAACGTGCACCAAAAAAGAAAAACTAGAAAAAAAAACATCAGTGCATCCCAAACCAACTCTGGCGTCTATTAGGCTATTTACTGAAATGCGACAAATTATAAGGTATTGGAAATTGTAATGAATTTATGTAGAGTTATTACAGCGAAGTTACTTTTAATGGGGTGGTAAGCCGGCAAGGACTTCATAGGGGTTTGACTCCGAGGACAAAGAAATTTGAAAATGGTATTCAAATCAATAGATTACGAGTATTGACATAAAAATTAGTCTTGGTATATTAAGACCCTAATAAAAATATGATAATACTCGTATATACCTACTTATGTATGTACATATATGTGGGAGACCGAAAGTTGCCTGCCAATACATTAGCACTTTTCAATAAGGGCACAGCCAGACGACGCAAGAAATTACTTTCAGAAAGTGAAAAATTTAAATTTTTGTTCTTGTTTCTTTAAAAAAAAAAAAATAAAAAAATTTGAATTTTTCACTTTCTGAAAGTAATTTTTTGCGTCGTCTGGTTGTACCCTAAGATTACAAGTAGTTAAAGGAAAATAAAGTACTGTCAATTGAATAATATAGTATACAGGATTCATACATGCTATACAATATTATGGCGCGGATATAATTCTACTGAGTTTTAGGCCGAGCTTCTCTCCGAATTCGTTGTTTGCATTTTTTAATTGTTACGAACTAAAATCTTAAATTTATTTATTTATTAGATTTATACCTACCTGTGGACATTTGGAAAAGCAACCTCAATAAGGCTGAGAAAAACACTCGATATCTGGTGGAGAGGATGGTGATGGTTATAAAAAAATGTGTTTGGTCTTGTCGGGTCAGGTGTTGCCGATAAAATATTAACATCGCTTAAATTTATTACTGAATTTCTTTCATAACATTCCAAATTTTGAATAAAATTAACGCAAAAATATTTTGCTTTAAAATTGAAACCGCAGCTGTGTCAATATCATTGGGAACACAAAGCGTTTTAACTTTGTGAATAGAAGGAATCACTAAATACAAAGAAGGAGAGCTAAAAATTTGAATTTCTTTTTTAAATTATTTCAAAGTCGCTACTAATTTGAACTAAGATTTTTAGCGTGGAAATATTAATGTTCAACAAAAGATCACTTCTCTCATTTTCTGTAAGTACTTCCTGGATAAATAGCCAATTGTCTACAATAAATTTCAACATTGCATAATTAGAGTTCCATCTTGTAGGGCATTCATTCTTTAAAGAAGTTGGCAATCTGTGTTGAATATTAACCTTTTTTTTAATATTTTACAATTTGTTTGGAGGACTGCAGAGTTTCTCTTCACTCTTCTGTTTCATCAAACGATTTATCCAAGACATTTGCAAACAAATGGCTGCTGCAGTTAATGCGTATACTGTTTCCTAATTCTATAGCTTTTACAATATTTTTCCCCTATCTGTTACAAATTTGATCAAATCATATTTTGGACATCAAACCCACTAAATACACTTTTAATTTTTTTCAAAATATTATCACCCGTGGATCTTTGAAAGTCCAACGACTTCATCCCCAATACTAAATCAAAAAGCTTTATGGAGTATTTTTCGCAGTGCAAAGTGACACCTAAAAAATTTCGTTTCACGTAATTGTCAGACCACATTTCGACGCTTCTAAACAAAGCTGTACTAAGTCTGAAGACTGTGTTTTGCAGGAGAAGCTCTCAAAGTTAGTGATGGGCGAGTCCGAGATGTTTTATTCGATTCTCTCGATTATTGAAACATTTCGAATACTCTCGATGGTTTTCTTTCGTATTCGAGTCAAGTCGTAAATAGCCGTCAGTCGAAACAATCGCTAAAACATCTTGGACTCGCCAACAATTCATCTCGTTTTCAAAGCAACCCTACAACATCTCGGACTCGCTGCAAAAATATAATATATATATATTACATATACATATATAGCTAACAAGCTCTCTAATAATTTTTAAGTGACTGTCAACGGTGTTGCCCTTATTACTTTTCAAATATTTCTTTAATATATCTATCTATCGATTTTTCGAAATTTTCACAAAATATATTTGGCTTGATGTCCATAAGCAGACCTGGGTAATATCAAGTACCAGTACGACTTGTGACAAGTACATTTTAAAAGAATTGTACTGGTACTGGTACTTGCATTCCCAAATTTTCAAGTACTAGTACAAGTACAAGGAATTGAAAAGAATTGAATTTGCTAAAACTTCAATTCTTTTTCAATTCTTTGTACTTGTACTTGTACTAGTACTTGAATATTCTGAAAGTACTTAGTACGGACTCATTACTTCAAGATCAAAATATAAAGTATTTAAGTACGTAATAGTCCAATTACTACTCAGTATTACCCGGTATGTCCATAAGTTGTTCGATGTGCTGACACGAGCGTTGCTCATAAAATAAAAATCGCCAAATTATTTTCCCGTCTTTTATAGGAAGCTCCGGATCCATGTTATTAAAGTATTGCACATTATTTTTTGACATATTTATTTTAAAACATTAAAAGAAATTATTTACTACTACATTTATTTCCCTGTTTAATTCTTTTCTTTTTTCATCAGCCGACTTTTGCAAATTACTCGAAATTGTTGCTGAATCACAGAACAAGCCATTTAGGTATACGTTTTCGCTGTATGTTGCACCAATTTATTTATTTTTATTTTTATTTAATTTATTTTATTTATTTAATCCCAGCACAACAAGAAGAATTCTTATAGTTGGTGCTGGTCATGTGAACATTAGGCATTACATTATATATACAGTACATTTCATTTAAATGGGTAATACATTTTACATAACTCACAATACAAAGATACATATGAAGGTACATAAATAGACTCAATTAACATCATTTAGGTGAACTACTAAATGTTTCTTAAATTGGCAGATGTTGCGAAATATGCGAATATTGGCGGGTAATGAATTCCAAAGACTTATTGAATGCACGAAGAACTGTCGCTCTGACATGAGTGATGCACATTTAATGGGAATAACTTTCTTGTTCCTAATTGATCGGGTAAAATGCAGGCGATTGTATAAGTATTCCGGAGCTTTCGTAATAATAATTTTATGAAGAAGTGTTAAAACTCTTATTTTAAGCAAATTGTTAAAGGTTACTCCGACAATATTACGACTAAAATCTGATATGTGGTCAGTACGTCTGCGCGAATAGATATAACGAGCCATATTATTGAACAACACATTTAATTTTTGTTGTGTATGTAATCGCAGTTCGAGTATATCTCGCAGCCATATAAGATGATCCGAAGTATGTAAGATTTACATAGCAACAGTCGAATATTTATCGGAGTAACTTTCTGAGTCAACCAAAGTACACGAAGCATAGCATATGCTTTCCCCATCACGAAAGAAATATGGTTATTCCGTGACAGGTTCCGGTTAAAAATGACACCGAGATTGCTTGCCGTCTCAACAAAACTAATTTTTTGCCCATTTAAAAATATCGCAGGTATGCCGGAAAAATCAAACAGTCTTTTGCTGATTATTATACATTTCGACTTTGTAGGGTTGATACACAGCCGATTTTTATACGCCCATCTATTAATATTGTCGAGGTCTTGATTTAAATTGACTACGCATTCCTGTATCGCATCCTTCTGGCAACTGATATAAAGCTGTATGTCATCCGCATATATGTGAACTTTGCATTGCTTAAGAATGCAAGGAATATCGTTTATGTAAAAATTAAATAATAATGGTCCAAGAACGGAGCCTTGCGGTACTCCCCTTTTAATAGATAGTGGCGAAGATTTTAAATTACCTGAACATACAATTTGGGATCATTCATGCAGATAAGAGCTGATGAGGTTTTTAGCAGTTTGGGCAAACTGGAATTTGGAGGTAAGTTTATGGCAAAGTATCTCATGGTCAACTGTATCAAATGCCTTAGTATGATCTAGAAGTGTCAAAAAGGTGATTTTGTTTGCATCAGCTGCTTCTCGCACGTCTTCAATGACATCAAGTAACGCAGTGATACAGCTGCGATTACTGCGGAATCCTGACTGCTTTTCGGTTATGAGCGAGTTTTCAGTAACAAATTTTACAATTTGTTTGTGTATTAATTTTTCGAACACCTTGGACATGTAGGGTAAGATCGATATAGGCCGCAGGTCACCATTTTTCTTAGGGATAGGAATTACTTTGGCTCTCCTCCAACTAAGCGGATACATGGATTTAGTAATGATGTTGTTGAATGTATAAGTTATGCTGGGCAGTAGTATTGGAAGTAACAATTTAAGAAACCTTGGGTTAATTCCATCAAGGCCCTCAGCATTGGATTTTACGGAAAGAAAGCTATACAGAACATTACACTGGTCAACACACGTAAAAGAGAATATAGAATCACCTTCAGAATTGTTAATTATAACATCAGATTGGGAACTTCTATAGTCAGGTGTAGTAAAATTAACAAAAGCTTCGTTGATGGCATCCAAATTATGATCTTCCTCATTAAGCAAATTAGTTTCTTTTCCCATGAATCCAATTTTTCGAATAAGACTCCAGCACTGCGTTTCTGTAACTGAACTCTATCAATCTTTTCGCCTGAGTGACGTCATAATGACGTCAATCGATAGATTCTCACCTGCTTTTTAGGTGGTGACAAAGTGTGGAACGTATTAATGTGACGTCATTTTGATCGAAAATTTTCGCGATTTTGTTACAGAAACTCACTACTGGTTTGTTTGCTGTCTATTGCCGACTGAAACTTCGATTCGAAAAATTTCGCTTTTGCTGTTTTAATTGCATTAGTAACCACTTTCCTAAGAGTTTTGATATCAGAAGCCAATTGCGTTGTTTTATACCTTTTCCATCGCTTAAATAATCTGTCTCGCTCTGCTATCAAATATTTTAGATGATCGTTAAACCATGGTTTTGAATTTGGTTTTGACACAAATTTTTTGACTGGGACGTATTCATCGTACAAAAATCGAATATATTTTTCTAAGAAGGCTATCTGATCGTCGGTGGAAGGCATGAATCGAACGAGATTCCAATCTATGCTGCGTGCAGCATCTTCGAGTACACTGTAGTTAATACTCTTAAAGTCTCTGTAGTCTAAACTCTTGGAAGCAACTTGTAATTGGAAATCATAGGTAATAAATATCAAGTCATGTCTGGAATATTGATAAGCAGACAGCTGATCGTATAGTATGATCTTAGAAGACGAATCAACAAAAAATAGGTCGAGAAGTGTAGCATTAGTTTGCGTAAAATGCGTAGGTGTCGAGGTGGTTGCAGAGTAAATCCCTAAAGATACCATGCTATTTAATAAGTGTGTTTCGGCCAAGAGATTGCTATTAAAATCACCAGCGATTATGATATTAGTGTAATGGGTGCTAACCGATTCAAACTTCTCAACCGAATCTCCAAAGTCAACATTACGATTAGGTCTATAAACACAACCCAAGAGCAATTTCTCAGCCCTATTTTTCAATTCTATAAATAAGAACTCACTTTTATTTCCTATATCTGATTTAGTGACTATCTTGGTGGATATACCAATTCGGATATATATGGCAACACCACCAGCATTTTTTTCCCTATCCGCTCGAAATAGCTTATAACCTCTTAGACTGACCAGTGAACTGGGCATTGTAGGAGTAAACCAGGTTTCAGACACGCATATGACATCGATGCCAGAGTTTTCAAAATTCGCTTGAAATTCATCAATTTTTTAAAAAAGTGATTGAGCATTAATATGAACTACTTTAAGTCCTTGCTTTTGCGCACATAAGATGTTAAGCATGCATTCAAATTTGCCTTTGGTCTTCCCACCTATTTCATGAAGACCCATATTTGAACAAAAAATAGCGCAACATCAAGGCCAATAGAAAAAACATAAAGTATACAGATATAAATTTATATATTAACAACAAGTAGTAAGCAAGCTTGGTTGATTTATTAAACTCATTTTTTAAAGTATTAGCATTAGTGAAAATATTAATTATAAAAATAAGGCGCATAATACATATTGTAGGGTATAACAACATCTTGCCATTGTGATTAACGAAAAAGCGTATATTCAGCATCTACTTGCGTCTTAACAACTTCATCAAGCTCTTCAACTGAGCAAATGCACTTAGTTTGGGAGCTGAGAGAAAGCCTAATGTAAATCAGCCCATTCCGTGAGAATGCAGCATTTATAATATTTTGTTTTTTTAATTTAAGAGCGCTTGCGAGAATTTTGCGATTTTCTTTTGATAGATTTTCATTTACATAAAACACGACATCGGAGTCAATACCAACAATGTTTAGTGGTATCTGTTTTTTGTTGTTTCGTCGATATGCAGCTAACATTCTCATCAAAAAGTTGCGCTCATGCGACGTAGGCAGCGTGACAATAATGTCTGGATCGATATTTATCGCAATTTTTATAAAAAAAAAACACAAGCTTGTTGAAGCCAGAGCCCTTCATTTCATATCTTCTGAACCAGAAATGATATCATAACGCCCATTAGAC
Source organism: Urophora cardui (assembly GCA_960531455.1). Classification (NCBI taxonomy): domain Eukaryota; kingdom Metazoa; phylum Arthropoda; class Insecta; order Diptera; family Tephritidae; genus Urophora; species Urophora cardui. The sequence goes on from OY482673.1 coordinate 60,385,581, forward strand.
AGAAATAAGCGTATTTTAAAATGTATATTTATGATAAAAAAAAATTGGAAATACACTTAGGTCGACTTAGGTTGTTCTTTCAAACCGATATGTTCTCTGCTAGCATATTTTACGAAAATAAATTTCATTACTATCGCGTATCTTACTTCTTGGTGTGTATGAAGAAGATACTTGGAGTATTGACAAACAAAACAAAAGCAAAACAATTTTTTTAAACAAATATAAAATTTGTGCATTAAGCGAAATTCAAAAGCATGACTCAAAATTAAAAGAAATCTTGAAGAAAAAAATGTTCTTGAAAATAATGCTCGTATTATAAGAACTTAACTTTTTTTTTCATTTTGCTAAAATTTTTGGTAAGTTTTCTAAAAATGTTCTAGGACTTCGTGGAACTTAAAAGTTTTGGTTTCTATCTCCTTTTTAGGCTCTCTTCAAAAGGAAAAGGAAGTAATATACATATATGGTACTAAGAGTATATGTTCCTGAAGGAAAATATTTGATCGTTACTCCAGGAATGTTTTTGGGGAAACCTCGTTATTGGCAAAAATGTCACTTACGGGATATGATAATTGGTCGATACACGGTATTGCTCTCTAAACGACGATATGTATACATATCTATATCTTTGCGGATTTTCTAAAATGCTTAGGTGAACTTCAGAAAAGGGTTATATGTATTTTATATTATACGTTGCATACACATATAGTATATATATGTATGTATATATGGACATATTTGTGGTCATAAAAATAAAAAAGTAACAAAATATATGTACATATTTGCACTTTTATTAAGGTTTTATATAAAGTGAGAAAATTTAAGAGCAATTATTAATTGACGCTTTTGTGCCTCCCAGATGACACTAAGAAGTTACTTCCGGAAGTGTCTTATTAGTTTATTTGTACGTAACGTTTTCGTCTCTTCCAAACGACACTTGGAAGATACTTCCTGAAGTGTCGTTTGTGACTCTTTATGGAAGTAACGTTGGCGGGGAACACTTTTTCCCGAACGAAGATATGAAAAAGTTGAGAAAGTGATATCTTCCGCGATTGAATTAAACTTCTTGAAGTTACTTTTTCCTCACTTCCACGATAATAAATGTTGGCTGGGTTAGTACGTATGTACCCTGCAAACAAGTTTTGCTTATTGTTGATAAAAAGAGTTCGCTGGCAGCGCTGCTTCTGTTATGCACTCACTCTGCCTGCTCCTAACCTTTTAATACATACTTATCTAGGCCTTATTTCGCATGACGTATAAACCTTTGGAATAAGGTGTGCTCTCAGAGAGAGAGTACTCCTTATGGCCTGATGACATCAACACAGGAAAATCAGCCTTATTTTAAGCCTTACGCCATACGCCTTTGCTACCCTTATAATTTTCAAGGCTTATTTCTTACTCATTTGCCTTTAAATCTGCTGTTTTAATTCTTAAATAAGGCTTAGATTTTTTGCAGGGTAGGTACATACATACATACAACGCACACATGTAATATCTGTTCTTGATCCGAAGATGTCTAGTAATTATTCTTAGAAGTTCCGGCGGGTAATATTTAAGAAATGCAAATCAGAGGCGCGATAAAAATTAATTTATTCGCTTGTTCTTAACAAAGGCAGCGGGTCAGGTGGAGAAGACGCGTGTGTGTGCATGGCGCCAGCAAGTGTATTAACTGTAGCGTAAAGCTATGAATACTAAAAAGGGTTAAATTAGCATTTTCGCCATTAAATCGATGGCATTCCGTTATAGCACTTACATATGTACATATGTGTGTATATTAAATAAGAAGTACGAATGGATGTGATGGATCAAACGGTAATTCTATGCGCTGAGACAGTGCAAAGACAATTTCCGATTTCTTACTCAATTCCAAAACTTGTCGCCGATAGTCAGAAGATCCTCAAGGGTATTTAGTTACGTAAGTCAATTTGCTAGGAAACAATAACTAAAATAATCACAAAAGCAATGTCGACAACGAACAAGCGACCAAACAACAACAACTACAAGAAAAGGCAAAATGAGAAAAATGGTGAAATGGTGAAATGGTGAAATATTAAATAATAGGCAATGCAAAAAGGGCAAAGTAAAGAAAAAGAAAGTCATAATTCATCGAGTTTAGAAGACAAGAAGCTCATTTATCATGTGACATAAGTGGGGAAAACTGAATAGATGGAATGGGTAGAATGGTTGGTTGAAATGATGGACACAACAATAATAACAAGGGTAATATTGTACAAATATTATTGCATTACATGACAGGCCGTACGAAGTTGTTGCGGTCCAACATCAGAGGGCGATGAAACGAAAGGTTGGAGAGCACATAGATATGCACATACATGCATGCCTGCAGAATGTGTGACGTGTGGGAGCTACAAATAATCCCAATTATAAATGGGAGGTCGGAGGAAAGCATGCCACCCCCTGCTGGAATGCGATTTAAAATTAGCGCAACACAGAGCGATCGAAAAGGGATTATGTTGCCAAACGCGGCGTTACAACACATAGTCGTATGATTATGTCAGGAAACAAATAAATATATGTACGTATGTAGGTATGTATGTGTGTAGGTTTTGGTACATTTGTCCCACGCTCGCGCTTAAAAGACGTCCGTACAATTTGGTGACAAAGCCCTAAATGCCATAAATCTCGTCATCAAGCGGAGCTGGAACAGGTCATTTGTAATATTCGAAACACACACATATTTCCGGTGACTAATTCGCAGCAATATATTTAGGTACATATGTATGTATGTATGTTGGTGGCCGCTGTGGTGCAGTGGGTAGAGTGCTCGCCTGCTATGCCAGAGGTCTCGGGTTCAAACCACGGTCCGAGCAGAACACCAAAAAATTTTTCTAATTAGTAAAAATCCAATTATTGGGTTTTTTAAGAGCAGCGGTCACCTCTCGGCAGTGGGCGGCATATCCTCCGAGAGTATTTCTGCCATGAAAAAGCTTCTCACAAAAAATGCATTCGCCGTTCGGAGCCGGCATAAAACTGTAGGTCCACCCAATTAGTAGGAAAAACAAAAAGGAGCACACCTCGAATTGGGAGAGAAGCTCGGCCATAAAACTCGTCAGAGTTATAATAGCGCCATTGTATTATTATTATTATGTATGTATGTATGCATGTATAAACGCACATCGTCCCCACCAGTTCTTTGATTAATGTTAATCCGAATACAATTGATTTCGTTCTAAAGTTAATCAAAGTAATTTTTTGAAGAAAAGGTATCAATCAAACAAAAAGGGGCATCGGGGAATAAGGTCAAATTTACAAATGTTCTAAAAACTTTCACATCTCATGCATATGTAGTACATATGTACACATATGTACATATGGGCTAATCCTGAAAAAGTCAACCAAGCGCATGAAATTAAAAATGGTCCGAACTTTTTTTTTGGTATTTGTTAGTAAGGATAATACATGTATATGTTAGAAAAACATAAGCATTTTCTATTCGTTCTTAAACTCAGGCTGAGAAAAATCGCCAAAAATATAATTTTCACTAAGGCTTTTTTATTAGCAAAGTATCATTTTTTTTCTTCGCGGGTTTAGTTTATTGAATAAAGAGTTATATTATTGTTACATGCTCTAATCATTCTACTTAGAACGTAATTTAATTTAAGATTATCAAATCTGCGAAGCTAGTAAGAATAAAGGATTTTTTTTACTTTAAAATTTCGCTTATCCTTATGTCGCGTGCGTTACCAAAAAACTATATAAATAGTTATTAAACCTAGGAAACCACTTGAAATAAAAAAAAATTTCGGTGACAAAGTAAGCTTGTGTACCTTTTTCCAAAAATAAAATCAGTGTTGTCCGAAAGCTGAATGTTACCACTTTATGTGTGTTTTAAATTTGTCGCGTGCGTTACCGTAAGTGCAAAAATTCCCTGCTAGAATTGTGTGACCGAAAGTACTAACACTATTACAAAAATATAATATTACCAACACATTTGCACTCGTATGTGTTTCTAGCCAAGTTCAAAACCAATGAGATAGATAAGGATAGAATGGAATTTGAAAATACACATACGGGAACGTGATGAATGAAACGGTCACAAAAGTTCCCGATGCCCTTAAGAATGTGATAGGAAATATCCCAAAACTTTTGGTCATGCCTGCCGGTCATATGACCGGTCAAATGCCCTGCACCGTTCTTGCAGGGATTCAATCTATCTATTATATAAAAATGAATGTGTGTGTGTGTGTGTATGTGTGTGTGTGTGTGTGTTATTTATGGACTCCCAAAGTAATCAACCGATCTTTATGAAATTTTCACAGTAGATTCATATGGTATATGCGCTGGTGATAGGGTATACAGACTTTCGGAAAAGTGGGAACTTCCCGGAATATGGGCCAAAATGTGGGCCCAGAGTGACCCAGCAAGTCTTTGAGCAATATTGGTATCAAATGAAAGGTGTTGAGCAGGCCTTCAACATAGAGTTATTTTCATTGCGATGCCTAGGCCGGGTCCCGAGATATGGGTCAAAACGTGGACCCGGATGACCCCTGCATATTTCCGAGCGATATTGGTAGCAAAGGAAAGCTGTTGAGGAGGACTTCAACAAAAAGCTCTTTAAATAGTTACACCTAGGCTACTCTCCAAGATATGGGTCAAAGCATGAACCGGAATGACCCCTGAATGCTTCCGAGCGATATTGGTAGCAAATGAAAGGCGTTGAGCAGGGCTTCAACCTACAGCTTTCCCAGAAATAGCTCAAATAGTGGGCCCAGATGGTGATGGATGATCTCGGTAATGTAAAGATAAAGGTAAAGGTAAAGGTAAAGGCAAAGGTAAAGGTAAAGGTAAAGGTAAAGGTAAAGGTAAAGGTAAAGGTAAAGGTAAAGGTAAAGGTAAAGTAAAGGTAAAGGTAAAGGTAAAGGTAAAGGTAAAGGTAAAGGTAAAGGTAAAGGTAAATGTAAAGGTAAAATTAAAGGAAAGGGAAAGAGAAAGGTAAAGGTAAAACTACAGGAAAAAGAAAGAGAAAGGGAAATGTAGAGTGAACCCCTCATTATAACATACAAATTTTTTCGTCGCTGCGAAGCGGGACGGGTATCTGCTAGTACATAATAAAAAAATTAATCACTATTTCCTTGGTCATCGCATCACGCCTGAACGAATGGAATGATTTCCATAATTCTTTTTTTGTTGAGTTTAGTATTATCTGGAGAAAGTTCTATTGGAAAATAATTTCAAAAAAGTTAAAAGGGCGTGGCACCTCCCATACAAACAAAACGTTTCATACTGTATACGTATTTCTGAAAATATTCTTTGTAAGGCTTAGGACTTGGGATGATATACTAACGTCATGCCAAGCTCACAAATAGAGATTAGCGTTATTACAAAAAAGGGCGTGGCACCTCCCATATACCCCAAATTTTTTATACTCAATATCTCTGGAAGTGTTCATGGTAGGACCCTGGAAATTTGTAGGAACATAAAAAATGTCAAATGGGAGCTATTGGAAAAGGGGGCGTGGCATCTCCGATACAAACTTTATCTCTCTAAGTTATGGAAAAGTGTTGTCGCGGTCTGATCGCGACAAAATATTTTTCCTTTTGTTACTCCCACTATGTATGTATGCACTGGCAGAGCAAATTTTCATTTGTTTTGTTTATTTACCTTTTACCTTTTATCCTTTGTTCCCAACGGGGAGCGCACCCTGGCGGCGACAAATGAAGTTAATTGATATTGCCATGATGGGCAGTACTGGCGGAGTGTGTTGCGAGCTTTTGCCTTTTAGCGGAGTTCCCCACCAAATTGTTATACATATATGTAAATATGTAGGATGTAAATAAAGAAAAGCAAAGAGCGCGGAAGGCGCAGAAAGGGGTGTCATCGCTTTCGTCCCTTTTGCGGTGCATTAAGGCATCCGCTAGATGAAGGCAGTTTATGTGTGTGTGGTTGTATATCATTGGTCGGGGCATCGGTGATGACCGCACAGGTTAGCGGTTCGGTGCGACCGGGTGGTTACCCACACATACAGCCTGATGGTATATACAAAAATGTATATGCTGGCGCGCAGCCTTCGGCCTGGCTCGCGGGTGCGCGTCAGAATACGTTTGTATGTGAAAGCGGCAAGATATCTTTTTGTGCAATCGTGAAAGTTAATAGAAGCGAAGTTTTGAGTAAAAATTGAATATAGTGTAGGAAAATAATTTATTGTTTTATAATTAAAGTAGTTTAAAAAAAAAATTAAATAAAAGAGTGGGGAAATTAAATTTAAAAGAAAAATATAGAGACGAGCAGTGAAAAATTAAATAAAAAGGAAAATAGTGTGGGTTAGGGCGTGTAGGAAAAAAGGTAAATTAAAGTTGGTGGATTTGGAGCGAGTGTTGGTGGTGGACATCGCTGGGATTCTGAAGCCGGAGCACACTCCGGCTTGGTTAAGTATTTTGTTTGTCTTAGTTTTGGGTATTTTAGTGAAAAGTTTTTGGTATTTCAATTTTGGTTGATTTTAGTTTTGTGGTTGATTTATTATATGTACCCACCCCGTCTCCACTGAGAGAGTCGGTGCATTCAGTTTAGTTATTGTCACCTAGTGTTGTTGTTTTGCCCTTTTTGTATTAAGCCGTGGCTTTGTTATTTGTGTAAAAGGGTAGGTGACAAATTGGCGCCCAACGTGGGGCCCTGAAAAAATAAAGAGTTGAGAATTTGCAAGTAAGAAAATTGTTATTGGAATAAAAGTGGTCGAGATTTTTAGAGGATTGTGTTGTTGCAAAATTTCGTGAAGTGGTGATTTTTTTGTAGCGGTGTATATACCTACTGTGTTGTTGGTAAATTTTTTGTACCTGTTGGTTTTTCTTTGTTACATTTCTCTCTGACAAGAATAATTCTGCCGATCAATTTTTGCTTTACTTATTTTCTTACCTAGGAGAATCCGAGGAGTTTTGGTTTTTTTGTTTTTGACCCGAGGAGAATCGGAGAGCTGCGAATTTTTTGTTGGTACAAGTGTAAGTAATCGAATCGGAATTTGTCGCAAACGAGGAGAACTTTTTTTCTTTGAGAAACATACATACATACACACCTACATACTTGCAAGGTAAAAAGGGTAACAGAAGGAAAACAGCAGGTAGTAATATATACATACGTATAAATATATATAAATACATATTTACGTATATAAATTGCGTTAGGTCGCGGTAATAGCCAAAGAAAAAATTTCCATTGCGTACAACAACACGCAAAAAGTCGTTTCGGTCAAGTTCTCATTAGGGTGAGCCATATTTTTCATTAAAAATTTCCCGAGTTAAAATTTTTTTTATGTACGTTAATTAAATAAACATACAGGAAACATATATCCATATAATATTAGCGGTCGATCAGTAAATATTTGGAAGAGATACATATATCGGAGTGGAAGAAGAAGGTTTCAAGGGAGCCCATACTGAAGTACATACACATACACACATAAAGGAGTCAAGGGCAAAGATCCATACTTTCATTTCATACCTACATATATACATCTTTTTTGAATTATAAATCAATAAAATATTTTGCTTTGGTGTTTTACTCTAGTTTTACATTTTTTATTAAATAGTTTTTTTTACTGGCCACCCTATTGTTAAGTTTTCAATTTGCATTTTGCACATTTCTTTTACACGTATATTCGTACATACATATTTACGTACATTTACCTGCGGTCAAATTAGTTACACCTGGTTCGATTTCAGAGTTAGTTGCTTTGGGAAGGAAATTGGAAGCGGTTAGGTCGTCGGTTGATGCATTTGTACCCCCTCCAAACCATCGGGCTAGAGGTTTGTTGGAGCCAGACTTGGCATACATGTCTGTTGGTGGTGAGGCTGCGTCAGTGAACCAGTCGGTAACCAGTCCGAGGAATAGGTATGGGCCGAATACTAGGTGTTTTAATTGCAAGCGATTTGGGCATGTTTCGGCGGATTGTAGGAAATTAATCAAGTGCTTTGGATGCGGTAGGATTGGTGCCATGAAGCGGGACTGTCCAGTGTGTACAGCAAAGCCGAGTGGTAACCAAAGTGGTGGTAGTTCTGGTCTAGAGGGAAGGCGGTCTTCAAACCCCTTCAGGTCTGATTCTAACAGGAACAATAATTCCAATGTCGCAACAAACAGTTCGGGAAACGCGAATTAGACACCTGGGACGGCAGGTCAGGTGGTCTAACAGGAGTTAGTAATCCTGCTAACTCCCAGCTGGCTATAATAGGGGATCGTCGAGTTGTTTCTTATATGGGTTATTCATTGGTGGCGAGCGGCCATGATCAGCGTCCACATATCGATGTGTCGGTTTTTGGTTTTTCTTTTCGAGCATTGTTGGATTCTGGGGCTTCACGTACAGTTATTGGTCGGATTGGTTGGAGTATGCTACAGGCGTATGGCATCAGAGTTTCGTCATCGGTAAATATTCCTCAAGTTACTTTGGCGGATGGTGGTCGAGTATCAGCGTTAGGTTCTATTTCGTTACCAATTCTGGTGGAGGGCAAGTCGGTCCTCGTAGATTGTCTTATTGTTCCTGGTATACCTCATGCTCTTATTCTTGGTGTAGATTTCTGGACCAAGGCGGGTATAACCCCGGATCTGAGGGGCAGGGTATGGTCGTTTTCTCGACCGGAACAGGAGGCATCGGTAGCGATTATGGACCACAGTGAATTAGATACTAGGCAATCTGAAGCTTTAGGTAGATTATATTATGGCAGACGGGTTAGGTCGAACCCATCTTGTTGAGCATAGGATAAGAATAAAGGCAGGAGTTGAGCCTGTGAAGCAGCGATACTATCCGGTATCGCCTACCATACAGTCGCGTATGGACGAGGAGTTGAAGGATATGCTCAGCAAGGGTGTCATTGAGACGTCTCATAGTCCATGGGCTTCCCCTGTGGTCATGATAAGGAAGAAAGACGGTACATATAGGTTTTGTGTAGACTATCGAGTTCTGAATAAGTGTACCGAGAAGGATAGTTACCCCCTTCCTTATGTGTCGGCGACCTTGGATAAGCTGAGGGATGCGAAATTTTTATCAAGTTTAGACATCAAGTCTGCTTACTGGCAAATACCAGTAGAGAGGAGTTCTAGGCACTATACAGCATTCACGGTGCCAGGTAGAGGTCTTTTCCAATTTAAGAGAATGCCATTCGGTTTACATAATGCGCCTGCAACGTGGCAGAGATTTATAGATTCGGTCATAGGACCAGAGTTAGAGCCCCATGTTTTTGTATATTTGGATGATATACTCATCGTAACAAAAACGTTTGAAAAACATTTGGAAATTCTGAAAGAGGTTCTGGATAGATTAGCTGAGGCAGGATTAAAACTCAATAGAGAGAAATGCAGTTTCTGTAGGCCTGAGTTAAAGTATTTAGGATATGTCGTAGATAGAAACGGCCTACATGTTGATCCTGAAAAGGTAGAGGCAATGGTTAGGATAGAAGTCCCGAGAAATGTTAAGCAAGTGAGATCTTTTGTAGGTACAGTGTCCTGGTACCGTAGATTCATCAAAGATTTTTCAGAGTTGGTTAGACCTCTCACCGAATTAACGAAGAAGAATAAAAAGTTCATTTGGAGTGAAGAATGTGATAGGAGTTTTAGAGAAGCTAAGGAACGTTTAGTTACGGCGCCCGTTTTAAGTTGCCCAGATTTTGATAGGCCCTTTATTATACAAACGGATGCGTCAGACTTTGGCATAGGAGCTGTGTTGACCCAAGATTTTGAAGACGGTGAGAAGGTGATAGCATATCTGAGTAGGTCCCTGAATAAAGGTGAGAAAAATTATTCCACCACAGAAAAGGAATGTTTGGCGGTCCTGTGGGCGGTCGAGAAGTTGCGACCATACATCGAAGGGACAAAGTTTAAAGTTATCACCGATCATTATTCCCTGATTTGGTTAAATAGGTTGAAAGATCCTTGTGGTAGATTGGCTCGTTGGGCATTGAAGCTTCAACAATATGATTTTGAGATTATCCATAGGAAAGGGAAAGAACATGTTGTTCCAGATTTGTTGTCGAGAAATGTTCCTGTTATTTTTGAAATTTCTACGTCGGACCCTTGGATAACGAAAATGATTGAATCGGTGTCAGAGAATCCTTTGTCGTACCCTACGTGGAGAGTAGAAGATGGTGTCCTTTATAAATTTGTTAAATCGCCGTATCCATCCATTTACGGGGAGGGGCCCGAATGGAAAATGGTAATCGAAAATTCTCAGAGGGAAAATGTTTTGAAAAGTTGCCATGATAGTCCGTTAGCAGGACACATGGGTGTGAGGAAAACGTTCGCTAGAGTTGCTCAGAAGTTTTATTGGCCGCGAATGAAATCCGATGTTGCTAAGTATGTTCGAACTTGTAAGACATGTCAGCAGGTAAAGCCTGATAATAAACAGCCAGCTGGGGGAATGATAGAGAGGTCGAAGGAAGTTGAACCGTGGGAGATGATTTGTGTTGATTTGGTTGGTCCTTTGGTAAAGTCGACTCAAGGTTACCAATATATTCTTACGGTTGTGGATTATTTTTCGAAGTTTCCATTGTTGTTTCCTTTACGTACTGCGACGGCGAAGAGTGTCTGTAAATTTCTCGAAAACGATGTTTTCCTATTGTTTGGCGTTCCGAGTTCCGTTGTGTGTGATAATGGACCCCAGTTCAAGAGTCGTGAGCTTCAGGGTCTCTGCGGTGTCTACGGCGTCCAGTTGCGATATACTGCGCATTACCACCCGCAGGCTAATCCAGCGGAACGGATTAATCAAATTATTAAGACTACGCTTAGGGCTTATGTTTCGGAGAACCAGAGGTCATGGGATCAGCAATTAGCGAAGGTAGCGTGTTGCATTAGGTCATCACAGCATGAGGTGTTAGGAGTTACACCATACTTTGTTAACTTTGGTCGGGACATGGTGCTTGAAGGTAGTCAGGGTTATGTAAGGTCCTTAGGAGAGCAGGAACAATTGAATTGCGAGGGGAGGACTAGGAAGTTAGTGGAAATTAGAGCAGACATAAGATTGAAGTTGGAGCAGGCAGGAGCTAAGTTAGCTAAACAGTATAATCTTAGGAGAAGAGATGTCCAATATATGCCAGGAGAGTTAGTGTGGAGGAAGAATTTTGCGTTGTCCGATGCGGCTAATTATTTTGCAGCGAAGTTAGCGCCGAAGTATGTAGGTCCTTTTGTGATTAAGAAGAGGGTATCTCCTTGGACATATGTGTTAGTAGATGAGAATGATAGGGAGAAAGGAACCTGGAATGTGAGGGATTTAAGGCCGTATCGGGATAGGTAGCATTAGGGCCAAAGAAGGAAGTTTCCTTCTTTCACGAGGAAAGGGTGGAGTTGTCGCGGTCTGATCGCGACAAAATATTTTTCCTTTTGTTACTCCCACTATGTATGTATGCACTGGCAGAGCAAATTTTCATTTGTTTTGTTTATTTACCTTTTACCTTTTATCCTTTGTTCCCAACGGGGAGCGCACCCTGGCGGCGACAAATGAAGTTAATTGATATTGCCATGATGGGCAGTACTGGCGGAGTGTGTTGCGAGCTTTTGCCTTTTAGCGGAGTTCCCCACCAAATTGTTATACATATATGTAAATATGTAGGATGTAAATAAAGAAAAGCAAAGAGCGCGGAAGGCGCAGAAAGGGGTGTCATCGCTTTCGTCCCTTTTGCGGTGCATTAAGGCATCCGCTAGATGAAGGCAGTTTATGTGTGTGTGGTTGTATATCATTGGTCGGGGCATCGGTGATGACCGCACAGGTTAGCGGTTCGGTGCGACCGGGTGGTTACCCACACATACAGCCTGATGGTATATACAAAAATGTATATGCTGGCGCGCAGCCTTCGGCCTGGCTCGCGGGTGCGCGTCAGAATACGTTTGTATGTGAAAGCGGCAAGATATCTTTTTGTGCAATCGTGAAAGTTAATAGAAGCGAAGTTTTGAGTAAAAATTTAATATAGTGTAGGAAAATAATTTATTGTTTTATAATTAAAGTAGTTTAAAAAAAAAATTAAATAAAAGAGTGGGGAAATTAAATTTAAAAGAAAAATATAGAGACGAGCAGTGAAAAATTAAATAAAAAGGAAAATAGTGTGGGTTAGGGCGTGTAGGAAAAAAGGTAAATTAAAGTTGGTGGATTTGGAGCGAGTGTTGGTGGTGGACATCGCTGGGATTCTGAAGCCGGAGCACACTCCGGCTTGGTTAAGTATTTTGTTTGTCTTAGTTTTGGGTATTTTAGTGAAAAGTTTTTGGTATTTCAATTTTGGTTGATTTTAGTTTTGTGGTTGATTTATTATATGTACCCACCCCGTCTCCACTGAGAGAGTCGGTGCATTCAGTTTAGTTATTGTCACCTAGTGTTGTTGTTTTGCCCTTTTTGTATTAAGCCGTGGCTTTGTTATTTGTGTAAAAGGGTAGGTGACAGTGTTCCAAACATTATCGGAATTAAAAGGTTGCGTTGGTTTTCATACATCGATGGCGACTTTATTGAGGTTGCTCGAACAGCTTATTAGCCGAAGAAAAAATTAAAGTACAACGTACCTAGTTTTAAGTTATTTTTTACTTATTCTACCAAAATACTTTAAATGTACTTTTTTATTCATTCTTTGCTAAAAATTCATTAAAAATGAGAATTAAAAAAAATTTTTGTTTTATATTTTTTCATTAGGAAATTTTGTCGCGTGCGTTACTGTCGCGTGAGTACTACTATTATAGTCCATAAACAAAATTAGAGAAATATTTTTAAAATTTCGTAAATCTACTAACCTAAGGTACTCTTCGAACTTCATTTCCTCATTTTGGGTTTGCAAAAATTCCTGGTTGTTGACAAATCAGGTCTAAAAAAGGTGTATGCTGGCAGGACTGCTTCTGTTATGCACTCACTCTGTCTACTCCTAACTTTCTAATACATGACATCAACAAAAGAAAATCAGCCTTATTTCAAGCCTTACGCCAAACAAATTTGCTACCTTTATAATTTCCTGGCCTTATTTCGTAAGCCTTTAAATGTGCTGTTTAATTCTTAAATAAGGCTAAAATAGTTTGGTGGGTATGTCCGCAAATTTTGCGACCAGCAGTTTTTATATGTAAATAGTCTTGTCGTCGAAATGTTCAACATTCGACCAAAAAAAATAAAATTGTATGTATGTACATAAATGTATGTTTATGAGTACGACATTGAAATTCCCAAAGGAACTAAGAAATTGTGGAAACAAATAACTAGCGGGAATGTGACAAAAATGCAAGTAGCTTAATTGTCATTAGATTCTCACCAGCTTGTAAATGGTCAATTGAGTAATCATTCCAATGAAACTACTGCTGTATGTAGTATTATTATAAGCAAATTCACTTTTGAAACATGGAATTTAAAGAAAATCTGCCATCATTGTACGTGAAAGAGTAGGCGCACAGAAATGGAAGATTAACTCAAATCTGATCTAGTATTTTTCTGCAGATAATTGTAAGAAAATAAAGGACAAAGCCTTTTGTACATATTTAAGCATGCATATACCCTGCAAAAATGCTTGTTGTTGACAAATCAGGTCTAAAAAAGGAGTATGCTGGCAGCACTGCTTCTGCTATACACTCACACTGTCTATTCCTAACTTTCTAATACATGACATCAACAAAAGAACATCAGCTTTATTTTAAGCCTTACGCCAAACAAATCTGCTACCTTTATAATTTTCTGGCCTTATTTCGGAAGCCTTTAAATGTGCTGTTTAATTCTTAAATAAGGCTAAAATATTTTAGTGGGTATGTCAGCAAAGTTTGCGACCAGCAGTTTTTATATGCAAATGGTCTTGTCGTCGAAATGTTCCACATTCGACCCAAAAAAAAAAGAAAATTTGTATGTATGCACATACCACATGTACATATGTATGTATATACATTCTGTTTTCTATACGCATCAGTATTTTATCCTTTTGTCAACAAAGGAAAATATTTTTGTATGTAAATATGCACATATGAATGGCCTTGTAATTACCTATCCTCTATTTGCAAAGGCGTCAATATTCTAACCTTTTTGTATTCTATACCTACTTTGTTAAAAAACCAAAATATACATATGTATGTATATACATGTATGGCATTCTACCTACTTTTGTAACAGACCAAAATACATATCCCGGAAAAAATGTGCGAATAATCCCGATAGAGATTTATCCCGGATTGATCTCTTTCGGGAACAATGAGTCCACAATTAGGCCTCGATTTTTCCCGAACGGGTATAAATGTAAATTAACCCATTTCATACCGAACGGGAAAAATCAATTACAATTATACACTCAATACTGACTATTTAAAAAATTTTTAATTTATTGAATAGATTTTTTTACAAAAGTAAAACTTATTGTAAAATATTTAAATAGGCATGAACATTTATAATTTTTAAAGAAATTTTATAAGAAACAGCCTTGGATAACAACTTTGAAAAATTCTTCACATGTCTCTTACACTCGCATAATGCATTCACAAAACTTAACATGTTTTCAGAAATTTTTTGAAAAGATTTCACTACACGATAAAAGCTAATTGAATAAACTTTCTTCTAATATACATATATAACAATTTAAAATTTTAGACATTTTCATAAAAAATGGCCTTGGCTTACTATTTTGGATGAAAGCGATTAATCAACATTTGTACCTGTTCGGGTATACAAATTGAACAATTAGTCTCTTCAAAGGACATGCTCGAATAAATACGATCAATTCGCTCCATATAAAGGGAAGCATGCTCCCTTGCGATTGATCCCGGACACGTCCCGGAGAAATCGCATTTTTTTCAGGACATTCCACTTTGCTCATAAAAACTCATAAAAACACACTCATGCATATGTACATATGTGCATACATACAAATTTTCTTTTATTTGGAGACAAAAGGGTGGATTGTTGAATGTTTCGACGACAAGACCATTTACATATAAAAAGTATTGGTTGCAAAATTTGCGGATATACCCACCAATAACGAAATAAGGCCAGAAAATTATAAGGATAGCAAATTTGTATGGCGTAAGGCTTAAAATAAGGCTGATTTTCTTTTGTTGATGTCATATATTTGAAAGTTAGCAGTAGACAGAGTGAGTGCATAGCAGAAGCAGTCCTGCCAGCATACACCTTTTTTATACCTGATTTGTCAACAACCAGGAATTTTTGCAGGGTATATGCATGCTTAAATATGTACAAAAGGCTTTGTCCTTCATTTTCTTACAATTATCTGCAGAAAAATACTAGATCAGATTTGAGTTAATCTTCCATTTCTGTGCGCCTACTCTTTCACGTACAATGATGGCAGATTTTCTTTAAATTCCATGTTTCAAAAGTGAATTTGTTTATAATAATACTATATACAGCAGTAGTTTCATTGGAATGATTACTCAATTGACCACTTACAAGCTGGTGAGAATCTAATGACAATTAAGCTACTTGCATTTTTGTCACATTCCCGCTAGTTATTTGTTTCCATAATTTCTTAGTTCCTTTGGGAATTTCAATGTCGTACTCATAAACATAAATTTATGTGCATACATACAAATTTTCTTTTGTTTTTGGGTCGAATGTTGAACATTTCGACGAGAAAACCATTTACATATAAAAACTGCTGGTCGCAAAATTTGCGGACATACCCACCAAACTATTTTAGCCTTATTTAAGAATTAAACAGCACATTTAAAGGCTTACGAAATAAGGCCAGAAAATTATAAAGGTAGCAAATTTGTATGGCGTAAAGCTTAAAATAAGGCTGATTTTCTTTTGTTGATGTCATGTATTAGAAAGTTAGCAGTAGACAGAGTGAGTGCATAGCAAAAGCAGTCCTGCCAGCATACACCTTTTTTAGACCTGATTTGTCAACAACCAGGAATTTTTGCAGGGTATATGCATGCTTAAATATGTACAAAAGGCTTTGTCCTTCATTTTCTTACAATTATCTGCAGAAAAATACTGGTAGAATTGAGTTCATCTTCCATTTCTGTGCGCCTATTCCTTCACATCTAATGATTGAAAGATCTTCTTAAAAATCTGCTTTTGAAAAAGCGAAATGAACGCTGATTGAAAATCTCTTCCTGCCTGCTTGCTTTTGATTGAAATTTGCTTGAAAATGATTGAATTTTTTTTTTCAAGCAACCGCTAGCTTGGTTTGCTTTTAAAGAAACAAGCAAGAGCTTGCTTGGAAATTTTTCAATCAGCTTGTTTCGCTTTTAAGCAGATTGAAAAAATTGTAAACAAGCTATTGCTTGTTTGTTTAAAAGCAAACCAAGCAAGGGAGAGATTGGAAAAAATTTCAAGCGCTTGAAAGGGCAAACAAGCTGCTTGTGCAGATCACTGGTATGTACCTTTATTATATACATATATACTCATACATACAACATTTCCACATAGAAAAGAAGCTAAGCACATTCACCTTCTTCCAATAGTTACTTCTTTGCAATTTGTTAACAGAAAAAAAATACATACCTACATAATTACAGCTCCAGCTGGAAGTCCAGTTCAGCATTAAGGAAGTATTTTTTTTTTGTTTGTTGTATGCATTTCCGAAAAAGTGTTGATTGGGATTTTTATATTGATTTTCCTTTTCTTTGACTTTCAAACTGATAAAAAACGTGACTGGATTGCCAAAATCATTGGTGCCAAACCATCCGCGGCAACTTGACTACGCACACTCATATATGTATGTACATTAGGCCGTCTCGCCTTATAGGGACGCAAAAATAAAGTTCGCCGTATGCCCCCGCATATGATGTCTTTTTGGAAAACATTTCCGGAAAAGTTTTTTATTTTTTTTTTTTTTGACGCCGCTAAATGTCGCTAAAATTTATTTTCTCATATCTTCGGTATTTATAGTCCGATCTCTAAGTTTAATACGCCAATGTCTTTGGCTTGAAAGGGTGGCTTATACTATGGAATATTATTAACCCTACGGGCGTCATTGGGGTCACTACCACCCAGTACTTAGTTTATACCACCCTAATGCAATTTTTTTTCCTGGATATTAAACGTAGTATAAAATCATTAATCTTTTGCAAAATAAGTATTTCTATCGCTTCAGTAGAACCCGAAATAAAACACGTTCAACATTCCGAGGAATATATGTTTTTCGCTTCCTTTGGTCTTTTAGGTTCATTTTACAAAGATTTCTTCTGAAGAGACCCCTATTGAAATTTTATGCCAAATAATTTTCTAGAACATTTTAACCCCCTAGCACCGCCAATAAAGGGTTATTTTGACCCCCTCTTTTAGAAAATCAGGAAAAATAGTATTTTTAAGATCACTAGACACGGTAGGCAGGAAGCGACGATAGGTTGCATGAAAATGTCGAGAAAAAAGGAAAGTGGGGTTGTGTTATGTGATGTTTATAGATGAAACATCCGTTGAAATTAAAATCCGAGCTGCTCCTTTTTCAAGGATATCCACATTTTTTGTTTTTTTTGAAAGGATCAAATATTGAGGAAATCGAAAATTCGCCACTGTCCAAATTTTTCCGATTTCAATACATTATTTGGTCGCTAAGGGATACAAAAAAGGTATTAAAAAGAAAAAAGGACACCTGTAGTGGAAAAATCCAACGTGAACAGAACCCAAAGGATAACCACTGAAATATAAAATAACACAAAAAGTACCCACTTTAATTTGCGTATAACTCCTAAAATGTTAACTCTACGTGAAAATTCCTTATTATATGTTTCATTCAGAATAAATAAAGAAACATTTCTTTGATATGCAATTTTGATGTACCTGCAGTGCTTAATGTACTTTTGTGCATCTAAAGTGAAAATTTCAAAAAAAGTACGTTTTTTTTATGGTGCTATTTTAAGTTCAAATATTTTTCTAGTTTATGTAAATATTTTAATCTAATGATCCAACTCTCATTCCTACATATCTATACGTTAATACTAAAAAAGAGTTAGAGCTGAGATACGCGCTAGCTGTGCACGGTGGGCGGGAAGCAACAATAGGTTGCATGGGAATATCGTAAAAACGATGGCCCAACGAATATGTGCCTAGCTGTGTGCTGGTACTAATTTTCGTTTAAAAAAAATGTTGCAGATTTTATTCACGCTTGCTGTGTGTTTATGAAGTATATTAGAATATCATTTTACGTAAGTTTTTAGCCGGCGATCGTTTTTTCGATATTCCCATGCAACCTATTGTTGCTTACCGTCCACCGTGCACAGCTAGCGCGTATTTCAGCTCTAATTCTTTTTAATATTAACGTATAGATATGTAAGAATGAGAATTGGATCATTAGATTAAAATATTTACATAAACTAGACAAATATTTGAACTTAAAATAGCACCATAAAAAAAAGTACTTTTTTTTGAAATTTTCACTTTAGATGGACCAAAGTGCATTAACCACTGCAGGTAGATCAAAATTGTATATCAAAGAAATATTCCTTTATTTATTCTGAATGAAACATATTATACGGAATTTTCACATAGAGTTAACATTTTAGGAGTTATGCGCAAATTAAAATGGGTACATTTTGTGTTATTTTATATTTCAGTGGTTATCCTTTAGGTCCTGTTCACATTGGATTTTTCCACTATAGGTGTCCTTTTTTCTTTTTAATACCTTTTTTTGTATCCCTTAGCGACCAAATAATGTATTGAAATCGGAAAAATTTGGACAGTGGCGAATTTTCGATTTCCTCAATATTTGATCCTTTCAAAAAAAACAAAAAATGTGGATATCCTTGAAAAAGGAGCAGCTCGGATTTTAATTTCAACGGATGTTTCATCTATAAACATCACATAACACAACCCCACTTTCCTTTTTTCTCGACATTTTCATGCAACCTATCGTCGCTTCCTGCCTACCGTGTAGAGGGTTAAAATGTTCTAGAAAATTATTTGGCATAAAATTTTACTAGGGGTCTCCTCAGAAATTTTTTTTTGTAAAATTAACCTAAAAGACCAAAGGAACCGAAAAACCTTTATTCCTCGGAATGTTGAACGTGTTTTATTTCGGGTTCTGCGCAAGCGATCGAAATACTTATTTTGCAAAAGACTAATAATTTCTGATTACGTTTAACATGCAGACATAAAAAAGGTACATTAGGGTGGTATAAACTAAGTACTGGGTGGTAGTGACCCCAATGGCGCACATAGGGTTAATAATATTCCATGGTATAACCCGCCTTTTCAATCCAAAGACATTGGGTTATTAAACTTAGAGATCGGACTATAAATACCGAAGATATGAGAAAAATAAATTTTAGCGGCATCTTGCGGCGTCCAAAAAAAAATTAAAAAATTTTCCGGAAATGTTTTCCATCATATGCGGGGGCGTACGTCGAACTTTACTTTTTGCGATACGGTCTAATGTACATACATACTTATCTATGTACATGTTAAGGTTGGATAATCGTTGGTTGGTCGGTTGGTAAGTGAAGGGAAAGTATACATTTGTTAAATATTGAACGGATAGCGCAACGAAACTCCTGGAATAGCCTTCTAGCCACATAAAGTGCTTCAAAGTGTGTACATTGTACACATGTTCCGAGCAAAGGCTTTCTTAAAATAAAATTCGTAACAAATAATTTCCCAACTAAAGGCGATTTTCGTGTGGAATGTGTTAAATGACTCCGAAACACCTTACTTGCTGACTACAGAAAATCCTTTAATGAATTATTATTTTATGCGGGTCTTGATTAGAATCATAAGAAAACATAATTTCTAATTAAATGCTTTGCTCATAAGAAAAAATACATATGTACATAATTTCTAATTAAATGCTTTGCTTAAACATTTTTATCTGTGGGGGCGAGGAGGTTGCTGAACAATGTAATAAAAATTAGGAAAAGAAACGCCCACGCCCAGATGAGAATATATGTGCATATCTTAAATTAAATAAATTATTTAATCGATTATCTTAAATGCTTTTAATTATATTATAAGGTTGTGAGTTTGGAGAATTCTTTCCACAATAAATTATTGTCGATTACGTTGGGAATAATTATGTATAACAATTTGTTTATTTGATGTATCAGCTCGTTCAAAAGGCGCAAATTGCATCACTTTCCGCTCACTGATATCTACACAACAGTTGTGCTCAACGGTTGCGACTTCTGAACGAAACCAATCTTTCACAATTGTGTTAACTTTTTTTACTTACCTTTCATAATGCACGGAATCATTTAGGAATGACATGTATTCCTTTAGCCTCCATGTCTTCCGAAAGCTGCTTCCACTCCCGGAAGCACTGTTACTTTCGGCCAATTCACGATGGTTCCGGCCACTGAAGGAGCGCCACCTGGTCTTTCAGTTGTAGTCTGTGAAAGAAAATGTACAAATTGAACAATATGAAAATTATACATATTTATATGTATACATATATTACTTACGGGTACTTTCCTTCACCACCGCCACCACATCCCAGGCAGCCTCCCTCAGTACGATGTTTTTGTAAGCCCTGTGCCTCTTTGGCCATAAACACTCGTGCTCCCACACTCCTTCGATAAGTTTTTCATTGCAAAAGCATAGTAGTTCGAGTTTCACGTGAAACTGCTGTCAAAATTCATACAAAAAAACTAGTTGTGAAATATGTGTGAAATTTCACAGATATTTCACGACAAAGTTGTACTGAGTTCCTGCCGTGAAAACGTTGCGCAACATGCTAGCAACATCATGCCAGCAACATTTTTTCACGACAATTAAAATATACAATGCTATTTATTTTCGAGTGAAAAGTGACATTTGTTGAAATTTAAATTTAAATTTTGTATAAAATTTTTTTATTGGCCAAAATTTGAAAGTTGGTTCTGAGGCGATGCTCCAAATTTTTTATTTTTACATTTGCTCAGTTTTCGCTTTGGCATTTATTCTCATTTGACAAAAAAAATTTCTTGAAACATTTCACGGCAAAATAAATGCATGTTGCTGGCGAAATTTTACAGCCGTGAACTCAGTACTAGGCTAAATCTGTAAATACAAAAAGGAAATAAAATATGCAGATACATACCCTGCAGGCAAAATTAAACTAGTATGAAAATAAACTAGTTGATCAACTGGTATGTAAAGGAAAAAATTCAAATAGTTATTTTTCTACTAGTTGATCAACTGGTATGAAACGGACAAAGTTATACTAGTTGGTATTCTACTAGTAATATACCAATTTATTTATTAACTGAATATAGCAGTTTGTGCAATTGTATCACAAATTAAGCTTTATTGGCGATTTTGAAGTAAATTTACGCTATTATTTAACAAAAGAGTCAGAATAGTTTTTACCAATTTGCCAAAAGGAAACAACCATTTCTCACAAAATAAATAATTTTAAGGCTAAGGAACAATTACATACATACATATATGTTTGCAGCAGGTGGCGAGAAGAGTTTAGGAAAGTTTAGTTAATTGATTTGGTTTCATCCAAATCGGAGATTCTATCAGCTAAAAAGTACTGAGCTAATTAAAGTGAGTTTTATTAAATGAACTAAAATGCCATTTTTCACCTAGATGAACTGGCATTTTTCTAGTATTATTCTGACTGGTATTCTTCTAGTATACCCTTAACTGGTATTTTTCTAGTATGAAGCTGATGTGTTGTCTACTGGTATGAAACTGAGTGGTATTTTTCTAGTATGAAGCTTATGCAAGGGAAGACAATTGCCATCTCGTAGGCCATCGCCACGTTAAAACTACCAGTTGCTTTCAAGTAAAATGGATAGTTGGTCAACATTTTCAAACTGGTAGAATTGTAGTATGCAACTAGTTGTTTTGCCTGCAGGGATATGTATGTACATATTAGAGCTTACGATTTCTCGAGTTCGAGCAAGACGTGATTTCTCGCGAGACTCGACGTCTCGCAAGATTCTCGAATCTCTCGAAAGGCTCGCGAGCTTCTCGACATTCAACTACATCGCAGAAATAGCGGTATAAGCGTACTATGCTGTTTTATAGCATGTTCTGATTTTATGTATTTACTTACATACATATGTATTCTGCATAATAATTCAACAATTTTCAGGTGTATTTAAAAAAAAATTCAAATTGTTTCCGGAATTTTGAAGCGAAATACAATTAAAATTTCGTAATATTAATTGTTTTCTTTCCAATGACATACAAGAATTTTTTGATATTCGTATTTTTTTGACACAATGCACACGATGTGTTATCGAGAAGTCCGAGAAACGAGATTTAATCGAGAACCCGAGTCTCGGTTGTCTCGATTCTCGAATTTCTCGACACTGCTCGAGATCGAATCGTAAGCCCTAGTACATATGTACATTTACATACATATATGTATGTATGTATGCACTTACAACCAACCAAAAATTAATTATCTCTTTAAAAATTCCTTAAACAATTAATATGTACCTAGTTACGTCCATATAATAGCGTTTAATCGAATTGGTTATACACAAAAACTCGCAAATTTATAATTTTATGCTTTTCTTCGGAATTTAATTTGCAGCGCTTAGAGCCTATACACACTTGCGACTCAATCGATTTGGTCGAATTGGACTGTTGTATTCACACTACTCCAACTATTTAGTCGAATCGGTGGCAGCTATTCACACTTGAGACTAAATAGTCGTGCGATTGACAATGACATAGTGTTGCCAATGTTCACATTTTACTCAGCAAATTTTACATTAGTGGTCTTCATATAAAGTGATGAAGTATTAAATTGTTAAAGTTTATCTGCATTCTTACATGAAAGCACCTTCTTGTCAGCTGTCAACTTGATTAATAAATAAAAAACAATAAAATAAACAAAAAGTGCATACATTGTTTGGCTTTGTTTCTTATTAAACTAGCAACTAGCTGTCAAGTAAATGAAAAGAGAAAAACGGAAGGAATTACGCTCATAAAGGCGAAACGAACAGAAGTACAAGAAACGGAAAAATAGTAAAAATCAGCCATTAATAATTTTCATGAAATTTCATTTTCATTGTTTCTATTTTAAAATGCGATTAATGACATTTGAAGAGAACAACAATATCAAGAAACATATGAAAACGGAAGTAAATATCCTTAGTTAGATAATTCTTGTCTATAACTACACCATTTCCAGATGGATTTTAGAAAGCGTCAACTGGATTTTAGAAAGGGGAAATTGGATTTTAGAAATGTCGATTTGATTTTAGAAAAGGGAAATTGGACTTTAGAAACTGTAAATTGGATTTTCGAAAATTTATATAATTATTAATTTATACTTTCATACGCAATAAAGAATTTCTATTCGAAAAATTCCAATTGACATTTCTAAAATCCAATTTCCCCTTTCTAAAATCCAATTGACATTTCTAAAATCCAATTTCCCCTTTCTAAAATCCAGTTAACGCTTTCTAAAATCCATCTGGAAATGGTGTAGTTAATAAGAAACGAACCTTTTTTTTTTAAACATTTTGAAAATATTAATTGAAATATTCAATCTCTACAATTTACCAAAAGTGAAATAAAAGTAGTGCTGTCAGCATGGCAACTCTTTCCACTACGAATATCACTGTTGTTGTTGTAGTCGTTCGACTAAATTGTCTCAAGTGTGAATACGTAGAAGGGCGCCTTGCTGATCAAGCAGTTGTACAACTGTTTCAGTTGGAGAGAAATTGGGCTGCAAATCCAACTGTTTCAGTTGTACAACTAATTGAATGTAGTGTGAATGCTTCCATACATTCCCATGCAAATCAACATTCGACTAAATCGATTGAGTCGCAAGTGTGTATAGGCTCTTAATTTGATTTCACCGCGTTAACTGATTGCCCAGAATGTTGTACTACAGCTACGGACTACATAGCTTACTACATCAGCTGATGACTGATTTTGTGGCAACGCTCGAAAATGTGAACACAATAGCTGAGTTCCCGTGGCAGTGATCCAGATCCGGATACAAATTTTGCAAGCAAATGCGACAACAATTTTGTGATCCTGGTATTTATCTGGATCAAAACAACCTATTACAATCTATACGGATCCGAAATTGATACAGATAAACGCCAGGATCACAGAATTCTTGTTGCATTTGCATGCAAACTTCTTATCCGGATCTGGATCACTGCCACGGGAACTCGCCTAATGGTGTAGCTCAGTGTATCTCATATATGTATGTCATCTTTTTTATATTTTTGTATAGGGGATTCCTTAAATTCCATAAAAACTCTTTATTTTTTACAAGTTCAATTCATTTTTCCGTTTCTTCGTCCTTCATTTCGAATTTCCGTCATTAAAAAATTGAGCTGTCACACTGTAGCGCGCTACAAAGTTAAAGTTAACTCTACTTCTACTACAGCCACAGCTACACGCTACAGACACAGCTACACATTGTGGGCATTGCAATGCTACTGTTTTAACTTTTGACAGCTCTTACTACGTACTACAGCCACACCATTCTGGGCAAGCAGTAAAGAAATAATGATTATGTTCGTTGACATTATTAAAACGCAGGAAACAGTCCGAGAAATTTGAAAAAGAACAGAAAAGTACAAAGTTTTTCCAATTCCTGTACTTTATCGGGTTATTTCGTGTGCTCATCACTCTTAGAAATTTTCGTGTAATTTTGCATACAAAAGGGTTACTTTTTTCCTACCTTATTATGCGCAAAATTGCACACTGAAAAATTCAACAGATAAGCTGTTTAAATTTAAACAATAAAAGTGTAAAGCCTACACAAATAAACTTTAAATCTAAACACCAATCGAGTAATAAATTGTAATTTCGCATATAAGTTAAACAAAATTACCAATTCACTATGTAATTTTACCCCACTCAATTGTAATTTCGCGCACGAGATTTGAAATTACAATTTCTGAATTCAATTTTAATCCGAAATGCGTGTAAAATCGCATGATATGCTCACTTTTGCTGAAAAGTGCGTAAAATTTCGTTTAGAACTGTAAATTACACACTTTTAGTGTAAATCTACGAAAAATATGTAATTTTCAACTAAAAATTACATATATTTTGGTAGCATATTTACACGCAGTTTTTAGAGTGAACCAACAGCTTAATCATTCACATTTATCAAATTCAACTGTCACGCAAAACAAAAATTGGGAGTCGAGTTTTCTTTTTACGCACGCCGTTCAAATTGGAAATTTTTGACAGTAAATTAGCGGCGTGCGTTTGTATTAGGTAGCACAGTTAGGAATATAATTTTTTATTTGAATCATCCTGTACATATATTTTAAAATTGTTTCACGTTGTATCATCAATAAAGCTGGGCCCTCACTCTGTAGTTCGATTCGAAAGAAAATTCGTTCGTTTTCGAATTCTATTCCATATATTCTATACAGTACGAATGTACTTTCGAATCGAATTTCGCTTTCGAATCGAACTACAGAGTGAGGGCCCTGATTCCACATAGAACTTTATGTTGCGCTACGTGACACTTTCTGCGTGACAGCTGAGATTGAAATACATGTAGCTATATGAGGTTTCTCACATAACAAAAAGTAACGCAACGCCGAAGTTACGTAAAGCACAAAGTTGCCCAAATCTCAACTTTTGGGGGCGTTGAAATTTTTTTTCAGTTTCACTTTAATTCAAATGTAAATAAACAAATTTAAATTTCACACAATTGAAAAATAATTTAATAGATTTTTATTTTCTTATTTACTTTTTTGTAAATTAAGCGGAGAATGAGAGATTTTTCAGAAAATAAATATTTTTTGAGTGATGTTGCAGCGTTCATTGTGGCATAGGTTTTCAGTTTTGCGTTGTTTGACATAGAAAGCGGCGTAACGCAAAGCGGAAATAGTTTTATGTGGAATCAGCTTAAAATTTGTTGAATTTACCAAATTTTCAGATGACATTTACAAAGCCAAAATCATGTTTCAAACATTGTGCAATTTAAAAAAAACTTTTGCTGTTCTATGCGTAAAGATCGATCGTGTTAATTTTGCATGAATCGTGTTGATTTTTTCTTCTGGGTGCATATATGTACATATGTATGTATGTACATAATTATTATATGTATGTATAGTAAAAACCCAATAGCTGAACTGAAGAATTACACAATGGAAGGTAAAATGCACATAATTAAAAGCATTTAACCCTTTCGAACCTCCTGGTACACCGTATGTACCACTAAATTTTATTATGGGATAACTCCTAAAGTTTACACTGAAACTTCAAAAGAATATACTCGGACGAAGCCTGCTGGTTTTTCTAATGGTACATATAAAAAGGACCTCATTCGCGCTCACAGTTTACACACAGCTTTGAGTGAAACAGCGAAGCATGTGAACACGTACATTTTTTGCAAATATTAGTTATTCAAAATAAAGTGCAAAGTAGTAAAAAATATATAACAACTAAAGATATTGACTTCGTTTATGAGGATAAGTATTGATAATGACAAATTTTGGATATATATTATTGTATATTTTGAGTTTTACAAAACTGGTACGTATACGTACCAGCAGTCCTTTATACTGGTACATATGTGTACCAGCAGTACCCTTCGTCAATATATTCGTTGAAATAATCAATAACTGTTAGCAGATTAAGGACTGATGGTACATATGCTGTACCACACAACAGCACTGGTGGTACAATGGTTTACCACCACCCACCACCCACACCTTGATAAAAATGGAAATAATTTGAATGTGGATTTTTTAGTTATAAGCTACTTAATTGTGGGAAACTAGTTAAATGTAATATACTCAAGCGGTTGAAAGCCGGTTCGAAAGGGTTAAGGTGATCGATTAAATAATTAAATTAATTTAAGATATATTCTCATCTCTCCGTAGCCTTTCCAAAAAAGAAAATTTGATTTTCATGAAGAAGGTGTGTATTGGCTTCTATTGACAAGTGCTTCTTACATGAATGTGTATACATAAATTTGTATGGATAAATTTGTACATATGTATGTCTGTAGATTACTCGTTACTTGATATCCAATTCCAGTGAACATGTGGTTAGAGGTATCTAGCTGCTGAATATCGTCAGCTTCCCATAAATTTTGTCATTCTAATATCGACCAGGATGCATCACTCGAAAAAACAAAAACGGAGAAATCATTAACGAGGAAGCGGCAGCGAAATCTTGCTGATTGGAAGCAGGAAAAGCAAAAAAGGCCAATTCCACTAGTGGCGTAGGAGTAAACAAGGAGATTGCTTATTAGATTTTGTTTATTAGATTTTGGATCAGATGATTCCATGAATGATCCGAGTTATTACCCGGAGAAACAAAAAATTGTTCCTGGATGTTCCAAAAATAAATGGCTATTCTCTAAAAAGCCAAATATATGTAGATCTGTCGGCAGAAATTGGAGTCCTAAATTTTATTAAAATTTCATTCGGAATTCGAGGAAGTAAGTGCGCTTTAATATTAACAGATAGATATATAATGACAATTTTTAATGTATGTAACTCTTGATTTAGATAAATGACGACAAACTCATGACAGGCACTATAACTGCGAAGTGCATATTGTGCGAGTCGCGCATAAAAGCTAATAAAAATATCACTTCAAACTTTCTTAAGCAACTTCGAATAAAGCATCCCGCGAAGCATACGCAGCTCAAAATTGCGAGAAATGCAATTAAATCAACCGGAAAAACTTTTGACGTCAGAGTTTTAAATTACATAATCGATTCCGCGTCGCCACTCGCAGCGGTTGAAAATAAAGGTGTTCGGCATACATATGTAATCTGGAAGAAGATTCTAATGACAGTGATGATGGCGCAACAACAGAGAACATATTGCTGGAAAGTACCGACACATACACCTAAGATGTGCTAGTCACACTTTACATCTAATTACAACAACAGATTTTCTTAAAATCGGATGAGCGTGCATTAGAAAAAAGGCATAAACAGGTAATCACGTGCACCAATGGTGCTTCCTCGAAAAATTTATGTATCTAAAAAGGTAAAATTTTCAATAGGCTATAAAATCATTATATAATACAGCTTTTCATTAAAAGATCTTTAGAAAATGTAGCAGTTTGGGGAAGAATTTCAACTACACCAAGACTTCAGAGACAATTGCGGAAACACTGGGATCTTCACTAATTAGGTACACCTGTGGTAGCAAGGTGGAATTCGACATACGATTCTGTATCTAGGGTTTTGGAACACAGGGGTAAATTAAAGGAGCTCTTTGAAAAGCTAGAGAGTTCCAAAGTTCTGCAGAGGAGGATAATTGCCACTTCGTAGGACTTCGCCATGTTAAAAAAGACAATTGAAAATAGGGTTTCCAGATACCTTTCCCCAAAAAATCAGTACATTGCCTTCAAAGAAAAAACCAATATATGCGGAGAAAATCGTCTTTATTACTGGCATTTTTTTTTTTGTTTCCGTATCGCTAACTGTCAATTATGTTTCTATGACATGTAACGTTCGCGTTGCGGCCTCCTTCCTAATTGTTTCATGGTTAAAAACGTCAAATGAAAACAGTTGGAAAATTAAAAACAGTGCAGGGTGATAAAAATGAATTTCTTAGTGTCGGCTAAAATCAGTACAAAATCCAAAAAATCAGTATTTCTTGAGGTTTTTAAAACCATCAGTACGGGGCACGAAAAATCAGTATTGTACTGATCAAATCAGTACGTCTGGCAACCCTAATTGAAAGCATTGCGTTGGGATAGAACGAGAACCAACCCTGCCTCTTTTGGAACTAGTATGGGATCCTACACATAGAATAAGAACTCGTCAGACCACCTCAATTTTGCATATGTACGTATGTTTCTATTTAAATTGCATCTCCTAGTGTTAGCTCCAGCATTGCATGTAGCACTCAGCGTTGTTTTAATCACGCAGCGAAATATCATGCCACAGATGTAAACAATGATATCTATTCTCCTTTACTTTGCCGACATGCCTTTACAACTCAAATTTGATGTGCAACATGAACTGCAGACTTTTGGATGCCCACCAAACTCATCCACGCACACAAGACAATGTCGGTATCGAGTTGGGCGTCATACAGTCTCGGCCGTATGTCGTACACCGCTGCGTAGGTACCGCCATAATAGTTTTGTATGTGTGTGTGTGTTTATATGCAAAAAAAAAAAACAAGTTAACAAGGACAATACCCATCCAAAGCGAAACCACTAAAATGCGCTGGAGGAGAAGGAGGATACAGAGAAGAGAGGATCAACGGTGGAATCGGAGGCACCAGTGTTACATAGCACCTAATTGGCAGGTAATGTTTTTTAATTCCCGAAGTGCAACCGCAATGCCAAAACAAAAAGATGATGAGCATGGAAACAAAGTGCCGGGCTGGAGAGAATATGAATTCAAGGCGAATGCTCATCATTGTTGTTTTCGTCTACTGCTGCTGTTTACGTGATTTTTTTTTGACTTTTCTACAACTTTTTACAACTTTGTATGCAAATCTCTTATTTGGATAGTTTTGTGCTTCACAGCACTAACGTGGTGTCGACTTTATCGCGGGGAAAAGTGGATAAGAACTCGCATTGGTTGTAAGCTCCATCATCCGGCAAGGACTAGTCACTAGAGTAAACTGTGTTAGAGGGTGTTGGATGTTTGGCTACTAGCTACCTCAGGCTCTTTTTCCGCCATAGTTGCTGGCGTAGTCCGCCGGAAAGCACATCTACGCTCCTTTTGAAGATCAACCGTCGCATGCGACAACATGTGGGTGGGAGTATAAATAGCATAAGAAAAACGAAAACAAAAAGTTTGTCCTTGGATTCCGCGACTAATTAACATTTTTAATGCTCAAAACTTGCAACTTTGTTCATTACAGTCAGCAGATGTACCGAAGAAAGACAGCAAGCAGCCAAAGCACGCTCATAAAAGAAACAGGTAAGGAAGCCTACATAAGTATGTACAACAATATAAATAAAGAAATGAATGAGTGGATATTGTCAAGGCCAAAGTAATATTTGATATACATAAATTGATTAAACCGCAGAGGCCAACTAAAAGTGCGTAGAAAAACTGAGGGTACTGGTTTAATGGAAACAGGACAGGCGGTATGGAATGGCACGAGAGAGATGATTGACCTGAAATTCGGTTGCAAGCGATATGAATAGATTGGCATTCTTAATTGGATTTTTCACCAAACAACATACATATATAAGTTAAGTTAGGTTGGCCAGGATACGGGATCCCTAACATAGACCACATATGGTCCTTAATGTTGCCAACATCGTATTGGAGGCGTTATATTAAATTTGGAATGCAAGACTTCGCAAGTTTTAGTATTTTGTTTATTTTCTGAATAGTGTTTTGTTGACCACTAGATTCCACAACAGGGGTGAGAGTACCTATTTCCCCTTGTGAGGCACCGCTATGTGCCCTCCTTGATAGCGTCGAAAGACGAGGTCTCCCCGCCGCAGTCTGCTCAGGCAAGCACCAGGAACAGGCATCGGGGAGCAGAGATGGAGGTCCATTGCCCAAGCAGCAACCCCTTGGAGGCTTCAGCCGAGGATTTTTGACGCCCTAATCAACATCAAACAACATAAGCATTTACACAAATATTATTTACATACATACATATGAGGCGCTCAGCGCCAAAACGGCCAAAGCCGAAAAAAATGGTTCTGAGAAAAACAATGTTAAAAGAAAGTATGTACGTTTTTAAAATAAGGGTCTTCATCAAAAGTAATAAACTGCTGGTAAATGGGGTAAAGTGATAAAATAATAATTGTGACAAATTATCTGTCAAAATTTGTATGAAAATATATTTAAGAAAAGTCACTTTACCGAACGATTTCGTTGTGTAAACTTATAAATTTCGGTAAAATTCAAGTCTGAAACATTGTCAGTTTTACTTTTTCAATTTACAAGAATAAATTGTGCTTTCTTACGGCATTTTACCACGAATTATTAAAATAATTTTTATAAAAATATTAATGTATTTTTTGTTTATTTTATTGGGTTTTTTATTTATTAATCAAGTTGATATTGACAGCTGACAAGAGTTTAAACAATTATTTGCCAAGGTGCGTTCATCTAAATATGCGGATAAACTGATAAATTTTAACAATTTATTACTTTATTACTTTAGATGAAGACCGCTAATATTTTTACTTATTTTTTATTTTTCGTAAATAAAGATTAGTTGTAATATTTGTTTAAGGTTAATCATTAGGTGTTAATTAACTTACATAAAGACTATTTTAAACGGTTAATACAAGAATTAAAGTGGGTTAGGCCATTTTGGAATCCATATAAAAAAAATATATTGATAGGAACTGAGGGTTAGGTAATTTTGGCTCCATTAATTAAAACATGTGACCGCTGTGGTGCAGTGGGTAGAGTGCTCGCCTGCTATGCCAGAGGTCTCGGGTTCAAACCCCAGTCCTAGCAAACACCAAAAAAAATTTCTAATTAGTAAAAATCCCATCATCGGGTTTTTTAAGAGCAGCGGTCATCTCTTGGCAGTGGTCGGCATACCCTCCGAGTGTATTTCTGCCATGAAAAAGCTTCTCACAAAATATGCATTCGCCGTTCGGAGCCGGCATAAAACTGTAGGTCCACCCAATTAGTAGGAAAAACAAAAAGGAGCACACCTCGAATTGGGAGAGAAGCTCGGCCATAAAACTCGTCAGAGTTATAACTAATAGCGCCATTGCATTATATTATTATAATTAAAACATATAAAATTTCTTCATATAAATAATAAAAATAATTCTTAGCGTTTTAAATAATAAAAATTAATAATAATTGTTATTCGTGTTCTTTCTGAATATCTTCGTCTTCGGCTCTCGAACTTGTTTTTAAATTATTATAAAAATCATGCTTTATGGGAGGTATGAACTTTGCAGCTTCAATGAATCTTCCTCCAGCATAAAGCGGTTCCAATTCCAGTCTACGAACTTGCTGGAGTTCCTCTTTGAAATATCAACTTCTTGAAATAAACATCTATGTCATTTGAATATTTGTATTGAATTATAAATGACTTCACATTTTGGAATCGAAACCACTGAATCTTAAGCCATTCAGCTTTTGAAGTCTTGTCTGCGGATATTTTTATGTTTGTCACTAGTTTCTCGATTAACGATATGCTTTTAATAGCATCTGCCGTCATCTTTATCTAGTGAAATGGTTCAACATTGCTAACTTGATTTATTTTTCGAATATACTCTTAATTAAAACGTAATATGCGTTTTTGACCTAACCAACACATATCTTTTATTTCTAGGATTCGATTTGGCCTAAGGCCATTAGGGCGTCCACATTTCTTTGAAGTTTACATAGAGGAAAAACAGTTTTCAGCAGGCAGTATAACTTAGTGTTATACTATGCAATAGGGAGTTTTTTTAGTATTTATTTCAAAAGGTTCCGGTTAGATCAGAATAGTCAGTTTGATTTTTTTGAAATGAGGGTTAGGCCGTTTTGGCACTGAGCGCCTCATATTTACTCATTAAAATTATTGATAGCTTTAACTTCTCAAATGTTTTATATCAAACATCAGTTAGGGCTTATGCATATATATGTATGCATGTGTTTACCTGTAGTTTACATTTTGGCAAGTTAAGTAAGCGCCAAAAATTCCAAAAGTAGGTACACGTGGATGTATGTATGTTTTCAAGTTTTCTAATTTCCAAATTAATCCATGATATTCATACAAAGTCCTTCATTAAGGCCACATGTCCAAAGTTTTGTATGCGAATACGTATTCCTATACAAACAGCAAGACTTTAATGCAAGCTCTGCAGGAACTTTTTTTTTTATTAAATTTTGTAGATCAATGCACAATGGCCAAATCGATTTTCAGCGGCCAAAAAGTTTTAGTAAATTGCATTTTCTCTGAGAAGTGAATACATAAAATTTTTGGTTTTCTGACACCTCTAGTATACGTAACGGTTTTTGTGCGTAATTTGTGTCCTTCTTTGGCGTGAAAATAAGTGGTTCAAACCCCAGCACGGACCAACACAAAAAATGTAATTTGATTAATTATCTAATTAATTAAAACCCAATTATTGAATTCCGCAAGCTTAAATGAAGCTTTTGCGAAAATAAAAATTTTTAATAACGCGAATTCTCTACTGGGTACACTTAGACTAATTTATGGGTGTGATGGGTTTAATATTTTAATTCCAAAAGACATACATTCATACATAAATTCTATTTCAATTCCGTTCTGGAATGACCGCGCTAAGCGATTAGCACTAATGCTTGCTTCTACCAGGGGTAGTAATAAGCACAGTGTCAATAAAAATCTGAAATATTCTGTGGTCAAAATAACATGTTTGTTGGCCTTTGGCGTCAAATGGTGGCGAGGCGTTTAAGTGAATGTGAATGTGTGTATGTAACTATTTGCGAAAGGGGTTATCTTGATGATTTCATCGCCCGACAGACAGACGGTTTGAACATCTTCATACATACATATGTACATGCTATGTACATATGTACGCTTTTTTTCATTCAATATCAGCCATGGAATACAAATCTTCCCCGCAAGCACTATCTCTGGGAGGAAAATCTCTTGTTCCGAACTAGTTCGCTTCTAGTGCATTTTTCGACACTACTAGTGCGCGCTCATACCCTTCTCCCTACAACCAACTGGCGAATTTAACACGGCGATGTCCTAGGCGGTGCCAATTGTCGCTCTCTCCACTACGTTTTCGATAGTATCGAACTACCACTAACTAAATACTACAGTTTGCACTACACCATTTCCAGGTGGATTTTAGAAAGCATTAACCAGATTTTAGAAAGAGTCGATTGGATTTTGGAAAATTTAAATTGTTTTTCCAATCAACTTTTCTAAAATCCAATTTTCACCTCCTAAAATCCAGTTGACGTTTTCTAAAATCCATCTGAAAATGGTGTAGTTCGTTTATTGGCACAAATTCGATAGTTCTAAACTAGCTACAAGTTCCTACAAATTCTATAGTTTAGATCTGATATTTAAGTGCAACATGCTTCATGCAAGTGCTTCGATAGCACAGTGGCTAATGCGTCTGGCTTGAAATCGGGCCTTTTTGACACTTTTTCGCTAGTTCGTAACTAGAAAATTTGCTCACTAGTAATTCATTTCCCTGCAGGGAGGCTATGCACATGGTATGTAGAGTATGTATGTACATATGTCTATGTCTGTAATTTCGCAAAAGTGTCCTACGACAGCCTTCATTTAACTCTTAGCATCCGTGATTTGCATAGACTTGTCTTGGGCAAGTTTTTAATGTTTGTAGAGCAGAACGCAAGTCTTGAACTGCCAACAAAGATGCCACTTTGGCGGCTTCGTTTGGCCGTCTGGCGGTGACAAATGTCATGTTTTTGTCGAGGTCATTTTTGTAAATATGATTCCTTTTCTAGATTAAATCAGGCCGACTAAAGGCGGCGAATTTCCTTTTGTCTAAATAATACATACATATGTATGCATGTATGCAGTTTATGACTAATAGCTCAACCAGCATCAAACTGATTTTAATTCTCTCCGCTGCGGCCAACGAAATGTTACCGTAATGCGGTGGTTAGTTTTCGTTGCCACTATATTCCCATAAGATAGGGCGTGCCAGCGGACACGGGCTACGCGCTAACATCGGTGACTGAATTAGCTCTTGGGTGATGTAATGTAGAACTTTTGTGGCATTACAATATGACATACACATAGTGCGTACAAAAAGAAAAAAAAAAAACATATGTACATAATATATACATATTATGTACATATAAACGACTTTTGTTAAAATTTTACATGGATTTTTATTACGATTCATATCGTTACAGCTGACTATTCACTGCTGTGACAATTGTAATACACACATAATAGGAAATTGAATGAGCATCGAACAGAGGATATTGAATTTACTGCAAATTCTTGAAATTATTACGCACTCAATGCCAGTCCAAAAGTTAACTACTACTGCTACTGTTGGGCACCACCCAACCCGAAATCGCAGTTCACCCAAGCCGAACCACCCACACAAAACAGCAACACAAAAACAAGAAAAATGTCCCATCGACTTTGTTCGTCTATTCTTTTCTTCGTTTTGTATATTGTTCCTTTCTTTTTTTACGCACTTCTCTATTTGTGCGTTTGTCAAAGATGCATGTTTAAAAGCACATTCAACACGCGTACGTTTTATTCGAATTTGAACGGCAATAATCGATCCCCGAGGCATTTTAAAAAATAAATCGCATTTAAAATTGCAGAGGCACAAATATACATTTACATATATGTATGTACATACATATGTACCTCCAATACCAACCTAATAACTACCCTGCAAAAAGTGGGACCACGTAATATGCTAGTACAGGACCAGGTTACGTTGCGACAGTTCCTAGTTACAGAGGTGGTCCAAATATATGAAAAAAATATGGTTACATTAACATTGCGATGTCATTGGACATGACCACCCCTGCTTCACCGCTGCATAACAAAGGACTATATAAAAAACCACCCCATTTGGGCCATAGACTAGTATGCTTACAGTAGACTACGTTTTAAACTACATCCCAATACCCTAGACCGAGCCAAATTGCCGAACAACCACGAATTAGTTGGTGGCGAACCGATGCAGCATAACATGTAACAAAGTCTGTAACTAGGCCGCTTCACGCGTGGTACTATGCAGCATAACATGTAACCAAGTCCGTAACCACGTCCCTTCAGACCTACTTTATAGCCCCGTCCCATTGGACTACCTGGTCCTCAAATTTTTGAAGGGTAGTGCTACACATCTGTATGTACATATTTGTGCATTTGAATAAAAACTTTAAAGGAGCAACGGAGTCCTTTGTCTTCGCCTTCTGGGAACGTGTGCGCCAAATATTCGATTGCTTCGATTCGTAAAGTATTTTTTATTACTACATATTTTGCTGTTAATTCAGCGAATTTGAACATGGCAATTTTGGCAACTTTCTTCGAACTGCGAATTACAATCGACTTTATTCATCGGACGAGGTGAATGTTTGTATCAGGGACCGTAATCATTATGAGTTTTATAATAAAAATCGCCATTTAATCATTATATGTTGAGTTTTTTTATATTTCATCTAAAATAATCATTATTTTTTTAGTTTTATTTTTTTGATCAGAAATAACATTTATTCCTTGAGCGATATTTAATCTTTCAGAAATAATCATTATTGTGTGAGTTTTATTTTTTTCGATCAAAAATATCACTCATTCACGAAGTTATATCGATGGGAATTTTTTAGTAATTACGTTCCAGAGCACTTCAGAGAAAATTTGAGTTTTTCGACCTAAGCAAAAAAGTAAAACTCAAAGAATAATTTTTATTTCTGAGCGATAAATATATCACTCAAGGAATAAGTATTATTTTCGATCAAAAAAATAAAACTAAAAAAATAATGATTATTTCTGAGCGATAAATATATCACTCAAGGAATAAGTTTTATTTTTTGATCAAAAAAATAAAACTCAAAAATAATGATTATTTTTGATTTTTATGGATATCGCTTAAAATTTTTCGATCATAGTGGATTCGGATACTGCTCTTTCAGACATACACATACACAAACTCAATACTCTTCTACGATGTTTGCAAGTATTTGATTTTTTTCATTGAAAATATAACGAATAATGATTATTATGGCTCCCTGGTTTGTATATATTCCAGAGAGAGTTCAACTTAAATGGGTACAGTAAGTGGCATTGGATATCAGACGGAAAGTATTCCTATTTAGGTTTGCAGAAGAGATTGATTACTGAAGTTTGTGGGAAAACGTTGAAAAACTACCCATAAGAATTCATATGCCCTTACCCACCGGTCTGGGTCATGAAATTGTGGGTTGAACTGTGGATAAGCTTGGCTTTTTGTCATTGTAATTATTGTGACTCTTAGGCCGGCTACCCAGTTATGTGTAAAAAAGTGAACCCGAATGCTCGCGGAATATTTTTGAGTAATATTGGTGTGCATTGAAAAGTGGAAATCAGGGTTAAAATATAGATTTCACTTCGATGTTATGCTTCCTATGCCGGTTCCCTAGGAAATAGGAGAGCGAAAGGGAAATGAAAATGGGTAGGGCAGGTATGGGGAGAGAGAAACAGGGAACGGAGGAAATAGTAGTAGGAGTAATAAAATGGAGAAGAACAGAAAAGAAGAGGGAAAGGAAAGTGACGTTAACTGAAGTGAAGTGAAATGAAGGGAAGGGAAAGGAAAGGGAGGGAGGGAGGGGAAGGGAAGGTAAGGGGGAACGTGACGGGAAATGGAAAAGAAAACGGATGTGGAAATGAAAGGGGAAGGAGGAAGGGAAAGGGAGTAGGAGACTAATACGAAGAAAAAAGGGATGAGGACATGAAGAGGGGCGAACTCGTGAAAAGATTTCTTCTCTCAATTTTTTATTTATTTGACTTTTGCTGAGGCCTGCAGCCCGAGGAAAATTCGACCATTAGGTACTTAGTTGTAAAGTGTACATTTCTTCGTTTCTAATGCCTAAAATAGGAAGTGGGCCAAATACAAGCTTGGCAGGGTACAGCTAGTCTCATATAAATATCGAATTGAGAACGCTTTTATAACCAACCGTAGCTTTCCAAAACCATTTCAAGGTGACCACTCTACCAATAAAATTTTTATGGAAAACTAGCTGACCCGGCAGACGTTGTTCTGCTAAAATTTATTCCTATGAAGCCTAAAGAAAAGTCTTTGATTACCGTATTGCTAACCATTATCTTAGAGTCCATCTTAATGACTGCGAATAATAATAAAAATAAAAGTTATAGTTATATTCGCCGCGACAAACCTACTTCCCCCGATCCCTATATCTCAATCCCTATCTCTATCTCTATTTCAATCTCAATCTTTATCCCTATTCCTATCCCTATCCCTATCCCTATCCCTACCCCTATCCCTATATCTATTCTATAGCTATCTACCTTTACCTTACCGAGACCGTCCATCACAATCCGGGCCCACTACTTTAGCCATCTCTGGGAATCCGCCTTAGAAATCACAATGAAAATAGCTGTATATGGAAGCCTGCTCAACGTTTTTCATTTGCTACCAATATCGCTCGAAAACATTCAGGGATTATCCGGGTCCACGCTTTGACCCAAATCTTGGAACCCGGCCTAGGCATCACTATTTAAAAAGCTCTTTGTTGAAGTCCTCCTCAACAGCTTTCATTTGATACCAATATCGCTCAGAAACTTTCCAGGGTCACTCGGTCCCACGTTTTAACCCATACCTGGGAACCCTAGGTATCGCATTGAAATAAAATTTATGTTGAAGGCCTGTTCATGTATGAAAAAAAGTTTTTTTCGAGCTACGCTATCGCAAGAGGTATCAAAAGTTGCGTAATTGAATACAGATCACAATAAAAGTAAAAAACCCGCAATTGAATTCGATCTTGAGGGCTCTACCGAGATCTGAAATTTTGTTAATTTCATATACATATTTAGAAACCTAAACTTTAGAGCTAAAATAATAAAAATGTCATACTCAAAGGTTATTTTATTATTGAGATTAACCATATAAGTACAGAGAAACAAATGTATTGCATTTAATTAATTTAAAAAACTTAGAATTCAAATATATTTTTCTGTCCAAATTTTGGTATTTCTGCTTGAGATTGCGACTATAGTATTTTTTGAGATTTGTTGTTATTGCTGCCACTACTATTTTGTTGTTGCTATTATATACTAATTATTCTAGGTACCTACTTATTTCATATATTCCCTCTATATTTCCTCTTTCCTACTTATTTTTTATAACGTATGTATTCCTTGTCCTTTTTGTTTTTGGTATCGTGCTTCTTTGTTTATGTTTCTACTACTTTTAAACTACACACCACTTGCAGCCAAACATGTTCAGAATTTGGAGAAAGGGCGCTATTCTTGGCCTTTTTGGCTTTAAATCTTTTAAAACTAACATTTTTCGAACTGTGGAAGATTTCAATTTTAAATAAAACTAATTTTTTTTGTCATGGAATGACATAACGGGTCCTTTCTTACAAATATCTGTATATTCCTTTGAACCAGTGGGGATATTTTTGGCTTCCGTCCGCGTGTTTATACTTTTGGATTGTATTTTACAGCATTTTACAATATTATTTCAAAGCAATTTCACATTTCGTCAATTTCCCGGCACGAAAAACACTTATTTTGGAGATTTTTTCTTTTTGCTATAAGATGAATAGTGCAGGGGTCTCCTCGACCCATTCTGACCTAGTACCATTAAACCTAGTATATTATAAAACTTTATTTGATATTCAGTGAATCAGTTTTTTATTATCTACAAAAATCTCCACCCTTTCGAAAAAAATTTTAATTGAAATTTGGTATCCCTATTATTTTTCACAAGCTGAAACGAACTCACTCCACAAAATCATCAGCCATTATGAAACGACGCAAAAAATGGCCAATTAAATAACTGTTCCTTACTTCGGAGATATCTGAGCAAGAAATTAATGATTAAGTTTTGACCATTGTTTAGAAATTGAAGCAGGATCGATCTTTGTAATATTTCAAGGCAAGTGTCCCTATTATTTTTCATATGACTGTACTACCTAAAAAAATTAATTGAATAAAGAATTTTTAACTGAATTATTTTTAAAATTAAAAAAAAAGTGCTGCAAACCTATTTCTGTGTTCAGGGGATTTTTGTTTATCTGATATGACTTTCGTTTAAATAAATTAAATTAAATAATTTTAACATAATTCGTTTTAGTAAAGTACATTATTCATATAATTTTAATTGCGAATTCTGTAAGGCTGCGAAAGAAAAATTTTTACACCTATTTTAGTAGGCGCATTTCTGTCGTACCCAAGCATGAAAAGAATACTCGCTTATGCATCAAATTACCTTCAAAGCAACAACACCAACTCGACTATTTTAAAAATAGTCGAGTTGGTGTTGTTGCTTTGAAGGTAATTTTATGAATAAGCGAGTATTCTTTTCATGCTTGGGTACGACAGAAATGCGCCTAGTGTAAATATGTGTATATTTGAATTTGATGGATTTTTTTTTGCATGTTAGAAATAATAAAAAATAATATATAGTTATGAAGTTAAAGCATTTTATTTTATATGAAGTTTTAATAGTTTTTCTCTGAGATGATACTTAAAAACAATATACATATATTATTCTGTTTTTACGATCCAAATTTTTTTACCTCGCGGGAATACTGAACGTATGAAAACCCATTTTGCGGTGAAAACACTGCATACTAGTACCTTCGCCCAGGGCTTGTAGTCTCTTCTAAATCTTTTTTTGTTTTTTTTTTATCGAACTGATTCTCCACGATTGAAAGGCAAATAAAATGCAGAAGCTGCATCAAACCCATTGTAGAAAATATGTGTATGAACGAGTATTTTCATTGTAACTACATGGAATTCAGATTTTTGCACTTAAAAGTAAGTTGCATAAAAAATTAAGCGAATAGAAATTATAAGAACGAAAAGAATTGCGTAGTAAGCATGCAAACAATTTTCGGATGTAATATATGTTGTGGTGAATGGGCGTTCTGCATAAATGACAAAACCGCAAAACTTTAAAGATCGGTAGAGCCCTGAAGATCTAATTGTATTTAGTTTTTAAAACTTGTTTCGTAATTTGCGATCAAAACCGCAAATTTTGAGGGGTCTTGCGTTAAGGAAATCCAAAAAAAAATATTTCGGGACACCCTACTGTTCAACACCTTTCATTTGATACCAATATTGCTCGAAGACTTGCTGGATCCGGAGGTATTTTCCAAAATTTTCTTCCGTACGAACCATCTCCTCGAGAATACGAACAACTGATAAAAAATTTTGCAGAAATCGGCCCAGCCGTTCTCATCTGATGAGGTTAGTAACATTTTTTACACCATTTTTATATATATAGATAGAAGATAGATAAGCTGGACTTCGAATTCATAATGAAGGAAAA
This sequence comes from Urophora cardui, assembly GCA_960531455.1. NCBI lineage: Eukaryota > Metazoa > Arthropoda > Insecta > Diptera > Tephritidae > Urophora > Urophora cardui. Next base: position 60,426,226 of record OY482673.1, read on the forward strand.
ATTTGTCGTTTGCTGGATAATGGAGTGATTTGGCCAAGCAATCCACAATGCGAGCTGTGGCATGAGTTTATTTTTGTAATGAAAATTTTTGTGTTAAAGAATTTTGAAGTCAAGAGTATCTCAGTTTTTGCAAAAAGCAGATTGTTGTTCAAATTATGTACTTATTGCAGCTTTAAATTTTGGTATGCAACGTACGTTTCTGCATGGCACTCACTGTAAATATTGTTGCGTGGAAAAGTAGTATAAGCGGTTTGCCTTTTTCATTTTTTTATGGCTTATCAAAATTCGCTTATTTTTGATCTGAAAAATTTCTAAAGTGTAAACAATTGCCGATAACGTTTGCCGTAAATTTGCTATTTCGAAAATTTGTTGAATTCTTTCTCATTCGATTTGTCATTGCGAAAGCGCAACGCCAAGTGGATAACGCGGGATCCGAGTGGTCGTAAATTTTAAAGACCTGATTGATTTTTAATTTACTCCATAAATATAAAGCAGAACTTATGGTACTCGCTCCACTGTGAGTTAAATGTTCCTTTTTCTGCAGTTTTATAATGCATACATATGTATTTATTTCTTTGTAGGTGTAAATGAGTGTGCAGGTGTAAGAGGTCATTGGGAACACCATCACCATCAACAATGGCGCTCTATTAATAAAGAAATTTGTGTCACAAATTATTATGACAGCGGGGGCAAGCAAGAATCGGAAATCGGCTGATATGCTTACTGATTTCACTACACAAAATATGAACCAACACACGCAATAATCACTTCCAAGATAAATAAATACATAAATCTTATCGTGTTTATAGCCACGACAATGACAATGTGACTATTTTCATTTATCGGGTCATGCAATTTACAGTTAGCCACTAGATGATCTTTCGTGGAACTCATGGTGAAAGTGGGAAAACTGTTGGTGCAGATAACAAAAGGACGAACATGTCATAAATTTTCTGGAACATAAGCAAAGTGTCCTACGTGGCTATCACACTTGTGGTGTGTATGCGAGAACGGCGGCTACGAGATATGCTAGTAGCAGTACAAGAACTCTTATTTAGACACAATTCGTATGATTTTTGGTTTTTTGTTGTTCTTGGAAGCAGTTAAATTGTTAGGCTTGGGCGTATTGGCTGGCTTCAAAGATTATGTACGTACATATGTGCTGCCAAACAAATATAAACATAATAAATAAAAGATAGACTATCTATTGCCGATAGATGAAGGTTTAGAGCATAGCTGTCCAAATGCGACTCATGTGAGCAATGAGAGTAAGCACTTGTGTACGTATACTCACCGATTGTCACTACCACAGACAAATAAAGAGCGTAAAACGAGCGCTTACGATGGGACTGGGCGATCGCCGATTAGCAAAAATAATTAAGTTGCCTTCGACTGGCATGAAAGCAAGTGGTCGCTAGCTGGTCTTAGCTTCAAATTCTTTTGTTCTAATTACAGATGCCAAACAACAAACAAAAGTACGAAGATCTTGCATATAACGTGTGTACACAAATGTAAATATGTACGTGTATATTTGTGTTGTTTCATAATTTCGCAAAGCGTGCGCACGTGACCCTGCTCGCTCAACATCTGCAAGCAGACTGATTATTTTTAGTAATTTTTCACTTTGGCATACGGTAGGCGCACCAACACACATTCATTTTTCGGTCGTTGCTTGATTGTGGTAGTGAATCGCATTTGGACAGCCCTGGTTTAGAGCAGGGGTCTTCGTTTCATAGCACTGAGGTGCAACGCTCAACTCACACAGATTGTTATACTCTCTCGTTTTGTCGTAGTAAGAGCGCAAAAGTTAGGTGACCATCTACGACCGTGCGACGATTCAGTTGCTTGCGGGCAAGCAAAAAGATAACAACGTACACGCATACTTCGTTTTCATACGCTTTTATACGACGTCGCGCAAGCATTGGGCATCATAAAGTAGTGGTATTCATTTAATATGACATTTATATAATATTGGCAAAGTTGTAAAGTTGCCACTGAGATTAAATGAACACCCCCATGGCAAAAACCTTATAAGTCAGCTGTTTTTTATTTGTCAAAAATAAAATGCCGAAAATAAGTGATAAGCAAAAGCTTCTTAAACTATTGGAATTAACAGCCCTAAGTGATTTGATGATTGCAGAATTTTTTTGCGAGGATGAAGGTGGCAATTAAATTTCTTCTTCTGAATGTATATGTATACGTATTATATATGAACAATTTTAAATTATTTGGCAGAAGAAAAACAAGAAAAAGAAGATGAAATATTGGATGAACTACTGATCGTACTTGCTCTGGGTGATGAATACAGATATAGTGTACCATTTGTTCAAAACAGCGTACCTAAGTGTAAGATATTTTTACAAGAAGTATTGTGGGAACTCGATGAAAGCAGATTTAGGAAGATCACACGTGTAAATTGGAAAACTTTCGATGTGATTTTAAACTTAATAAAAGAAGATCAACTCTTTAACCAGCCGCGATCATGCAAGCAGTTTTCACTTGAAACACAACTCGCAATTGTTTTGTATCGGTTAGGTGCATCTGGGGAAGGAGCTACTATCTCGAAGATTGCTGGCTTGTTTGGAGTTAGTGATGGTGGTATCATTCAGGTGAGAGCTTGTCATTGTATTCCCATAATAAAAATCCAACCGTGTTTTATATATATAGAATTTGACCGAAAGAATATTTAAAGCCATATTAAAATACAAAGATGAGTATCTATTTTGGCCAAATGCCGATGAACGCAAAAAGATCGTGTCAGAAACTGCGAATGAGTTACCTAATTGCATAGGATACGTTGATGGCACTGAAATTCCATTGGCGGAAAAACCTTCACAAGATCCAGAAGCGTACTTCTCACGGAAGCAAGCCTATTCTGTTAAGGTTCAAGCCGTGTGTGATTATAGACTGCAAATAAGGCACTTAGTATTGGGCTATCCAGGTAGTGTGCATGATGCACGTATTTTTAATAACTGCGAATTGTCAAATGAAGTTGGCAAGTTTTTTACGGGAGCTGAATGGATCGCAGGTGACAGTGCCTATAAATTGTCTCGTACTGTTATTACACCATTTAGAGAAAATTCCACACAACAAACTCAGCGCCAACGAATTTTTTTTAATAAAACATTTAGTAGTTATAGGATTAGAATTGAACACTGCTTTGGCATGCTAAAAGAAAGGTTTGGCAGCTTGAAAAGTTTAAGACTTCAAATTAAAGATGAAAATGGAATGAAAAAAGTTAACAAATGGATACTTTGTTGCGCATTGTTGCATAATATTATACTCCAACAAGACGATCATTTCGATTATCAACTTGAAGAATCGGACCACGGTATTACCGAGTCATTACCAAGCGCACGAACTAATGAAGGGGAGGCAATGCGACAAACAATATGCGAAATGTTAAATTATGCAAACAGTGAATAAGTTTGTACTGGAAATTCAATTACTTTGTTTATTTTTCAAATTATATTCCACTTCAATAAAAGTACATACATATGTACGGTATTCACATATATATATATATATATATGATGTATGACTAAAAAAACTGAAACATCACATATATATTTATTTCGATCACTAGGTGCTATGATAAGCACACATGGTGGTAATGCACTAAAAAAAAAAAAACAAACAAAAAAATAGTTCACACATTTTATATTTATTGGAAAAAGTGGCCAATACCACTAATATATTTAGTAGTAGTGCATTACCCCATGTCTGTTAGCAAACACATAAATTAGATATTTGCACTTTTCAATCTTTCGTGCTCCAGTCTCAGTTTCTCCATCTCGATTCTCTCTTCCTTCTCCAGCTGAAGCTTCTGCAACTTAAATTGGTTTTCTTCCTTCTCTTTTTCAAGTTCCAGTTTTTGTGTCTCTAAGTCCACCTTTTTCTTTTGAATGTCAAATAACAAGGCAAACGGGCTCGAGCTGTTGGGTCTCTTTAAATTTCTTTTTTGTGTAGTTGTTGTTGTTGCTGTAGTTGTTGTTGTTGCTGGTGTAGGTATATTGCTTTGTGTGCAAGTATATGATGCGAGCGTACAGGACGCAGTTGCTTGGTTATCCGAAAGTGTTGGAGAAGATATAACAGGTGGACTGTCAAATAGATTTTCAGGTGAACTTTCAGATGATTCGAGATCAATTTCCCGTGACAAAGACCCGTCATTTTCTAACGATACAACTGAATTTGAAGTCTGGTAGATGGCTGGTGGCTGTATATTTACGCGTCGTCCAAATATTCCATACAGTTGATCATAAAACGGACACGTCTTTTGAATGTATTCCTCAACACTTTTTACATCTCCACTCTCAAGCAATCCTGCACCTGTCTGGCCTTTCCACTTGATTGCGGTGGTTAAACTTTTCTTAAGGTGCCTCATTTTTGTGCGCATTATGTCCCACTTGATATTGCATAAATTTGGTGAATTTTCCTTGATGCGATAGTAAAATTTTTGAGCAGTTGGCTTCTGTAATAAGTTCATAAGAAAAGCTTATCAAAACAATTTTAAATTTAATTAGTTTAAGAATATTACCTCAAATTGTTCCGGATTGGCCTTAACATTTTCGAAGACACTTTCCACCAAATCCTTTGTTTGTTGTTCTGTCCACCGAAAAGTGCCATTAATCCTCAATCGCTTTTTCTACAAATAAACAGTTGTGTAAATAACAAAAGAACTTTCTAATTTTATTTATTATTAGCAGCACAATAAAGTAAATCACAATTTTATTTACTTACGTTTTCCATTTTACATTGAAAATAAAAAGCGCGCTTTGCCTAACAGCTGACTGTCATTTGCGAACAAATACAACGAATGCCACTGAAAGTAGTCTCGCGTAGTTGCCATTTTATCGCAAAAGAAATTGCATATAAAATTGATCAGCTGATTTGCGACATTGCCACTATACGAAGTTTGCAACAATTGCCATCAGTTTACGACGTTAAATGAGTACCACTAGTATTTTTCGTATTGCATTGTGCGACGTGGTATAGCAGCGCATAAAAGCGAAAAATATATGCGTGCACGTTGTTGTCTTTTTGCTTGCCCGCAAGCTACTGAACGATGCGACGGTAGTAGCTGGGCACTCAACTAGTCGTTTTTCACTAATACTGCTGCAGTTACTAACACTGCTGCAGTTAGAGTTTTGGGGATCTCTGGTTTAGAGCAGTGATAGGCGTTTCATAGATCAATTGATCGCGCTCAAATCACACAGACACGTTATAGTCCAACCCTAATGCACCGTATGCGAATGCGTGTGCGTATGCGCATCTAAACGTTTTCTTGCGTGCGGCCCTGACTGCTCCAGTGTATGCGCATGGTTGCGTCTGTCAATTACACTACGTATATACAATTCCCGACATTGTTATTTTTGAAAATACATATTTTACCAATTCGCGAAAGATTCAATAAAATGTATAATGGATGACGATTTAGAATTGATATTAATTATTAGGGCAACAGAAAATATGCCCTAAAAAATTCGTTTTTAGCGCTAAAAATATGTCCTTAAAAATATGATTTAAGCGCTAAAAATATGCTCTTAAAACTTGGTTTAAGCACTGAAAATATGTCCTTAAAATTTTTTTATATACTTAATAAAAAGATATATCTACGGCATAGTAGGTTGTGTGCTCACTTTTCATGCAAGAGGTTCCAGTTCAAACCCTGGCCCGGACAAATATCAAAAATTAGTTTTAAATAAAATTGAAATAGGTACAAAAGCGAAATCAAAAATTCACATTTTATTAAATTACAATACTTTTTGTAACAGAAAATTATTTTTATTAAAGGTACATTTTATAGGTACAAAAGACGAAATAAAAAAATTCATATTTGCGAAACACATCTTCGTTACCAAATGAAAACAAATATTTTTACATACGAAAATATATATAAGTACATACATATATATATTTATGTGCATGAATTTTAAATTTTATGTGTTGATGGCAATCAAAATTCCAGTACAAAACTTGCATACTTATTTATTCAAATTGCTATTGCTGTAAACTACAAAATTTTGCGATAAATTTTCAAATAGGGAACTATGTCGATTGTGGCGGTAAAAGTTTTTAAACGTAGAAAAAGATCTTTCCACGTCAACTGAAGTTATCGGGGCGTATTTAAAAGCAATAATTTCAGTCACGTGTAGCGTTCAAACACTGACGACTGGTTGTTTGTTTGAGAAAGTTGAGAAGATATATTTTTCAGAATCGTAAACCCAGTATTTATACTCAGCTGTACTAGTACACAGAGTATTATAGTTTTAATCACATAACGGTGGATTGTAACAGAATGATACATATAATCGAGATAGATATAGACTTATATATATAAAAATGATCAGGGTGAAAAGAGAAATCGATTGAGCCATGTCCGTCCGTCCGTCTGTAAACACTCTAACTCGCGCAAAAAGTGAGATATTTTGATGAAATTTGAAATGCAAGTTGGTATCGAGACTGGGACGGTTGGTATTGAAAATGGGCGAAATCGGACCATGACCACGCCCACTTTTCCTATATAGAAAAAATCGGAAATTTGGTATCTCAGTCACTAATATAGCTGGAGCGATGAAATTTTACCCACGTGTTGAGCTCAGGCCCCTATGAATAAATTTGATGAAATTTTGGAAAATGGGCGGTGCCACGCCCACTTATTAAGGGTCAAACATTGAAAGTTTTATGAGTCATAACTCATAAACCAGTGAAGATATATCGATGAGATTTGGTACGCGTGATATACTTACTTAGGCAAATGTTTGGACGAAAAATTGCCAAAATCGGTTGACGACCACGCCCACTTTTATATATGTGTATTATGAAGTGGCCCAATAAAAACATTTTAAGCGATATCTTTGTCAAATATAAAGATAACTCTATTTTTTTTTTATTTTTTTTTTTTAGAAACTAGAAAAAAACTTTAAACATGGATGTAACTACAGCTGTTTCACCTTAGATCCCTCTAAGACTCATCAGGTTACTTTTGCTTCTGCCAAGACTCGAACTTGCGCACCTTGCAGTACAATAACTACAGTTCTAACCGCTGAGCTATTGCCTGCCTTCGACATCTGATAGAAAATTTGTTGCTAGTTTCTTTCCTACTATAATTCGTTTCTAACTTATGCACATACATATGTACTCAGCGGTTAGAACTGTAGTTATTGTACTGCAAGGTGCGCAAGTTCGAGTCTTGGCAGAAGCAAAAGTAACCTGATGAGTCTTAGAGGGATCTAAGCTGAAACAGCTGTAGTTACATCCATGCTTAAAAAGTTTTTTTCTAGTTTCTAAAAAAAAAAAAAAATAAAAAATAAAAATATAACTTGGGCCTGTGCTCGTTAAATTAAATAAAATAAAGATAACTCATTGAAAGTTTGTGGCATGAGTTCCACAATAGACCGGAAATAAAAAATAGAAAAATTTTGGAAAATGGGCGTGGCACCGCCTCTACGTATTCACACTACATCCGGCCCATTGTGAATGGATACAAGTGACTTGACTCTGGGATGTGTGTTAAAAAGGTCGAACAGCTGTGCTCAGCTGATTTCAGGGTTGCTGTTATGGCCCAATAACGATGGTGAAAGCAATAGAAGTTGCCCTTCTTCTTTCTGTTTTGTAGGTTGTTGATTTTACATTCTTGCACATGTTATTCGTGGAATAGCTGGCGTTTACGCTATCACCGGGAATTGCGGTTTAGGAACTCAGCCTTAAATTCTTTTCGGAATTATGAATTGGTTTTTTCAATTCCCAATTCCGGAATTGCGTTTCTGTCTTGATTGCTACGACCTTGTCATTATGGTCCCTTTTCTTACAACAACCACATCCGGCCGCCATACCAATCTGTACCCCCGGAAGTCGCCGCCATACCAATCTGTCCCCGATTTTGATATTTTTCGATGACTTATCGTCTTTTTTTTTTATCGAATTTCGACTACGCATCCCAGAGCTATTTCACTGTATGCTATACACTATGATCCGGCCCGACTAAATCGATTTAGTCGCAAGTGTGTATAGGCTCTAAACATTTTGCGATCCAGAATCGCGATCCATAAATACTCGATACTACACTGTCAATATGAATCGCGATCCACGGATTTCATCAATATATATTGACCGTCTGACATACGCCTATGTATGTAGATACACAGCTGATTCGTGTAGCACATTTGAATGAAGCATTGCGCATGGTACAATAATTTAGAGGTAGGCGCATGGGCGAATTCAGAAATTACTTTTTTTATTTCCAAAGGTAAAGTGTAATGTCAAAATCCAAGCGAATTGTAATCATGGCCAATAGGAATGAGCGAGTCCCAAGCGAATTCAGATTTTAACCACGGCGAAATATAATTTTGACATTACACTCTACCAATTACAACAACAAAATACATATCGCTAGCTTAAAGCCCGTCTCCACATAACTTGATTCACCAGAGAAACATGTAGCAAAACATCTCGCTCAATAACCCGTCTCCACGTGGCTAATCGTGATTCAGTTTGACATTTCTCTTTCTTGTTCTTCTTAAATGTTTGTATGTTTGCTTATTTTTGCGTCTTTGTTTTGGTCTGTGTGAGATTTCGATAGATTTTCGATACAAAATTAGAGAAGACATCGATATCATCGAGGTTGGCAAGATGATTCAGAATGAAACAGTGTTTCAATCTTCAATCGCTCTCAAAAATTTGTATGGAAATTGGCGAGTTTCGGCACTGGTTTCCGTGTCGAAACAAGATTGAGAGAGAAAATGCAGAAAAAAAGAGCGAAACACGTTATGTGGAGACATGGTATTAGAGTGCAAACTGTGTAAGTCCATTTTTATGAAAAAGTGTTTTTAAGTGTAGAAAGCTAGAAAAATTCAATACGCACCACGCTAAACAAGTCTGTGATACTTGTCATATTTCTACTCGTTGCTATTCAGTGATACGCAAATTGTGTAAGTCCAAAAAGAGAAGAAAATTGTGTAAGTCCAAAATTTTTCTATGAACAGAAAATTTTTTTTCATTTTGAAATTTTTTTATTTTGGGTTTTTTGTCTCTCCTACAAGGTTTGAAAAATGGACTTACACAATTTGCACTCTAAGGTAGCGATATGGATTTTCTGAATTCGACTCTGCGCCTACCTGGTATATCTGCCTTGGCATTGCGAAAATTATTAAATTCGCCTTGAACTTGTCAGACAAAGAGGAATGGCAAATAGTATACGTATATACAAAACAAAGTTGCCAGAGTAAGAAATGTAAATAAGAACAATTTTAAGAGCGAGAAGGAAAAATATGAATTTATAGCAAAATATGCCAAAAATATGCAAATAAGTCAAGATATGCAAAAATAAGCCTTTTGACCTAAATATGCGAAAATATGCCCTAACAAGTTAGGCTTATTCTCTTCGTCTTGAGCTAAAACGCCGACATATATTTATCATATGTAAATAGGACTGCAACAGAAAAATATACATTTGCATATCTTCTGTTGCCGTATTAATTATGATAGGAAGTATTATTGCCGCATATACGGAATACTTTAAAATTATAAAAAAAAAAAATACGTACCACTGGGGTATGTGATTTGTAATTGGAAAGGGAAGTTAGTGTTTTTTTTTAATTTGATGAAAACCCGTGAAGTGGATCAATTCCAAATTAAAATAATATAATAATAATAATAATACACTGGCGCTATTATAACTCTGACGAGTTTAATGACCGAGTTTCTCTCCCAATTCGAGAAGTGCTCCTTTTGTTTTTCCTAATTGGGTGGACCTACAGTTTTATGCCGGCTGCAAATGGCGAATGCATTTTTTGTGAGAAGCTTTTTCATGGAAGATATATACTCGGAGGGTAAGCCGCCCACTGCCGAAAGGTAACCGCTATTTCTAAAAACCCAATAATTGGGTTTTAATTAATTAGAAAAAATTTTTTTGGAGTTTGTCCGGACGGGGGTTAGAACCCGAGACCGCTGGTATAGCAGGCGAGTACTCTACCCATTGCACCACAGCATATAATTAATAATTATTAATCATTTCTAAATATATTTAAAACCCCATTTAATTAACTTTTCTGCAGGCAAACAAACTTTCACTACTTCATTTTAAATCAATTTAACGAAATTTTTACCAGAATATATGTATACCGATATATTGGTTGCGAAACGCATAGAAAACGCATAGAAGTAGAAAATTTTCAACTTAGCTGCATTCGAATGCGTGTTCGAAATCGTCTTCGAATTTTCTATGCGTGTGGTGCATTTACATCCGTGCCACTGGAGTTTGCCTCATTTAAACACAGGTATGCAACACGGCTGTCAGTGACACGCACACGCATACGCATCTGCATACGGTTCATTAGAGTTGCACCATTATGCTCTTTCTTTTGTAAACGATTTAGTCGTCGCTCAGCAAGTGGCGTAGCAACATCGTGGGTGAATGTCGCTTGTTTGCGCATATTTATATACGTAAAAGCATAATTACTTATACATATGTTCGCATGCTTGTCGTTTTTATAACCGACCGCATTCATTGAGGGCCAGCAAGCGACTAAACGAAAACGAACCAATTGACTTGGGCGATGACGGCGCTCTCACTAATAGGCCCGTCACATAGCATACGTCAATCCGTCTACGTCGACGTATGTGACTGACAGCTCACGTACTTGACGGAGAGGTCGCCACATAGGAAACGTTGGCGGATATACACAAATCAGCTGTTTGATTAACCTTTAACTACAGAGGTGGTGGCAAAAACTTAACTCTTTAGAATATTTTGTAATTTCTCTTTTAAGTTGCCCTATTAAAATTCAGTTTTCAGTAACTTCATATCTCCTGATAATTCTTAACAATTTTGTTTTATGGAGGAATGTTATACAAATGAGTAAAAACTCGAAAAGCAAATTGCAAAAAAAGTGAAATTCAAGAGTAGCTAAAGGTTAACAATCAAAAGCAATCAGCTGACATAGCGACGGATTGACGTATACCAAAAGTTGACTTTTGGGCAACTTCGGTACGTTGCGGCGACGGATCCGTCGTACGTGTGACGACGTACGTTTAAATGCCGACATTTTACTGAGCTGTCAGTCACATACGTCGACGTAGACGGATTGACGTATGCTATGTGTCGGGGCTATAATACTGGTACTTTCGACAAAAAAATTTTGGCACAAAGTTATAATACCATTTCATTCTCATGAAAGGTATAAAAACTTGCTAATTTTTTTAACATTGTTAACAACGAAATAGTCGTCAATGGTTTTTGGCCTATAAAGCCTGGTCCATGAAGCATGGACTTTGACCCCTATGCGACAGCCCTTAACCATCTCCGATCGGGACCTAAATTTATATGTGATATCTCTGACTGTACTGTTACCGATGTAGGGGGTAAGACCGCAGAAATTCGCTAATTTGATTTTTTAAGGACCAACCTAATATACATACCTATGTAGATATATTCATACGTAAATAGCCAATATAGCATTATAATTTGGTATGCGTAGCTTTGAAGTTCGAAATTCATTTGACCGTATCAAAGTATAAGTAGAAGAAATACTTGGCTGGGTCGCACAATGGACTACAGGGACCTCTCAACTAATTTTTTGCAAAATTTTGCAGATCATTGTTGTAAATTGAGAATATCGAAGCGTAAGAAAATGCCAAGTGAATAACTTGCAAATCGACACCAGGCATACGGTATTGTGGCCACCTTCTTTTTATTTCCCTTTGGTCCTTTGTCCATTTAAGTTAAGCCAAAAATAGACAACAACAAAAGTGATAGAAATAAAACTTGCTGCACGTCCTTAGATACACTTATGTACATGCTTATTGACACGCGATGGTGTCATTGCGCACCCGAGAATTGATGGATTCGTTTCTGACGCAGTGATGGGGATTATGGTGGTCGGAAGTCAAATTGGATTGCATAACATTAATTTACACTTGTTCAACAAATACTATGCATGCAAGTGTAGCACCTTGGCATTCATTCAACTCAATCCGAAAAGGATAATTTATGCGCTTCTTTTCTTCATTGGTTTTTGTGCTTCTTGCATAAAAATGTTGCGAATAAGAAAACCTTAGATACTTTTTGATGATGGATATTTCCTCTTCGCCCCAGAACTAACTTTTGGCGCAAGTGACAGGGACATTGGTAAACTAAACATTTGTACATACTCTAATTTTGCGAGCCTTAAAAGATTAATGGTATTTTTCCTAAATTTTATTGCATTCGGGCCAATGATAATGTGAGTAAAATCAGCACTGTAAAATGCTTCAATTTTTGAACGTTGGGAAGTACATATGTATGCTTCAAGTTTCAATAATCTAAATTGCATATCACATATATGTATGTCCCACTATGGATGCAGGTACATGCGAGATCAAAGCCAGAGTAGAAAAAATTGAAATGTCCTAAACTGGCTTGGCTGGGGAGACTCCTCGATCGACTTACATAACACCAAAAGATCAAGATAATTACACAATTCTTGCAGTTTGGAGTCACTGAGGTATACTACTCTAAAGTTTCAGCAATCGCAAAGAAATTTCCCGCGCAAATAGGACCTGCAACACGACACGACAAGAAGTTTTTCCCAAAAGAACCACCATTATTACAGCAGTGCCATCTGAAACCATATTCTAGCCAGCGGTCACCTCTCGGCAGTGGGCGGCATACCCTCCGAGTGTATTTCTGCCATGAAAAAGCTTCTCACAAAAAATGCATTCGCCGTTCGGAGCCGGCATAAAACTGTAGGTCCACCCAATTATGTGACTATTTTCATTTATCGGGTCATGCAATTTACAGTTAGCCACTAGATGATCTTTCGTGGAACTCATGGTGAAAGTGGGAAAACTGTTGGTGCAGATAACAAAAGGACGAACATGTCATAAATTTTCTGGAACATAAGCAAAGTGTCCTACGTGGCTATCACACTTGTGGTGTGTATGCGAGAACGGCGGCTACGAGATATGCTAGTAGCAGTACAAGAACTCTTATTTAGACACAATTCGTATGATTTTTGGTTTTTTGTTGTTCTTGGAAGCAGTTAAAGTGTTAGGCTTGGGCGTATTGGCTGGCTTCAAAGATTATGTACGTACATATGTGCTGCCAAACAAATATAAACATAATAAATAAAAGATAGACTATCTATTGCCGATAGATGAAGGTTTAGAGCAGCGACAGGCAAAGCTGTCCCGCACGGGCAAATGAGTTCATACACGCATTCTTACGCTCTTCAAATCAGTCGTTGTTCAGACAGCGAATCAGTGATGCCAAGTGTAGGGAAAAGAGGCTACATGTAGGGAAATTCGACCTCAAATTTGCAGTGTAGAGAAAAAAGGACAGATTTTCAAATATTAGCTAAATGTAGGGAATTTTTGAAGTTAAAAATTTTCGTTTCCTTTGCAACGAATTATTTTTTCTAAGAACCTAAAATTTTTTAATAACTACAATTAAAATGTTTCTGCATGCTTGAATGCAATATTTCATAACACCAGCGCCAACTGTAGCGCTAGCGCACGGCTCTGGCGCAATAACACCTTTAGCGCAATTGACATGGAATAATCGATAAATAACACTCGTTCGCTTCTTACCGTCTGATATCCCCGTTTTATTTCTTTTGGCGCAATTCTGATTACATACACGTGGTCACAATAATTGTGCCACAATTAAATTTAGTTTTAAAAATCATTTGCATATATTTGTTAAAATATGCTGGAGTCTTCGTTTAGCTGCATCTTCATTATGGAATACGAGGGTCGGCTCCACCCTATTAAACAGAAAAATTCCGGGTCCGAGCGCATTATATCGAAATTTCCCCTTACCATTTACCATGGGTAACAAAAATAATTATACTATATGCTCATTAATATGTTATTTAATTTTTTTATTATATATTTCTCTCTTATTTACAGATAATGTCAGTTTTGTCTTCTTTCTTTGTGAAAGTAAAATATCAATACCCTTTCGTATTAAGGATGGTTCGGTGTTGGCGTTAGCATACATACATAATTGTGACGGTGTCGTATACGCTGTGTATTATTGGCGTTGTGGTGGCCCAATTTTACACTAGCGCTATATTGGAGCCGGTGCTAGAGTTGGCGCTATATTAAGTTGGCGCATATTCCAAATCGGAGTTAGCGCAATAGCGCTAGAGTTGGCGCTAGCACAATTGCGCCGCGCAGCGCAGTGTTACCCATGCCTAATATTTCATAATTGTACTTTATTCTGATCTGGCAATATATTCTTTTACCTGCTTACAGGGCCCCGGAGCAAAATTTTAGTTTCGTCAGCTTCACTCACACAAAAACCCCTAGTGAAATTCAGGGTGTTATGCGTTTCCGTACCCATTAGATGGTTTGCAATTAGGGGTAACCGACACTTTTTCAAGCCAAAAAGCCGTTAATACATGAAATTTATTTGGAGTCAACTAAAATATTTTATAAGCTGACTCAGAATTTTATTAAAAAAAACGTAATAAGGATTGATTAAGTCACGTGGCTTTTTGAATAAAAACTTTATTTGCATCAATTGTGTGTGTGTTTAGTTCAATATAGAGAAAATACGGCGTAGGGAAATATGTAGGGAAAAATTTTGTTAGCGTAGGGAAAAATAGGGAATTTTTTGGCATGCCGTAGGGATTTTTGGTCCAAGAATATTGGCATCACTGCAGCGAATAAGCAACACACGCAACGGCTGTGTTGATTTGTTGTGCACATACACAATTGAAATTTATTTGACGATATATTTCGTACATTTTTCTGTTTTTTTTTTATCATTGCACATGTATGGTATGTGCCAGTGCTGTGAAGCAATGAATAATACTTGGTATTGTACCTCGTCTAAGTGCAATTACTTGATAATTAAAATGTTCAGGTACAATTACTTTTTACTGCTAATTGGTAATTAATTACATTTTAAATTACTTCATCAATTACCATTAACTCTTTCCAATAACGTGGAGTATAATCATCCGATGGTGGCCGCAAAACACCAAAACAATTTTTCTAATTAGTAAAAATCCAATTATTGGGTTTTTTAAGAGCAGCGGTCACCTCTCGGCAGTGGGCGGCATACCCTACGAGAGTATTTCTGCCATGAAAAAGCTTCTCACAAAAAATGCATTCGCTGTTCGGAGCCGGCATAAAACTGTAGGTCCACCCAATTAGTAGGAAAAACAAAAAAGGAGCACACCTCGAATTGGGAGAGGAGCTCGGCCATAAAACTCATCAGAGTTATAATAGCGCCATTGTATTATTATTATTATTATTATTATTATTATTATTATTATTATTATTATTATTATTATTATTATTATTATTATTATTATTATTATAATCATCCGACACTAAATATTACAACCAACAAATCAGGAAAATTCGTTCATGAGAACTCTTTTTTAATATATCTATATTAAGGTGGGTTTCTTGTAGTAACTGCTTTTGTTTTTTAAATTTAAAATAATTGAAAGTGATAAAGAATTGAAAAATGTATGTATGTACTGAATATCAATTACCAATAAAATACTCTTATGCTTGGTAATTGGTTTTTTCAATTACTGAGTATTCGTAAAGGTAATAATACTTTTACTTGCTTTTTCCAGCTCTGGTATGTACTACATCAATAATAATTTTGTACCTAAAACTAAACAAAATCCTTAAATTTTTCAAGAAAAAAAGTTTAATTTTCCCACATATGTTAAATTTATTGCATATAATTTGCGCTTACCCCAGTGTAGCGCAAATCTCTCTCCTCTCACTAATACAATCTCACATAAACTCTTGCCGTACCCTGGTTTAGAGCAGTGATAGGCGTTTCATAGATCAATTGATCGCGCTCAAATCACACAGACACGTTATGCTCTTTCTTTTGTAAACGATTTAGTCGTCGCTCAGCAAGTGGCGTAGCAACATCGTGGGTGAATGTCGCTTGTTTGCGCATATTTATATACGTAAAAGCATAATTACTTATACATATGTTCGCATGCTTGTCGTTTTTATAACCGACCGCATTCATTGAGGGCCAGCAAGCGACTAAACGAAAACGAACCAATTGACTTGGGCGATGACGGCGCTCTCACTAATACTGGTACTTTCGACAAAAAATTTTTGGCACAAAGTTATAATACCATTTCATTCTCATGAAAGGTATAAAAACTTGCTAATTTTTTTAACATTGTTAACAACGAAATAGTCGTCAATGGTTTTTGGCCTATAAAGCCTGGTCCATGAAGCATGGACTTTGACCCCTATGCGACAGCCCTTAACCATCTCCGATCGGGACCTAAATTTATATGTGATATCTCTGACTGTACTGTTACCGATGTAGAAGGTAAGACCGCAGAAAATCGCTAATTTGATTTTTTTAAGGACCACCCTAATATACATATGTATGTAGATATATTCATATGTAAATAGCCAATATAGCATTATAATTTGGTATGCGTAGCTTTGAAGTTCGAAATTCATTTGACCGTATCAAAGTATAAGTAGAAGAAATACTTGGCTGGGTCGCACAATGGACTACAGGGGCCTCTCAACTAATTTTTTGCAAAATTTTGCAGATCATTGTTGTAAATTGAGAATATCGAAGCGTAAGAAAATGCCAAGTGAATAACTTGCAAATCGACACCAGGCATACGGTATTGTGGCCACCTTCTTTTTATTTCCCTTTGGTCCTTTGTCCATTTAAGTTAAGCCAAAAATAGACAACAACAAAAGTGATAGAAATAAAACTTGCTGCACGTCCTTAGATACACTTATGTACATGCTTATTGACCCGCGATGGTGTCTTTGCGCACCCGAGAATTGATGGATTCGTTTCTGACGCAGTGATGGGGATTATGGTGGTCGGAAGTCAAATTGGATTGCATAACATTAATTTACACTTGTTCAACAAATATGCTTGCAAGTGTAACACCTTGGAATTCATTCAACTCAATTTGAAAAGGATAATTTATGCGCTTCTTTTCTTATTGGTTTTTGTGCTTCTTGCATAAAGAATGTTGCGAATAAGAAAACCTTAGATACTTTTTGATGATGGATGTTTCCTCTTCCCCCCTAGAACTAACTTTTGGCACAAGTAACAGGGACATTGGTAAACTAAACATTTGTACATACCTACTCTAATTTTGCGTGCCTTAAAAGATTAATGGTATTTTTCGTAAATTTTATTGCATTCGGGCCAATGATAATGTGAGTAAAACAGCACTGTAAATTGCTTCAATTTTTGAACGTTGGGAAGTACATATGTATGCTTCAAGTTTCAATAATCTAAATTGCATATCACATATATGTATGTCCCACTATAGACGTAGGTACATACGAGATCAAAGCCACAGTGGAGAAAACTGAATTGTCCTAAACTGGATTGGCTGGGGAGACTCCTCGATCGACTTACTAACACCAAAAGATCAGGATAATTACACAATTCTTGCAGTTTGGAGTCACTGAGGTATACTACTCTAAAGTTTCAGCAATCGCAATGAAATTTCCCGCGCAAATAGGACCTGCAACACGACGCGACAAGAAGTTTTTCCCAAAAGAACCACCATTATTACAGCAGTGCCATCTGAAACCATATTCTAGCCAGCGGTCACCTCTCGGCAGTGGGCGGCATACCCTCCGAGTGTATTTCTGCCATGAAAAAGCTTCTCACAAAAAATTCATTCGCCGTTCGGAGCCGGCATAAAACTGTAGGTCCACCCAATTAGTAGGAAAAACAAAAGGACCACACCTCGAATTGGGAGAGAAGCTCGGCCATAAAACTCGTCAGAATTATAATAGCGCCATTGTATTATTATAATTAAGTCTTAAATGCATCGAAGAAATACCAGAAAGCGTTTCTCGTACACTGAAAGAGCATTCAAAGGAATTCACACTAATAATTCCGCTTGTCTTATTAATTTTTCTTTTAGATAATTGCATTTCAAGTAATTAAAGTGGTGCCTACATTCTTACTTACAACGATTAGCAAAGAATTTAAGCGCAAAGTATTTATTGAGTTCTATTTAATAATTATAGTACTGATATGAATATGCTGGCTGACAACAAGAACAACTACTAGATATACAAGTCAAGCAAAAATCGATATTTTAACTTTAAGCGCCCACAAACAAGCGTTCCTTTACAAAAAACCCTAAAAGCCCGTCTCCACATAACTTGATTCACCAGAGAAACATGTAGCAAAATATCTCGCTCAATAACCCGTCTCCACGTGGCTAATCGTGATTCAGTTTGACATTTCTCTTTCTTGTTCTTCTTAAATGTTTGTATGTTTGCTTATTTTTGCGTCTTTGTTTTGGTCTGTGTGAGATTTCGATAGATTTCGATAGATTTTCGATACAAAATTAGAGAAGACATCGATATCATCGAGGTTGGCAAGATGATTCAGAATGAAACAGTGTTTCAATCTTCACTCGCTCTCAAAAATTTGTATGGAAATTGGCGAGTTTCGGCACTGGTTTCCGTGTCGAAACAAGATTGAGAGAGAAAATGCAGAAAAAAAGAGCGAAACACGTTATGTGGAGACATGGTATAAAAGAAAGTGATTTCATTAATATGCACGTGTCGAATACTGCAGATGTGAGTTAATGTGAACATTCACACATATCAATTAAAGGGCTACGAAATGAGAAAAAATAAATAATTTGCCCCTTTAAGCTCAAATTAGTTATGCAGTAACAGTATCGTTATAAAACGGCTGATCAACCAACCTTATGGGAAACAATGTATTTGATTAGTAATTCGATAACCGTATCGCTAGTCGTAACGCTATCGGTAACAACCAATTGATTTTTGGTTTTGCGCCGTAGCGCTGATCAACTGATCGATTGTCTGTTTCATTTTTATCACATTCTTGCGGGCTTTTTAGATGCATTGGCAATTTGTACATAGATTCTTTGATTTTGTAAATGTAAAATGAACGGTGAAAAATTAATAGAAGTTCTCGCGGGCTTTTTAGATGCATTGTAGATGCATTTGATTCTTTGATTTTGTAAATTGAAATGAACGACGAAAAATTAATAGAACTGATGGGTAGCTTCATATACGACAAAAGCAATAAAGATTTCAAGGATGCAGGTAGAAAGAGCCGTGCGTGGGCACAAATTGCCAAAGATTTGGGAGTAGATGGTAAGTATGCAAATATACATACATATATATGCAAGTATGTATTTACAATTAAAAATTTATATTTTCCGAAATAGAAAATATAGCCTCAAATCGTTGGGGTATGTATTTGCTTTTTTCACGCGTAATTTTCTCAGTATTTAAAAAAAATTGAATTATTTCCATCAGTTCTGTTATATTTTATTTTTTTTTAATGTTTGTACAGAATTAATCTCCGTATCAATAAACCATGTAAGTTGTAATAAAGTTTTTTACTTTTATTTGAATAAATGTTTGAAAACAAATTATGATGGTTTTTCGAAATTTTAAATGCACAGGAGCTAATAGCGGATAAAAATGGCGTTTGGGAAACAATTTAAGTATGTACTTAAACCTTTAAATTTTTCATTTGTTAGAACTTAAAAAACTTAAATTTTAGCATAATTTGTGCACACATTTTACAATCGTGTAAGAAAATTCAGGTGTAAATTGCAAAGGAGGGTTTTACGTAAAAAATGACTATGTTAAATCAAATAATACAATATTCCTTATTATACAAATATTTTTTGAATTACAAAATTATTTTTTGAATTATCGATGTTTTATTTATATATGTAATTTAGCGAAATGAAGGCTTGTTTTTTCGGAACAAAGTCTCCCTTCAAACATTGGCCGACGCAATGGAAACTGTAAAGATGTTTTGGGTTAATGGGCTACCCCTTTCCGCGAAAACTCTCTTGGGAACAAGCCGTGAAAAAGTAGATATTTTAACAATCTCTGGGGGAGAATTACTCTATTTCGGAATTCAATTCCATTCTAAATCGAAAGATTTTCCACATTTAATGAGCCTTGATACAATTTATATTAATGTGGGTATTCACATGCAACTCTCCAGCTCGTGCCTTCGTTATAATAGTCATATCCCATACTGTGGAAAAATGATAGCATAATGACTTCAGCCAGAGAAGATTTTGTTGGTTTAGCACTGAAGATAACCGGCGCAAAAGTTTGCTGAAATCTGCAAATATTGGGATAGTTTCACAATTTCCTTGGGAACCTATGCATTTGATATAATTGGGTATAGGTAGGCTGACCATAAATATGAATCGAAAATGAGGGACAAAATTTCAAATGATATAAGTACGAACATATATGTATTTATGAAACTTGAAATCGTAAAAAATATTTATTCATCAAATAATAGGCTTACAAACATATGTAATTCACATTCTCTTCAGACTTTTTGTTTTAACAAAAATAAACAAATTTGTAAGTTTAATTATAGGTACATATCTACAATAAAGCAAGCATAATGCTACGATAAAAAATAATTTGGTAACTTAGATTAATGTCCACAAATCAATTTTAATACGATTTACCAATTTCTTTCAAATTAATTTGCCACACAGCAGCCACAAAAATTACATTCCAACAAACATATAGTCAATGAGGATGGTAGTTATTATCAATAACTACTTAAATTCTGATGAGAAAAAGGGCTGCCACCTCAACCTTTTTAATATAAAACAGATTTTAAACAAAAAGGGGAATATTCATAGTCAAAATAAAATATTGATTTTAACTAACTTAAAATCAGCTTTTATCAAGACTATGAATATGCCCCAAAATAAATAAATGAGGGACAAATGAGGGATACTAGGAAAAAAACAGAACATTTTGAGGTTTTCCGAAAAAACAAAAATACGAGGGACAGACGTCTGAAAAACAGAACGGTCCCTCAAAAAACAGAACGGATGGTCAGCCTAGGTATAGGTAATTAAAAAAAACTGATCGAATTGTTCGTTAATAGGAGAAGCGACTTTCTGTAACAAAATCGCAAAAATTGTGAATCAAATTGACGTCACATTAATACGTTCCACTCTATCACTGTCTCCATCTAAAAGGCAGATGAGAATCTATCGTGCACCTTAACGTTAATTTTTTATCAATAATCTAAAAAAAAATGTGGTTTCAATTGAACTTTGAAAATTTTTAACGCTAAATGCTTAACAAAAAAATTATTCTGATAATTATCAAAAAGAATTTCGTTCCGTTGATTACACTGGTCGACAAGTTTTTGTTACAGAAATAATTCTACTTTTCTAAAGGATTTCGGTGCGCTGAATCCGAATCTGAACTCAGATTCATTAAAAGACGAAAACGAATCTAATAAACTATATGTATTGTATATCTAGCAATTTATAAACTTTAGAGATTTTCATACATTTGTACCCGTTCGGGATGAAAGCGATTAATCCACATTTGTACCCATTCGGGTATACAAACTGAACAATTAGTCTCTTCATAGGAAATGCTCGAACAAATGCGATCAATTCAAACACTCCATATTAAAGGCATGTAAAGTTGTATTAGTTCCAAGCTTCCTTTGCGATTGATCCCGGACACATCCCGGATTAACTGCTAATCGCATTTTTTGCAGGGTACTCTGAAAAAAATACCCGTAGTTAAACCAAAAACTTTCGGCTGTTGAATCTCCGTCTTTGATTCAACAGCAAAAGTATTTGTTTTTACAGCAAAGTTTTTGATCCAACAATTTATTCAAAAACGGGCGTTGTTGATTCAAAAACTTGCTTGCCTTTAAAAATTTTTTGTGAGAAAATATTTTTTTGTGAGAAAACCAACAAAAAAAATAATGATGGAGAGAAGATGAATAGAAAAATCCAAAAAAAAGTTTATTTTTAGCAACAATTTTCTCTCCGTTGTTGATTTAAAGGCAAAAGTATTTGACCCAACAGTTTCCGTTGTAAACAAAACTAATGAGAACAAATTT
This sequence comes from Urophora cardui, assembly GCA_960531455.1. Lineage (NCBI taxonomy): Eukaryota > Metazoa > Arthropoda > Insecta > Diptera > Tephritidae > Urophora > Urophora cardui. The sequence continues at coordinate 60,448,097 of OY482673.1, forward strand.
TTTTAAATTTTGTTTTTCAATGATTCAAATAATTCATGGATTCCTTTTTAGGAAATGGAAGTATAAATAGGTTACTACAATTCAATTTAATGTTGAATGTTCCACTATGTGCTGATTGGATAGAATTTCAGGTTGATGTCATGGTTCGAATCCGGAGGAGAATATAAAATAAAGAAGAAAAATCAGAATAAGAAATAAAGATAGCAACCAGTGAATGATAAGAAGGAGAGAAGAATAGGAGAACAAGCGGAGGCTACATATTTGCAGTTGGGACCCGGGCGGAGAGAAGAGGAAGAGTAAACTGCAAACAAAAATTTATTTTTAGGTGAAAATTTTTCCCAACAATCTCCGTTATTGACTTAAATCAACAACGCTCGCACCTTTGAAACAACAACGGAGCGTTGTTGGGCACATTTCAACTGCGGAAAGTAGTTGATTTAACAGCGAAAGTCTTTAGATTTACAACGTTTTTTTTTCAGAGTATGCATGTGCATTAGGGTGCTCCCCAAATTATGAAGACAAATTATATATCACATTTCCCCTCCTATGTAGGTCGATGCTAATTTAGTCGAAGATACCACATATAAATTTTTGTCCCGATGGGAAACGGTTAAGTGCTCTCGCACTGGGGTCAAAGTTTCCAAAACGCTATGGAAACTGAAAAACTTAAATTGAATTTTTTGTAGATATATCTAATACTCAAAATCGATAGTCCTGCACGAAAGGGCACCAAATATAAATTTTGGTCTCGATCGGAGAGGTTAAGGGGTGTCGCACAGGGATCAAAGTCCATATTACCATGTGCGACCCCTGTGCGACACCCTTAACCGACTCCAGTTGCCAGTTTATCTTTGGTATCCTTGTGTACCGCTGTGGTGCAGTGGGTAGAGTGCTCGCCTGCTATGCCAGAGGTCTCGGGTTCAAACCACGGTCCGAGCAAAACACCAAAAAATTTTTCTAATTAGTAAAAATCCAAATATGTGGTTTTTTAAGAGCAGCGGTCACCTCTCGGCAGTGGGCGGCATACCCTCCGAGAGTATTTCTGCCATGAAAAAGCTTCTCACAAAAAATGCATTCGCCGTTCGGAGCCGGCATAAAACTGTAGGTCCACCCAATTAGAAGGAAAAACAAAAAGGAGCACATCACGAATTGGGAGAGAAGCTCGACCATAAAACTCGTCAGAGTTATAATAGCGCCATTGTATTATAATATATAATTATTATCCTCGTGTACACGACTATAGATTTTGGGCATTAAATGTAAAAAAAAAATTATGAAATTGTTTGGTCCTTACCTTGGTATGAATTTTGGCCTCTGTGCGACACCGCTTAATCGTCTCCGACCGCAACCAAAATTTATATTTAATATCTCTGAGTTCAGGACTATTGATTCCGGGCATTAGATATAAGAACAATTAATTTAATTTTTTTAATCACCATATATGTATGTATGTAGTTTTCTGAACTTTGACCACTGTGCAACACCCTTTAACCGTCTCCGATCGGGACCAAAATTTATATGATATATCTTTGATTGTGCTGTTACCGATCTAGGGGATGAGGCCGAAGAAAATCGCTAAATTGATTTTTTAATACCCACCCTAATGTGCATAGACTTGCGCCAAGTTGTAGACAAGTTTGTAATTTCTCATAAAAGAAATGTCTCTGCGTTTAGGAAAAAATATGTATGTATGAAGAATTAAATTCATAAACTTCATTCATGATGCGTGTCACGTGCGCGTAAATGTACGCAGTGCGACTATACGACATTCGCATCTACATGTGTAGGTATGTATGTATTTACATACATATAATATATATATATAATCATATTATGACATTCATTTGTACATATGTATAACCATCTGCAGATCCACCTATTCATTCGTCTATAAAGCTGCCGGGCGAGCCAGAGTCAGAGATGAAAAAGGAGCAAAAACCCATTACAAACGTCCGTCGACTACTGCCCACATTCGCGTATTCTTCTCCGCTAAATCGTTGGCGGGGTGCGGTTGGAGGTAAAATTATCCGAATGAGATTTAATATCTGCTGCTGCTGGAGCAAATAAAACATTCAACAAATTTTTAAAGCAGTCATTTTATCTTGTAGGATGCTGAATATACACGCAAAAGTATGTACTTTTAAACGTGTACGTAACATACGCATATATATACGTTTTTGCATATAAACCCCCCAAAAAAACATAGAAGACAGCTCACGAATACACGCAATTAGAACATACACAGATATTTACAAACAATGATCTTTCAACCCGTAATACATACGTATGCAAGTACATAAATTCCTTCAGCTCAGGCCATCATCCCGCCACACTAACTAATCATACTTTACCACCAAGTCAGCCAAACTAAGCACTTCAATTATTTATGATGAAAGTGAATTGCACTTTTGCCAAAATAATAATTTAGAAAAGAATAGAAAAAAACAAATAAAAAAGAATCCAGTAGTAGGTAAGTAGCACAAGTTACTTAAAGCTCGTGTGTTCCATTTTATTGTCATTTTACCGTCGACGGTACGCGCGTTGCTCGTTAGACGCATTGCCCCATAAATTTCCCCTTATAATGCTAAAACAGAGAAGAATATAACAATATGCCCTCATACGTACCACATGCATATACATACATACGTATATACATGTATGTATATATTATATCTAGTGCATATATTCATATGATATGCAACTTAATCGCCGGTAGAGTGCTTTATTACCAAAACTGCCATTCTGCCAGCCCCACGAGTCCTCAATTATTCATATGAAAATCTTCTTACATTTCTTCTATTTGGCATGGAGTTGGGCAAACGACATTGCCAAGAACTACAAGGCTATGGGCATAAAAATCTATGGTTAGTACATACATGCATACTTATGTACATATGTAAAATTCATGGCAGATTCCTCCTTCATGAATCCCCATATTATTTTCGCTCCTCTCTCGAAAGCATTAAGCTATAATTTAATTGAATAAGAAGTGTTTTTAGATAGAATTGTATGAGAAGAAGAATAAACTCAGTACCAATCAAGGTAAATTTTCAAACTTGTACTGCTGCAGAAACCAAACCCTCTTTCGAATTAAATATTAAAGACTAAGTCCATTCTACTGTCACCTATTTCAAAAAGACCTGCAAGGGGATATTTGGTACATGAATTAAACATCTAAAAAGGTATTGTAGTGTGGCTCAACTCATACAAACTTTATATTGAGCGTTCTTTCGCTTTGCTAAAGAGGCTAAAGATTCACGAATGCAACGAGTAGAGTTCCTTTGGAGAGGCTCCTATTTCGAAAGACGAAAAGGGTGGTCGAAAATGGCGACTGCGATAAGACAAGGTAGACAAGAAGAATGCTCAAAAAATATCCCCAAAAGGACGGCGGATGATTGAAGGTTCCACTTACGAGGACTAATAAGTACCAGCCTGAACGATAATACCCAACAAACACTGATGTTAGTTATCGATTTGAGAATGACTCGAGAACTAGCCTCATTCTCAAACCTCTAACGTTAGAGGACGACTCGAAAATCTATCGAGAATCATAGCGTTCTCAAACAAAAGGGTACCTAATTCTCAAATCGAGAAAATTATAATTCTCGAATCGAATTCTAATGTAGTTCTCTAGTGAGATTCTAATCAGAATTTGCAAATACTTCCAATTGAAATGAAAAACAAAGCTTTGTATCATTTTACATGATTTTTTCATTGTTTAGATTTTATTAACGCAATATGTGCCTAAATTGCATATGATTATATATATTGACATGTATATGTTTACCACATTTATAAGAACTGAAATTTAAACAAAATTCAGTCTTATTATTTAAATTAAAGGTACTTCTTGTACTTTTTAATGGAAAATATTGTACTACGGTAATATTAACTTTACCATTTTTTAGTATCTAATTTCAATATATGTATGTATATTCAATATATCACAGAAATATATTGAGAATTGATAAAAGGCGTGAGATTTGGCTCCTTCTCTAATCACTCGCTAATCGAATTCTAGTGTAGTTTTCAACCCTAGTTATCGATTTGAGAATATATAGAGAATTACACTAGTTATCTAAGGTAATCTCGACAAAATCTCTAATGTTAGAGAGTGTGTTTGCTGGGTAGCCGTATTCGTTTGGGAAAGAGTTATGGCGTTTTCTTTTCTGACAAAAAATGTTGCCCTTTAATATCTCAATTATCGAATTACGTAACATGACTTTCTATAAAATGGCTGAATTTGTAGTTAATGATGCCCTCTTACTTAGTCAGAGGACAACATTCGTTGAAATCACCACACAAGCTTACAAAATGGCTAAGAAAATCAAACAGGGCAACATTTTTTCGAGAAAAGAAAACGGCATTAGAGACTTGCGAAAAAAACAACCACTGCACATTGGTCCCAATTCCATTTTTTTGGCATAAATTCAACGAATAGAGCTACGCAGTTGAAAGTTGACAAATCCTATAGCAATGGCATATGGAAGAAAAATAGCAAATATCTGATCAATCAGACCACGCCCACCGTGGCTGCCAGTAGGGTGGCCCTTCCAGGTATGAGAAAAATTTCCTTTTGAGATACTATATCGCAAAAGGTGTCAAAATTAGCGTAATTGAATACAGAGTTCTATATATTTAAGCTGGGTATCCACATCATAAGAAATTGCTCAAGAAAAAATTGGCATTTATTTCTTAAGTAATTTTGACGTTTCATTTTTTCTTGAAGAAATATATACAATCATTGGCGCACCCAAGGGGGGGTTTTGGGGTTAACCCCCCCCCCCCCAAAATTTGACAGCACACCATAAAAAAAAATAATTTTATAAAAGATGGTACATGCATAAATATTTGTGTAAATACATGTTGTAAAATCTATGAATATTCGTGGATGTACATTGCCAATGTTTGTCAACATCTACTGATTATGTTTATAAACAAGCAGTGTGGACATTTCCCTAAAAGTATGCTGTGTATATTCGCTGAGGTTTGTTTTAATTTAAAATAATTCACCAACGCACACTGGTCACATTTGTATGGAGAGTGGGACAAAACTCAGTTTCTTGAAAACGGATGGACCTACCGAAACCAAATTTTGCACATTGGTGTCCCACTAAACGACTCATCTTTCAGAAAAATTAAAAACATATATGTTGTAATCCACGCCCACCACTAACGCTAGTTTACAGCAAAAAAAAAACAAGAAAACCAGGAATGGACGAGGATAGGAATTGAGATAACGATAATTTTGTGTTTTTTTGCTATCACTTCATTCAAAAATTATTTTCGCTGGAGTTACAAATGCGATAAACACAAGCAGTATCTCGTTCGAAAGGCAATTAAAATACGCTTCAAATGACATACAATTTGTAGTAGTCTAATATAAACTCACTGAGCGATAGCTGGTCCAAATTTTGTGCATGTTTTGCAATTTTTGAAAAAATTTTGATTTTCAAATTTTTTTTGCAAAAAATTTTAAAAATCAGGAAAGTTTTATTCTTTTAAAATTTACTCATTTAATTGCAAATACTTTAAGCGTAACATCAGAGAGATCCGATGAATACTTTATTTTTGGCGGTTTTTTTCTTGCGAAACAAAAAGGATATTTTGGATGAAAAACTTGGTTAGGTGACTTAACTATGTGAAAATGACCTTATAAGTCAAAAGGACATTAGAAGGATATATAGAGCTTCCAAAGACTAAACTAATGATATTTGAATTTGAAAAATGCGATGTCAACACAGTTACAATTAACAAAAATATTTCCGCGATATTTCGCGGGATAAAAAAAAATTGTATGGAGAGTGGGAAAAAACTCAATTACTCAGATTTTATCGAAAACAGTCGACGTACATATGTACAAAAATACGTAAAAGGAGCATCTTGGGCAACAATATTTTTTATAGACTAGCTACATTTAATATGATATTTTAAGAAAAAGGGAAAAAATGTATAAACAGGCTTCTCAAGAGAAGACGTGGAACAACTCAAATCTGCTTATAAGACCTGGTCCAGAATGGTCCTTAGTTGTTAAAAGTTTAAATGAAAATGCTAATGCTTGAAAATTATGCTCATAGAAAAACTAAGATTTCTTCATCTTGTATTTTGATAAAAATAAATTGTTCTCACTGTTTTCTTTAGCTAAATCATGAAACATACCTTTTTCTTACGTTTCCATAGTTATGCGCATTTTTTTGCACTCAAACTTGAAATCTCGCAAAAATCATTATATGTACTCTTATTTACACAAACTTTTTCCAGAAAAAATTTTGTTTTCAAAAGTGTTGACTTTAAATGAGCCAAAGTAACATTTAATGGTGTCTATTGCGTATAGAAGGAGGTTTTCCATAAAATTCAATATATTTCTCACGGAAATGCATGACAGAAATTTCTTTTTGAAACACCAACATTTTTTACTTTTATGTATGGGGCTGACCAGTGTGCAACGATGTGGACTTAACGAATATTTAATTCACCATAATCCAATTCGTTCCACCAAAGCTACAATGTAGCTGCTACATGACGAAAAATATGAATTCAGTTGCAATCATGACACAATAACACAGGTGACCTTTCCTTTTTAGTTTTAGTTTAAATACAGAGAAAATGAATTGAGCTTTAAAAGATGCCTTTGTTTAATATGTGCATACGTAGGTCCACTCCCCAAACATACATAGATTTAAGTAAAAATTGTCTCGACGAGTTTTGAGTATATTTTTTTAATTTTCCGTTGGATTTTGAAAACCCCCCCCAAAATATTTTTCTGTGTGCGCCACTGTATACAATCGTATATATTTCTTGGCAAAACCAGCGTTGCCAACCCCATTTTTCGTCAAAATTTGTAATAGATTTTCTTGTGAAGTGGATACTGCCTAAAGAAAATTTGACACAAGAAAATTTCTTGACCATTTCTTAAGCATTTTTTTATATGGAGTTTTAGCATTTCTTGTGATGTGGATACCCTGTATGTTAAGGTAAATTTCAAATAAATAAGCGAATTTAAATTTCGAAAAAATTAGCCACTCATAGGTTGTGTCGAAATACTTTTTTGAGGGTTTGCTCAACGCAAGACCCGTTAAAACTTGCGTGTTTCATAGCAGATTACGAAATAGTATAATAAGTAACGTCCGCAACTCACTTTTTGTGGTTAAGAATTGTGTAGTTATATAACTTTTTGTCTACGAAACACAAAAATTATACTTATATATATTATAGCACTTCAAAGCTACCCTAATACACTTAGAAACAAGGAAAAACTTGGTAAGAGTAAATTCTACTTACTTTTTCCTACGTTATCCATAAAAATGTGCACTTGTTTTCAATCAAGCTTAATCTTCCAATATTAAAAAGTTCACAGCAAAAAAATACGAAAAAACTTTAATATTGTTACGTATTTGTCGATAGCTCGATTATTTCTATAGGGTTCGTATCGCTGAATTGTTAAATAAAAGTCTTTATTTACTTCTTAATTCACACTGCTTTATTTCACGACTAAAAAGTCTACACTTGTTTTACTTCACTTGATGTTAACACTTCTACGGTTAAATTACGACTGACTCTGGAGCGCCTGCTCGCCGCCTTATATAGTCTGTCAAACGCAATCTGGAAAATTCTGGCAACACTGGAAATTATCTGGTATCTTCTTCTAGTTCTGGCACTTTCCCTAGATGTGTGTTCAATCATTTTAGTGATGTAAGTGGAGAACCGATTATATTCGCCACACTGCCCTCCACCTAAGTCTGATCGTCCCGATCTGACACATTACTTGTCCCAAATGCTGCTAGCCTTTCCAGATGAACCACTTTCATTTTATTCCTTGGTCTTCCAATCGTTTGTATGCGATACACAACATCGTTGAGCCGTTTAATCACTTTCTAGGGCCCTTCCCAAGTACACTGCAATTTCGGGGACAAACCTTTCTTTCGCTGCGGGTTGTATAGCAAAACTAGATCTCCCTCAACAAAACCTTCTGAGTTCATTGCCTTGTCGTATCTGGCCTTCATCTTGTCACTCATGATCTTTGTTCGCTGTCTTACAAGTTCATGTATTTCTCTCATTTCCTCTTCCAGAACGTTGTTAGATTGTCTGGCATTTATTCCCGCATCAGCACTTATCCCAAATTTCAAGTCAGCTGGCAGTCGAAGATCACTACCAAAGATTACTTTTGCAGGAGTCTGACCTGTTGTATCGTGTACGGCCGATCGATATGCCATCAGGAACAGAGGAATATGAGTGTCCCAATCTCTCTGGAACTTGTCCACCACTTTTCGTAAATGTTCCTCTAATGTTCTGTTAAATCTTTCTACCATGCCGTCTGATTGTGGATGCAACGCAGTTGTTCGGGTTTTCCTAATACCCAGTGTTTTGCACAGCTCCTGAAACACAACTGATTCGAAGTTCCTTCCTTGGTCAGAATGTAGCTCTATAGGTGCACCATATCTCGCCACCCAATTGTTGGTGAATACTTCGGCTATAGTTTCTGCTTCTTGATTTGGAATCGGGTACACCTCCGGCCATTTGCTGAAGTAATCCATGACTACCAGTACATATTTGTTTCCAAGTTTGCTAGTAGGAAATGGCCCAGCTACATCCATGGCAATTCTCTCAAATGGTGCTCCTGAGTTGTATTGTCATCAGCCCATGACTCCTGGATTTGGGACCCTTAGCCTTTATGCACACGTCGCAGTTCGCAATCCACTCAACAACTGTCTGACGGCAGCCGACCCAATAAAACCTCTTCTTGATTTTCTCTACCGTCTTTGTTACTCCAAGATGACCTCCCCTTGGACCATTGTGTAGTTCATTTAGCACATCCGGTATTCTTTTCCTTGGAACAACTATCAATGTTTTAGAACTTTGACCATCTTCACTCTCCCAAACACGATGTAGGCAACCATTTACCAATTGCAAACTATTCCACTGTGCCCAATATGATTTGGCAACAGGACTCTCTGCTGACATTTCTTCTTTTGATGGTCGTTCATTTTGCTCCAAACCAATCATTACACGTGCCAGATCTGGATCTTCTAGCTGACACTTCCTTAGTTGTTCCACATCCCATTCGTCTGTGGATGTTATTGTCATTCGCCGAACATTTACGATGACTTCCTTTCGCTCAGCTCTGGAGGAATTCTTTTGTTCGCGGTTACATGGTTTTCGCAATATTGCATCAGTATTTCCTTGTATGGTTCCTTTTTTGCGACCTATTGATCTGGACATCTGCTCATGCCCGTCAGCCTTGCGCTTTCGCTCGTCCACAGTGCTGAAATTACTGGAGCCCTTGCTACAATGACGTGCTATATGTCCTGTTTTCCTGCACCTGAAGCATCTCACAGCTCTATTACTCTTTTTCTGCAATTCATTCAACACCTCCAATATCTTAGTTAGCAAGTCTGACGCATCCACTTCCACCCGATGAGCCTTGTAAGTGGGCTTGCTCAACAGAGATGCTGTTTCCTGCATCAAGGCATATGAGACCGTTTCAGCGAAAGTTTCCTTTGGATTTGCATAGGTAGCCCGCTTCGTTTCAATATCTCGTATTCCATTGATGAAGCTTTGAATTTTCATTCTTTCGATGAATTCTTGAGGTGCTCCTGCGTTTGCCAAATGAGCTAGCCTCTCAATCTCAGAAGAAAATTCTTGTAACGTCTCATTTGGTTTCTGGAAGCGATTCTGCAACTCCATTTGGTATATCTGCTTCCTGTGCTCGCTACCATAACGTCTTTCAATGGCACCCATAATTGCGTCATAGCTGTTCCTTTCGCCCTCGCTAACAGTCTGTAATATTTCTGCTGCAGGTCCTTTCAATGCTACGAACAGGGCAGCGACTTTGTCCTCCGCACTCCAATTATTTACAACTGCCGTTTTCTCAAATTGTAGCTTGAATACTTGAAATGGACCACTTCCATCAAACGACGGAGGTTTTATCTTCTGTGTAGCAGTTGAAGCGACTGGACGACTTAGTTGAATATCCTGAAGACGGGCTTTCAATGCTTTTACATCGTCCTCTAATTTTTCTTGTCTTTCTTCAAGGACCTCCTTAACTTGTATAATTTTTGCATCCTGTGCCTTGAATTGTAAGGACATGCGTTCTTCTTGTGCCTCCAACTGAGCCGCAATGCCGGACACCTGTGATGAAAGTACTGACTGTTGCAATTCCATTTTTGACGTTATCTGTGCCTGTTGTTCTTCGATTTTTGTCGACATCTGTGCCTGTTGATCTTCCATTTTTGCCGATATCTGTGCCTGTTGTTCTTCGATTTTTGTCGACATCTGTGCCTGTTGATCTTCCATTTTTGCCGATATCTGTGCCTGTTGTTCTTCCATTTTTTTCGACATTTGTGTCAGCACAGCCAATATCGAGTTCATGTCTACGTTTGCTAGTGACTGTGGAGCCTCTTCCTTCTGGGTTTCTTCCTTTTGCACCTCTTCCACATCATCGTTGAAATCAAACTCATCTACATTAATGTTATATGCTTCCATAGCTACTCTTAACCTTGCCTGTAGTTCAATTTTATTGCCGGTGGTACTCAGGTTTCTCTTTTCTAACTCCCTTTTAAGTTCTTGGATTTTCAGATCATTTAACTTTGCCATTATTCTTATTTCGTTATCCTTGTCTCGTTATCCTTGATTCGTTATCCTTGCTTCGTTATCCTTGGTCCTGGAATTTATTTAACAATTCCAATTCTGACACCAATTGTTACGTATTTGTCGATAGCTCGATTATTTCTATAGGGTTCGTATCGCTGAATTGTTAAATAAAAGTCTTTATTTACTTCTTAATTCACACTGCTTTATTTCACGACTAAAAAGTCTACACTTGTTTTACTTCACTTGATGTTAACACTTCTACGGTTAAATTACGACTGACTCTGGAGCGCCTGCTCGCCGCCTTATATAGTCTGTCAAACGCAATCTGGAAAATTCTGGCAACACTGGAAATTATCTGGTATCTTCTTCTAGTTCTGGCACTTTCCCTAGATGTGTGTTCAATCATTTTAGTGATGTAAGTGGAGAACCGATTATATTCGCCACAATATTATTGTGGCGAAAGAGCTGACTTTGATGGCTTGTCAGAAACTAATGGTAGCCAGATGTATTGAATTAAACTGGTTTTTAGGTGCAATAGTATTGTACTATTGGAAAATGCATGCCTTTTTTGAACACTTAAAAGTTTAAAAATTGGGTTTATGCCAAAAATTTTGGATTTGGGACCAATGTGCACTGGTATAAAAGTAAAGGAATTGGAAAAGGTGTGTTTATTTGATGAAATTTCTTCAAATTTGTATCGATAGATGTCTCCCCTATCTTCGAACACCGTTCGTTAAAGTACGGACAAAGAACGTATATTGTTAAATATATTTTCTTTGGTACGGAATTGGAAAAAATTTTCTAACGAACGGTATTGCGTTGGCTAATTTCGAAGATAGGGGAGACATCTATTGACAAAAATTTGAAACCATTTCACTTATTCACAATAGAAAAAATTGGCATAATCAGTAAAGATCAGTTTAATCGTGAGTAGCTGGTATACTCTCTAAAGCAGGGCCGTGCGCACGGGGGGGAGGGGGTTTTGGGGGTTAAAACCCCCCATGATCAAATCTACACGGAAAGAAATTTGTATACTTGAATCAAAAAAATACTTTCTTGAACTCAATTTAGAAAATTTTTAGGGAAATAAGAAAAATTTACTTAATTATTACTGGAAGTAAGAAATTGAGTTTTCCAAAAATTAGACAATTATTTTCTTATTCAAGAACACTAACAAAATCTATAAAAAAAAAAGTGTTGAAAAAAAATGTTTAAATAAATAAGAACATCTTTTCTTAAATTTACTTAAATGAAGAAAATCTTCTTGCTAATATCAAGAAGAATTTAAGAAAATTGTGTTTCGATGAATTGGAACAACAAACTACAGCAAAAAAAAATTGAAAATAAATAAGAAAACAACAGCGAAGTAAAATATTTCTTGCTCAATTTGAACGCCAAAGTTCTTTGAGCATATCATCAAACTACAGCAAAAAAAAATTTTAAATAAATAAGAAAACGTTTTATTGAGCGAAGTAAAATATTTCTTGCTGAATTTGCATTTCCAAAGTAACAAGTATTTTTTTTTTCATTTGCCATCCGCTTTGCATATTTCTGAATATTTCTGCAATTCTCAGATTGTTAGTGAAGCATTTGGTATAAGGAGTTCACTATTTGCATCTTCATTTATATTAATTGAAATGTTATCATTTCAGTGAACAAGTCCTAGGAAAATATGTACTAGTTGACTAATTATGGTTTTCTAATCCCTTATGATTAGTTTTCATTTTCCTTATTTTTTACGTTTTTAATATTTTTAGAAAATTTTTACTTGATTATATATTTAATATTTTCTTATTTACTTAAGCTCGTATAAGAAAAGTTTTACTTGCAACAAAAAAATTATTTCTTAATTATTTATTCCTAAAAACAAGAAAAAAACACTTACCGTAAGTAAATTATTTCTTATTTATTTAAAGTCCATTTTTGCTTGAAGTGAGAAAACTTTTTCTTATTTATTTAAAATCCGATTTCATTTGAAGCAAGAAAATGTTTACTTATTTATTTAAAATCCAATTTTCTTGGATTTTCTTGATATTAAGAAATTATTTTCTAAGTTCAAAATCAAGTCTAATTTTTCTTGTCTCGGCATTGATTCTAGTAAAAAATTCTTTCCGTGTAAGTTGCAATGATTTTGCAAAAATTTTCAAAATAGAGTTTATAAATTTTGCATTGAATATTGACTCATAATTTTTGACAAAATTAGTTACAATAATTTTACGGAAGAAGAAATTGGTGAAAGTTGCAAAAAATAAGGTTGGCCAATACATAAGTTCGGCACTTTGAATTGCACTTGGAGCTTTCCGAAATTACAAAGTTGTGTAGCATATGTTCGTTTGGCATTTTAAAAAAAATTGTACTGATAACAAAAAATGTTCATTTTGTGAAAACAGTGAGCAGTTTCAATTAACAAGTACTGTAAATAGTACTATTTAGGACCTGGTTAACTAGATTTTGATGAATCATAATGAGTTTCAGATAAGTTAGAGAACATTTAAATTTATGATGTATGGGTAGGGTTGCCAGATACCCTTCCCGAAAAAATCAGTACATTGCCTTCCAAAAAAAAGCAATATATGCGGAGAAAATCGTCTTTATTACTGGCATTTATTTCTTGTTTCCGTGTCGTTAACTGTCGATCATGTTTCTATGACATTTAACGTTCGCGTTGCTTCCTCCTTCTTAATCATTTCATGGTTATGCCGTGGTTGTGCTTACGAGCAAACCCACAGATGAAATTCGGACACATTTTCGCCATCGATGAGAGGTGGTTACGCTTAAATCGATGATTAGAGCGCACATACACAACATAACACAATATTACCCCGAAGCCTCGGGTGCTTGTTTCACCCAGCAAATTTGATCGATGTCCGAAATTTCCCTCACTCGTCGGAGTGCACAACAACAATTACACGTTGGTCGTCGAGTAATATCGCAGGGTGATAAAATGATTTTTTTTATTGTCGGCTAAAAATCAGTACAAATCAGTACAAAATCCAAAAAATCAGTATTTCTTAAGGTTTTTAAAACCATCAGTACGGGGTACGAAAAATCAGTATTAGGCGCATTTCTGTCGTACCCAAGTATGAAAAGAATACTCGCTTAATCATCAAATTACCTTCAAAGCAACAACACCAACTGGACTATTTTTAAAAATCGCCTATTGTACTGATCAAATCAGTACGTCTGGCAACCCTATGTATGGGTCTGGATATTTGTTTCAGCAAATATGTTTATCTTAGCGAAAAATGTATGCGAATGCAAACCAAAATTAAAACCCCCCCCAAGGCTAATTCCTGCGCACGGCCCTGCTCTAAAGGTCTCTTAAAGTCTCTAACATTTTTATGGAAACTGTCAGCCGAGAGAGCAGAATCCAGTATAAGCGGGCAGCGAAGTGCCCAAAAAAACACTCCTAATGGTATTGTGATAGCTGGAATTAAAAGTATACTTAAGTTGTTTAGGGACATTTCTCCTCTCGTTGTTGAATAACGGGAACAGTGAAAGTATGAAATGAGAAGAAAAGGAATTCGATTCCGTAATCGTGAATGATAGAATCTACGGGTTGACAAGGACTGTACTTCAGCGAAAAAGTGTTCTAAAACGAAAGAAACAAGTTCAAAATCCACCCCAACTTAAACACCATCATCATTTGCCCGGTCCCCCCATTGCCCAGGACTAGACTTTTGAATATCGCATACATACATATCGACGCTTCCAAACAAAACTGTACTAAGTCTGAAAACTGTGTTTTGCAGGAGAAGCTCTCAAAGTTTAAACTCGATAAGAAACTTCGGTTGTATACTAAGTATATTTTCACTTGTAACTTCTGTTTGGATTGAACGATCAACACCAAAACTCGACAATATCACAGTCAGCGTACGCTTTATTTAAAACCGTAAGAAAAAATAAAAATTTGCTACGTGGTTTTTCATGGCAAGCTCTCAAAATTTTTATTCTGTAAAAATCTCGAGTTGTATTATACGTACACTTGGATTGTCCGATTGATACCAAAATTAGACAGCATCTAAATTAAAGCCGGAATTACAATAGCGCTGTGGCAGTAGCAGCGATCGTTTTTCGAAATCAGCTGATTTTTAGAAACTACGGTTTGCAATGAAGCGGCACATAATACAGCAGAGGCAGCACCGCTCCGTTTAGCCCAAATTCTAAATTCGCTGCCGCTGCCTTGAATCGCAGCCAACTTCTAAGTGTTGATGTGAAGTTATGTCTGTTTCCGTACTATCCAATGTAATATATTTTTACTAATTTTGTGTTTCCGTACTTTGATGCCAGCAAGCGGGAGAGAATTTAATTTTTACTTAATTGATTTCCACTAGCAAATATTGCTGGCGGGATGCAAAAGCAAAGAAGAAGAAAGAGCAGAGGAAAAAATTAAACAAGACTGATTTTTTTAATTGAAAAAAGTGGACATGAAAATGGTAAGTAAATTTATGTCACCACGTGTCCAAGGTAAAAGGAAACAGACCTAATATATAAAGAAGTCACTGCCAAATACTGCGAACGCTCTATTGTGTTTGGTCTGGCAGTCACTGCTCATATTAGACGCATCAGCTGATTTCGAAAACCGTCGCTGCCCGCTGCCACATCGCTGATGTAATTTGGGCTTAAGACACGCTCTACTTCAAAACGCCAAAAACGGGAAAATTTATGAAGTCGACTTAGTACAGTATTGTTTGGAAGCGTCGATATAAACGTACATACATATTTATATGTATATGTGTGTGATTTTCTGGGATATTCCTGCAAAAATCATGGGATTATATGATCCATTTTGTGGTAGCTGGGAGTACTTTCAAAGTGATCATAAACATAGACCCAAGGGAGCGACTTGTTTATCTGCATCGGCTCGTAGTTAGCCGAACATTGTTACGAAAACCGAATGTATATCGCGATAACGACGAAGCAAGTGCGTACCTATGTATGCATGTATGTACACATGATTACTCGTTTGAACGTGCACGATTTAGTAATAAAGAGACATTGAAACGCAACACAACATGTTGGTGAATGTGTTAGAAAAATTTTATTATTTTTTTATTAAAGAAAAGCATATACATACATATAATGCTAATAATCGAATTGAATTTGCAGTAGTTCAAATCTTTTCAGAGATCATGAAATTTCATTAATTTTAGTACCTACCCCATGAATTAATCCAATGTAGTTACTCCTTGGATTACTCGGGTATCATGCGGAAATCGGAGTATATGATCCCTGTATAGGACATTGCCATGTTAAATGGATCATATTTTTTATATGGAATGTGACAGGTTATGAAGTACTCGGTTGGTCCATAGCGAGTACTCTATACACGCGTACATATGGAGTACTCGGCTTTTTTGCAGGGATAGAAGCACAAAGAAGCAACAAGTACAATACCACAAAATATGCCAAACAAATCATATGAGCAAATATCTACCTAAATACATATGTACATATGTAAGTACATACATATATGCCACAGCATCACAGCAGAAAAAAATATGTACATATATTTGTATAAACAAGTAGTACGTACACATTTATTTGTTTATCTTATTTATTATTTAACCAAAAAAATATTTAATGAAAATAAAAGAGAAAAGCAAAACCCCAAGTCACGTCGGCCACGTTCAACAGAACGTTTTGTCAACTACCAATGAACAGTTGAAATATGTATGTAGGTACCTATAAATCGAATGAGCGGTCAACTTGCAGCAGAGGTGTCTTTTAACGGGGCGGCACACCATAAACAACAAACAATACCTTAACCCAGCACGATTCACTGTTCGGTAGGAAAGCTGGAACGGAAGAATATCTCAATTTCGTAGGACAGGCTGGCAGGCGATCTCTGACAAAGCGCGTATTGTACCCACAATTCACTGCAACTGTGACCAATACGCCACCGGCGCACACATGCGATCGAACCACAAGCAATAGTTAAGATGAATCAACAATAAGAATCCGTCTGAATATTTGTTCGTTTGCTTGTGAGTTTGTGCCCGTGGGAGCTTTCACTAGCTTTCAAAGCTAGTTTCTTCTTGTTTCTTCTTGTATCATCAGTTCGGTTGTTTGGTGGTTATGGAGCGGCAATCACGAATTTATTATATTGTAATGCTGTGACAAGTGGCGCTCCAGTCTCATTGATTTTTGCCAAATTCGTGCCCACGTAATAATTCTTTTCTTACCTTTTATTCTACATACATATTTCACCTATGAACATAATATGAGCTGGTGTAAAACAAGAAAAACTTATATAAAAATGTACTATATGCACACTTTTTATGTACACATGTATCTACTTTTCTGCTCCTTTCACATATGAACTGGTGTTGTAACTAAGCATGAGCGTACGCAAGTGAGGGTTTTCGGGTTTAGCCGAAAGATATTTGAAGCATAAAGAACCTACTTTTTGGACTCAAAGAAAATTTTCGGGAAGCGCTGGAGCTTTGTCGTAATGAAATTTTACAAAATATATATTATTTATTTGCTAGTGAGTATCTCTTTCTATAACAAAATGCGAAAAGAAAAGATCATTTTGATCACCTCGAAGGCTGAGACGTATTTAAGAAGTGCAACAATATCTCAAGAACAATTAAACGGTTTAGCCCTTCTCTATATGTGTAGTGATCTTACCCCTTATTTATTTATGTTATTTATATTTTATAATGAAATCCCCCAAACTATTTTTTCTAGATACGCCACTGTAACTGAGGTTCAAATCACGATTATTTTAAATAACAGAAAGGAAGGTGATATGCCTACCAAAATATAATAACTTTTTTGGCTACGGAATTTTGAACAAATGTGTATCTAAGGAATTTGTCCTCTGAAAGGTCAAAGCGCTCGATCAATGTAAAAAATATGATGATGAAAAAACAAAAACAAGCCAACAAAATATAAAACCGTTGTATCCATCAATTGCAACCTGCCGAGAGCAAAGGACGACAAATTCATTATTTGAAGTACGTTGCAGCTCAGTGCACCCACCCGCAGCTGTGACAGGAGGTGCTGCTCTTGACGACAAAGCAATTGCCACATCACTGTTGTATAGCATTGTCGCCGTCCGACCTTGCCGCAAGCGTTCATGATTCAATTCTCTCCTTCATGGCAGGCACTGAAGCATGTACGAGGGCTGTTCTATATATTTTTAGCCTAATAATGAAAAATGCGAATATTAATCATCGAAAAAGGTTTTATTGTTTTTCAAAGTATTCTCCAGCATGACTTATACACTTTTGCATGCGCTCAAACCAATTGCCGAAGCACTTTTTCCACTCCGATTGAGACACCTCCAAAACATGGTTTTTGAACGCTTGAACAGCATCTTCTGGCGACGAAAATCGTTGACCTTTCTTGATATGCGGGAATAATTAGAAGTCATTGGGTGCCAGGTCAGGGCTTTACGACGGATGACCCATCAATTCGACGTTTTTTCCGGCCAAAAAGGCATTGGTTTAAGCCGATGTGTGAGAGCTCGCATTGTCATGGTGAACAATGATTCGTCTTCTCTTGTACGTTTTCCGAAATTTCTCCGAAGACTTCAGGCAAATAAATTGTGGTGTAGCAGTCAGAATTGACCGTCCGGACGGTCCTACGTTGCTCAAGCCGAACAGTCGCCACATGACCAGACTTGCCGCAGAAACAGGCGACCATTTGCTTCGAAGTGCTTCTTCCATGAGCAACTTTCGTTGGATTTGGTTCGTCTTCGAAGACCCACACGGTCGATTGTTGTTTTGTTTCGGGTTCATACGCATAGATCCATGATACGTCACCTGCGACGATCTTATAAACGTCTTTTGAAGCACCGCGATCGTATTTTACAACATTTCTTTGCACCAATCGACACGAGCCTTTTTTTGAGCGACAATCAAATTGTGCGGGATCCAACGAGAACAAACCCTTTTTACGGCCATGTGTTTATGCAATATCGAATGTAGGCTGGTGGGAGAAATGTCCAAGGATGTCTCTATCTCACGGTGTGTCACATGACGATCTTGCATTATGAGTTCACGCACGGCATCAATGTTCTCTGGCACAACAGCCGTTTTTGGACGACCTTCACGGAATTGGTCTTTGAGCGAGCGTCGGCCACCATTGAATTCATTATAGCAATTTTTCACAGTGCCATAGGATGGTGCTTCATCGCCATATAAGGATTTAAGTTCATCAGTGCACTCTTGTCGTGATAATCCAAAATTTGTGAAAAATGATCGCACGAAAATGTTCACGAGTTAATTCCATTTTTTTTTTCCAAATTAAATTCTTCAAGTCACTGTAAACAACACAAATGATGGTCCTACGTCAAAACGTTCTGAGTACGAGTATGCTAAAAAATGTCAGAATTTCCAATGGAAATATCAGATTTCACCTGGCAACACTTTTTCATTGTTACGCTACAAATATATAGAGCAGCCCTCGTATGTAGGTATGTATGTTTTGCAATCGCGCTTCTTCCACACTTATTTCTTCCCTTAAGCCTACTTTATGTAGGTACGCTCTCATCATCTTTCTGTGATGCTTTCTTGCTTTCCGCTGCTTCTGCTGCTGTTGTTGTTGGGTGCTGAGCCTCTCGCACTGCAATGCAGTATTGGCCACACTGTTGTTGTGTTTGTGGCATGGAGGAACAATAAAGGAGAATGCATAAGATCAGCTGACTTCTTCTTCAATCTTCATAAACACACACGAACACAAGCATTTTTTTTGTTGACATATTCCACACACACACGCACCCTAGCATTTCCATAGGGGCCACATCTGTCAAATTCTTCTACATTCCTCTTTGCATGACACTTCTGGCCCCACTATGTATGAAGGTATGTCGTTATGCATTCTCCTTTATTGTTCCTCCATGGTTTGTGGTGAGATGCTGTGGCTTTAACTCCCAAATGACGGTGTGTGTGTCTGTTGGTACTCAGAATCTCGCAACTGGGCGGCAGGTTTATTGCTCCACCAGCTAACAATAACAACAATACCAATATTTCTTACCACCAACTAAAACCAGCAACAGCAATTGGGCAAGTTGTTGCGAATTTTGTTATTGCATTTGCTGTTGTTGCTGCCGCCCGACTGTAGAGCCCGTGCACAATTGGCTTTGTCTGCTCCAACTTTGATAGGAAAAACCTTAAAGCAAAGCGAAATTCCAGATGCTTGCTACAATTAACACTTTGACAATTTCCACTTCACTTCTTTGCTTTAATTTATAAACCTGATTTTTGGTAAAATATTTGGGGAATTTGCTTTTTTCTGCTTATTCGAGTTTTATTTTTTACTTTTCTCTGTTCACTTCTCACGAAATTGCGCGAAATCGCTAAAATAAGTGTAGATATACAAACATACACACACACACACAAGGGGAGATGTTTGTCAAAGTGTAAAAAGTTGAAACATGGCTAACTTTATACCTTGCTTTACTCGCTTCACCTCAATTGTGAACATGTCCCTTTGAAAAGCACATGCTGAACGAAACTGTCAAAGCAAAACTCTGAAGCAAAGCGAGGTAGAAGTCAATTGTGCACGGGCTCGTAGAGTTTGACAAGAGACGACTGCACTAAGGTGGTTGTGGTTGTGATTGGGAGTGAGTGTATGTATGTACATAAACAATAAAAAAAAAACTCTCTGCAAACAGCAGCAACAAACCGTGGCAAAACGAAGCATTGTTGCAGCTAAAAGCTAAAGTGCAGCACATGAGAGGCGGCAACTCTGTTTTGCTTGGCATACACAACCACAAAGTGGGCACATCGCAGCAGCAGCCGCGGCTACGGTTGGATGCTGTGCTGCACACACATGAGTGAGATGAGAATTCAGTTAAGTGTCGTCAGCGTTGGCGGCGACAGCGACCGCGACGGTAACGTCGGCGACCAAGTTTCTTGATGCGAGGCAGATAGTTTATCGCCAATTTCCATGCCGTGCAGAGGTGCACGCGGAAAAAAGGCGTGCGAGTCTTCGTGCAACGTAAAGTGAGTCGCGATTGCACACGGCTGTGTGTGCGAAAAATCCGATTCGTAGGAAGCTAAAATCGATAAAACAAAAAACAACATGGGCGAAAGAATTGCGTGTCCCGTCGGCAAAAGAGACATGTTATGGCTTTGGCCGTAATATTTGCTGAATTTTGCTAAAGTGGCCATTTTATGAAGTTTTCGCACGTACTATTTTAAGCCATAGAGAAAGTTGTATGTTTGGAGATATCATTGTAGATAAATGTATTCTGTATATGCGCAGATTATTCGAACCAACGACGCTTAACCGTCGGTATTTCTTACATATCTACATAAATCAAATTTTGGATATGGTGAAGTTAAATTAAAAAATGTTGGCAAGCTGGGAACGGATTATAAATAATTAATTAGCAGTGCTGATGCTAATGTAATAACTATAACTACTACTAGGTACTCACGCCAAGCCAAAATATAAATAAATTTCAATTTAAATTGTTATGGTGAAACTATGTACGTATGTACATAAATAGGTACATAGTGTTCGAATAAAATGCAACTTTTCGTATAGTGTGTGTATTTTGTACCCAATAACCGCTACAAACGTTACTTCGCGTATTGGATTATCCGGACTGCCTCCCCATTGGCCACTTCCGTTTTGGATTATCACGCCATGACCGCTACGGATGCCGCCAAAAACTTTGTAAGGTAACACTCTGAAGTACATACATACATACATACTCGATCCAAAACTCAAACTTCATTCCAGTTCAAGTAACGTTCAAAATAAACTTCCAGTTTTGGCTTTTTTTCTTTTATTTATTTAATTATAGGATCTTGATTACTTACCAAAAAGAAAAGATGCTCTGACAAAAAGAAGTTAGCTGTACCCAGGACTGGCTTTAGAAGCAACGGCATTCGGAGAGTAAGTGGAACGATGCGCCCTTGATAATAGTGTTTATCACAAAGATTTGGTGAACTGCCCAAATGTATTCGAAAATAGTAATTTAAGAATGTTTAGTTTAGCCTCAGTAAATTTTTCGATGGCTTTATAAACATATGTATGTACAGGTAGCCTGCAAGGCTCTACTTGCAACGGATGGTGCCGATGCCGGAAACAGGATAGGAATTTTCTCCGATAGTCAGACGGCTCTGAGGGCACTGGGGTCTGCAAGTGTGTCATCAAGCCTGGTCGGCAGTGCAGGGTGTTGGTCACGGGCTTGGCAAGTCGAAATAACGTGTATTTATGTACCTGATCTGGGTGCCAGGGCACCGCGATATCCAGCGCAACGAAATGGCTGATGAGCTCTCTAGGCGGGGCTCGGCTCTTGATATTGCAGAGGCGCAGGAGGTTCTTGTGCCCCCGGGTTTCATTAAGGGTCGAATCTCTCGGCACTGGTTCGGGAAGGCAAAAACTAGATGGAAGTGGTTGCAGACCTTCAGGTTCTGCAGAAGTCTGCGGCCTTCATATAATGAGATGCGATGCTCAGCCATCATAAAGATGGACAGTAGGGTGCGGGACGTGCCACGGTTGCGGAACTGTTCATTCGTTTCTGCTTTTGCTTTTCATTGGTTTAGTCATCAGTTGTGGTAACAAAACGACGCATCGGCGCTGATTGGAGTCAGTGGGACTCGCGACTTCAACCAACCAACATATCTATGTATGTAGGCCAATCTCAGTAGCTACATATCTCGTCTTCGATATAAATGGTTGTGAAAAAGAAAGCAACTACTTTCTTTCCTACCTAGTACTACCACCTGTTCACAACATTATTGTGTAGTTACTCCTAAAAAATATAAAATTAAATATGTAACGAGCTTGAGTGTTACTAGTTGTACGTGTCGGTCAATCATTTTAAAACAAAAGTAAATCTTCTTGGCTTTTGACTGCTTGAAGTATAGACATACATACATACATACATACATATATTGAAACCTACTAAATAAGTGAACTATTCGTGTTTATTACATTTACTGATAATCAATTTTAAAATATTAAGAAAATGCCCACTCTTGCTCAGTAGCGGGAAAACGCCGCTCAACCAATTGTCCAACTTCAAATCTTTAGAGAACGAAACATTCAACAACATTCAACTAAACACAGCCCACCCATTCCATCCATCACTGCATTCACACAGTATCGTAGCATAATAAAAGTCTATCAGGATTTTTCAATTATATCGAAATAGCGTCAGAATGCTCAGAACGCATAATTACTATAATCAGCTGAGTTATTACCTCGACTGCACTGCAAATGGAATTTACTTACATATCTCTCCCTTATGTTCATCTCCTGCCCTCTCCCCATCTAGCGATGCCTTTTGTTCGCGATTCGAATGCTGCAAAGCAGATAAAATATTACAAATCCCATAAATATATAAAAAAAAGTATTTATAAATAAAATTTATAAGCTCTGAATGTTTCTTGCTTCATAAGCTTCATGAAACTTCTCACTCATCCTTTTGCTGCAATTGCGAACGATTCGCTAATGTTGCACACATTGTACACTGAAAGAATTTCCATCGCCAATTGGTTTAGTGGCGTGAACGAAGAAAAATCGGTCAGTTAAAGTTTAGCGCCCATTTTATATCTTTCATAAATATGAAATGATTTTAAAATAAATTAAAATAAATTATATAAAATTCCTATCATTTATTTAAGTACTATAAAACATTTAGTACTGTGTCGTTATCGTGTGGTTTGTTTGCTTCCTTCCCAAGTCAGTCTAATTTGTAGAAATAATAATTATAAACCTGTTCGCGTACCCCACAATTTTTTCATGAAAAGTCCAAAGCCTTTCCTGTTTGCACTTTTATAATACCTTTCTATTTTAACTATTTCCTGAAACGTGTGAACAAATGAAGTTCCTCACTCATATACGATATCTATAAGACTATAAGCCGTTGATTTTTGGTGAATATTAAAAAAATATTTTTGAGTTTTATTCGTTAGTATTCTGCGAAATAATGAAAAACACGGAGGGCATAAATACATATAACAGTCACACTTATGTTCATGGTATCACATTTATGTATAAAGGTAAGTAAGAATAATTTTGTGGTGATAAAATAAAATCCCACTCACTTCACTGGCCAACCATTCAATCGTCCATTCTATCGGGAACATTAACATCGGTAATTTCGCCAATCAACGATTATTTCTTCTTCGGCACTTTGATGAAAAGACTAATTTGAGTGGAGCAGATCCAAACACTGTCCAGCAAGCACACATTCATTCAAATGGGAGGAATCCCAGCGCTGGGCCACAATAACAATTCGCGTCAATGCTTATACCACACGGTTCAAATGCCAGATAAAATGCGAATCACAATTTCCAGCATTTATTTTCGAACGTGATTGGCGAGTGGAGTGGTTGAGTATCCATATATGTATACATTCATATACCATTCCATTCATATACAATCATACATACATACATACATATATCTACTAAGTAACCGCCAACAATTGATAGGACTATGCAAAGCCATAACCACAAGAGAATGCGGTGACTGAGTTGAAAGGGATCAGAGAGGCTGGCCAACCGGCAGCAAAACAACTAAAAGCCACGAAATGAAAACGCAACTAAAAAAATGAAATAAAATTCAAGAAATTATGATAAAAATGCCTTCTGCGCAATAATGATGCTGATAGCAGCGGCAGCGGCATTGTCAAAGCTAAAAGTAAGCAAAACACATCCTCCTCGACCTCTCTTGATTTCAATTCACACCATGCGATCTTCGTACTCCGATCAACAATGGCCACTTTCTCAGCCGCTCGCTCGCTCGCTGTTCAGCACTTTTTTTCTGCTTTGCTGCAACTTGTTGTTGTTGTTGTTGCAATCACTGCATGAAGCATTCGATGGTGCGTACGGGGTGGTGAGTGATGATGCCAGTGATGGCTCAACACAATCGCTACCAATTCGTTCCACGACCACTTCAAACTGTGGGACTTGCAACTTTTTGCAATAAAATGGCTAAAGCTCATCGCCAGCCATTATGTATTGCAATGCTATCGCATCAATGCAATAAAAATGGATATGTATATATGTATATACATATGTATATATTTGTACATACCCAGCAAACAATTTCATATGAAAATAAGCGTTTTGTAAGCGTTCAAATGTAAGCAAAACACTTGCATTGGCATTTACAAACATCACAAAGTAAGCCTTTTGCAATCGAAACGCGTCGCTCTTTCTAAGCTTGAAATTAGGATTGCAAAAAATTTTTTTCAAAGCATATAATAACACGCTTTGCAAACGTGTTCAGTAAACGCATTATAAGTAATTTTTATATGCTTTTCATAAGCTTTGTAAACACGGTTACCAAACACGTATTTTTAATGAAATAAATAAACGTTTTAAAGATTTATTTTCTGACTGTTATATATGTATGTAGGTATTTTATTTGAAAAAAGCATACTTATTTCTTTTTAAGGAGGTGCCACACTATTCCACCAAATGTTGAAAAACTTCATTGCTCTTGCGCACAGTACTCCTCGATTTTCTTGTTGCTGACATTATACTAAAAAAATGTATATAAAAACGCACTTAACTGCTCTCTACTATACTTTTATCACTTTATTTATTTCACTGAAACTTCACTATTTTCACTTGTTTACTGTTCAGAAATCGAAACTAAAATGAGTTCTACCTATAAATATGTTTTTTGTTTACGCCTAAAAATAACTGTATATTTAGTCGGTCACCGTCAACATTTATAAAATGCTTACGAAATATAAACACATACCTACGCAAAACGCTTACAATACCAAATATTATGTAAATGTCGCTTGCAAAATCCTTATTCATGCTAATTTATTCTAAGCTTGGTTTACAGCGCTTACATTAGTCCAATTATGCAAGCTTATTTTAAGTTTGATTTGCAAAACGCTTACCAGATTGTTTGCTGGGTATATACCTATACATACATAGTATATATTCATACATATGTACATTAGGCCGTCTCGCCTTATATGGACCAAAAAAAAGTCCACCATACGCCCCCATATGATTTCTCTTTCGAAAACATTTCTGGAAAAAACTTTTATTTTTTTTTGGACGCCGATAGATGTTGCTAAATTTCATTTTTTCATATCTCCGGTATTTATGGTCCGATGCCTAAGTTTGATACACCAATCTTTTTGGCGTGGGAGGAGGGTTTCCACTTTCTAATTGCATTAACCCTATGTGCGCCATTGGGGTCACTTCCACCCAGTACTTAGTGTATACCACCTTAATGTAACTTCTTTTTCCGGATTGTTAAACGCCGTTAAAAAGCATTAATCTTTTGCAAAAGAAGTATTTCGATCGATTCAGTAGAACCGGAAATAAATCACATTTAACATTCCGAGGAATATAAGTTTTTCGCTTCCTGTGGTCTTTTAGGTTCATTTTACAAAGATTTTTTCTGAAGAGACTCCTACTGAAATTTTATGGAGAATAATTTTCTAGATCATTTTAGCCCTCTAGCGACCTTAAAAATACTATTTCCTAACTATAGTCTATTTCCTGACTATATAAAAAGGGGTCAAAATAACCCTTTTTCAGGGGTGCTAGATGGTTAAAATGTTCTAGAAAATTATCCGGCGTAAAATTTCAGTAGGAGTCTCTTTAGGAAAAATCTTTGTAAAATGGACCTAAAAGACCACAGGAAGCGAAAAACTTATATTCCTCGGAATGTTAAATTGGTTTTATTTCCCGTTCTACTGAACCGGTCGAAATATGAAAAAAAACGAATTTTAGCGACATCTAGCGGTGTCTAAAAAAAATAAATAAAAATTTTTCCAGAAATGTTTTTGAAAAAGAAATCATATGGGGGGGGGGGCGGGTGGCGTACGGCGAACTTTTTTTTTTGCGATACGCTCTAATGTACATATGTACATACATATCTACCCCCTGTGATCACTGCGTGGAGCAAGCAATAGAGGGTGTATATCTACCTCATTCTTTGAGTGTGCAAGATTTTACGAATCGAAAAAAAGCCCTGTATAATATTTAGAGGAGATTATACACCTGAGTCTTTCGTGAAGCATATGCTGGAAAGCAAGGCAAAATGGGTTGTTGCTAGTGGCGTAATAGCAAACACCATGAAAACACTGAGGAGCCTAGAGTATCACTAATAGTGCCAGATTGGTCATTCTAATCATAGCTACTTCGAGCCGCCTAGAGGAATGGATACGTACAGGAGTTCACCCTCCTGCATCCGTTATCGCGCGTGGTGCGGAACTTTGGCCTCCGCCGACCACCTAACATTGACCACTTCGAGTGGAACGGATACGTACAGGAGCTCGGCCTCCTGCATCCATCATCATGTGGTGCGGAACATATTCTTTCCCAGACCACAAATGTAAGTTTTAATAAATAACCATGGTTATCATTTTATAAATAAATAGATGGGCGAAGCCTTTTAAGGCAGACTTAGGGCTTGAACGCGACCATTGCGGACTGCGAGCCTGGTGCTCAACCCACTCCCGAAGGTAGCTTGACGGTAGTACCGGGGGGTTCGGTACGATGGCAGTAGGAGGTTTAGTTCGGGTTAGAGTCCCACACTGACGGGGTAAAGGCTTTCGATGCTTCCTCCTTGCAAAAAAAAAAACATAAAAATAAAACATATCTACCCAGAGTTGTGTAACGCATTTGCCTGTTAGTCATTTTTTGGATTGGTTTTTGTTTTGAGCTCGCTTTGTCCGAATCACGGCTTTCTGCCCCATTCATTGCAAAGCTCTGTACATATTTGTGTATGTACATAAAGATGCAAGTGTGCGACTGCATCTGCAAATTGGAATTACCTACTACAATAGGTAATATTACCATGGCGAGATCTTATCTGTACGCAATAAGGGCGTTCGTCTACAATCGTCCAAGCGCCTCCCTCATTTCGCGGCGTAAAATCTTTTATTAACGCAAACACCTGCGTAGAAAGCTCTAACTAATCAATTGTTGTTGCTGCAGATTCAATTAAATTATGCAAATTGGATATTCCTGCCACTGTGTTCCATCGTTCCGTCAACGGGCATCCAATCAAAACTTACTTTTGCATTGCGCACCTCTATGTCAGACCCAAGGCGGTAGCACTATGAAGCTGTGCGATTATACATTATATAATACAGAATTGCTAGGATTATTATTTTTTGTTGGTGTTTTTTTTACAACTACGCTCCTTATATTACAGTGTCTTGTGGTTTAACTTGTACCTACACACTTTCGATGATTAGTTGATGATGTTCACACAGCCTGCAGCCGAAAAATATTTACATATGTACGTACATTATACAAGCTACATGGTGGAAACTAAACACATATACATACATACATAAATGCATACGTACCCTGTAGGGAAAATCTCCAGTTCAGGGCTGGTGCAACTCTAGTGCACAGTTAGTGCGAGCTCATACGCTTACCCTTATATACAACTAGGGAATTTAACAGAACTCTATGGTTTTGCCTTTTACCTACATCGCTTTACCTACTCCACACAGTTGCTAAGGCGTCCCGGCTAGCAATAATAAGCTTCCTAGTTCGATTCCCGGCTGATGTGACTTCTTTGATAAAAATATTTAATAAATGGCGTTTTCGATTCGCCATCAGACAAGCGAGGTCGGATCGAACAAAAATGTTTGAACCCATAATGAGTAGTAGCTAACTCGCTAAATGGTCGATAAAAATTTCCCTTTGCTCGCTATCATTCACATATAAATTTGGCAGAGGGAAATTTATAGCCAGCAGAGAAATTGTGAATCGAAAGCGGCTAAAATTTCCAGTTTTTTTTTGGCAAACGAAACTGTTAAATATATATCTATCAAAAGTTAGAAAAATTAACCAAGAGAAACTGAAGAACAACTAGTCGATCTATGATACAGGATCGCTTAGTGTTGTCTTAAGATGTGCTCGGACACAAGTGTAGAGCGTCAAATGTAGTTACACAAGCGCAAACATACATACGTAATAAATTTCCATACATTGTATTGTCACGCGCTGGCGCTGACTACTTAGTTAGCCCCACACAAATTGTAATGTACACAAAAATTGCTGACGCTGCCATTCTCACGCTTCCAATGTTATTCTAAGCCACTGATGGGCATTTTGACTCATATGAGCAGTTACTCTCAGCACACGTATTCTTACGCTCTTATTTCAGTTGCTGTTGAGAGCGAAAAATCAATTGAGTCACAGTGGTGTTAGAACAGAATTTTCATTTCAGTTGTGTTTCAGCAAGCAAAGGGATGACACGTATCGTCGCTTTGCTTTTATTTTTTATGCAATAGTAAATTATGCGCTATTTAATGAATGAAAGCATTTAGGGCAATTCTAAATAATTTTTCACTGCGAACAGTGCGAGTGAGAAACACATATAGGTACGCGCATAAATAGTATCATAAAACAATCAAGCGGCGCACGATGTTGCGTGGCTGTTGTTTGTTAATCAACTGACTGCAAATGTTCTTTGTCCCATGGTAGCCACTTTACGCTCGCGGTTACCAATACATGCTTACATTTCATTTGCCCACCAATGTTCTAAGCCACTGATGGGCATTTTGACTCATATGAGCAGTTACTCTCAGCACACGTATTCTTACGCTCTTATTTCAGTTGCTGTTGAGAGCGAAAAATCAATTGAGTCACAGTGGTGTTAGAACAGAATTTTCATTTCAGTTGTGTTTCAGCAAGCAAAGGGATGACACGTATCGTCGCTTTGCTTTTATTTTTTATGCAATAGTAAATTATGCGCTATTTAATGAATGAAAGCATTTAGGGCAATTCTAAATAATTTTTCACTGCGAACAGTGCGAGTGAGAAACACATATAGGTACGCGCATAAATAGTATCATAAAACAATCAAGCGGCGCACGATGTTGCGTGGCTGTTGTTTGTTAATCAACTGACTGCAAATGTTCTTTGTCCCATGGTAGCCACTTTACGCTCGCGGTTACCAATACATGCTTACATTTCATTTGCCCACCAATGTTCTAAGCCTAAGCGCTCATAGGAGCATACATATGTACATGTACGTAGGTACATGTACATATGTACAATATACCGTGGGAAAGAGTCCCATTACTTTTAAGTACTTAGTGTAAATATGTATCATAGTAAATAAGTAGTACATAAGAGCAAAATTGTATAAAAGAAAAGATTTTTGATAATAAAACAGAATTCATTTTTGGCAACCGAACCATAAGCACGTTATTAATATCACACAAGCGGCCGAAATGTGCAAAGCCAAAGACAAATCAATCTCAACAAAGCTGATGGGGATCGAACTAATGGCCCTTGGCAACTTACAATCTGGATTGAGAGGAAGTGTATACATATGTGTGAGTGTCGGGTGATTGAGGCAAATATAAAAAATTTTTGATTTTCGTCGCCGCGAGCCGACAACAACTACGTGTAGCACGACGGCTGCCGATTGCACTAACACACACAAAAGAACTCAAATTTGACTAACTCACTCAAAAAAAAAACACTCAAACTGACAATCCAGATTGTAAGTTGCCAAGGACCTTAAAATTAAACTAGTGTCTTTGCAATAGAGTTCTGAATCATAAAAGTGAACACTATTATTTTTTACAAGCTTTTATTTAACTTCACTTTTTGTATGTCGTGGAATTTTGCAACGAATATTTAAGATACTTCTAGCTGAGCTAGGTACTTGAAATTTGGAACATAGTTCAGGACCCGAAGACAATGCAATGTGAAATAAAAAAAATCCGATAGATGGCGCTGGTGTCGAGATATTTGTAAAATTCGTATTTACCGACCGAATTTGTTCATATTCGGTATATATATTGCCTATGAGAAAGTAAATACATCTGTGGAAAAAAATCGCCGCTAGGTGGCGCTGGTGTCAAGTTATTTGTAAAATTCGTATTTACCGACCGAATTTGTTCATATTCGGTATATATATTTCCTATGAGAAAGTAAATACATCCGTGGAAAAAAATCGCCGCTAGGTGGCGCTGGTGTCAAGATATTTGTAAAATTCGTATTTACCGACCGAATTTGTTCATATTCGGTATATATATTGCCTATGAGAAAGTAAATACATCTGTGGAAAAAAATCGCCGCTAGGTGGCGCTGGTGTCAAGTTATTTGTAAAATTCTTATTTACCGACCGAATTTGTTCATATTCGGTATATATATTGCTTATGAGAAAGTAAATATATCCGTGGAAATAAATCGCCGCTAGGTGGCGCTAGTATCAAGATATTTAGAAAATTAGTATTTATGAACCAATTTTGTTCCTATTTTGAACACGTATTACGAAGTAATCTATTCACAAAAGAGTATAGTAAAACCACTTAAAAGACTCCACAGGAATTGGATAATAAAAAAACTGGCTGAGCAGAAACCATCAAAATGTAAAATATAGTGCACTTCATATTAAAAACTGTTGGACTATATTGATAGTGGGAGTGTTGACAAATATACTCATTAGATATTCATGTTATAAAACAGTATTGGTGAAATGTAAGGAAGCGATAAAAACTTTAAATTCCAATTACGTAAGATATGCATTACGTAAAGAGCACCCGCGCTTTTATTTATGTTGATACATATACAGAAATGCTTTGAAGAAATACGTTAAATGTATGCTTAGATTGAAATTAAGATCCAAATGAACTAAGGACTAATATAAATCTTGTTCAAAAATATAAAAAAATTATTTTTTTCCTTTTTAGTAAATTTTTATATTAATATTAAATAAAAGCTTTTTAAAAAATTTTGTTTACTTTGTTTTATTTATTCTATTCTCTGCTGGGTACAATCCTGCGATACATATAGTATGTAAGTACCTGTCCACCTTTTTATGTACGCCGCTGCTGTCGTGCTCTAGGCTAATTTTTGCGGTGCCACCTTGTTGGAGCTCGTTCATCGTTATGCAGCTAAGACATGCGTTGTGTGTTGTTTTTGTTTTTTGTTTCTTGGATACGCATGCGCATACTCACCGCTAGCAAAAGTGCAAAAGTACAAATACCTGCTCTGAATAACTAATTCAATGACGCTCAAAGCTAAAGCGCATCCGCGAATGTTTATAAATATTACAAACACACCACAATGCAGCAAACATCTGGACAATGAAGGAGGAAAGCGACACACTAGGTACGTGATTTTGAGAACTTTACTACCTACATATCGTTACCTTAATTCACAAAGGCTCTTATTGACACTTTTTTCGAAACTGCGTTTTTCGCAGATTGTAGTAGGATATATTAAAATACACCTTCCCTCAAAATTTTATAGCCATAGTTACAAAAGTAACGAAGTTATACGACTTTTTAAAAAGCCCTATCTGCATATATGCTGAAAATCTATAAATTAAAAGGCCCTAACTACATTTGCTAAAACATGCAGTAGTACAAGGTGAAAGTGTTTGGCAGGCTTTGAGTTATACATTTTGGACTTCATGCATGTTTAGATGGTTGTTTTTAACAAAATCGTAACACTATGTTATCAAATGCTTTGCTAAACTTTTGTATGGAAAATAATGTAACTATAGAACATAAATATTTAGTAAAAGGACATACACAAATGGAATGCGAGGCTACACATTCTCTTATTGAAAGAAAAATTTCTAAAAAACAAATAAACTTACCATCTCAACTTGTAAAACTTATCCGCGAGGCTCGAAAAAATCCTAGTCCACTTCAAGTTCACCACTTAGAGCATAACTTTTTTTTTGAATTTTGAAAATATTCCGAAAATGTACTCAACGATTCGACCTGGTATGTAATATGTACATTCCTAGCGCGTTAAACATATCTAAAATTATATTATGGTGTTTCCCTTTCAGGAAGAATGTCAGGAGACTCCACAGTCAATATGCTTCGTGCCTTAGGATATGATCCTTCGGCACAAATATTTTATAAAACTGATATAACATCTGAGTACCAGCCTCTACCTCAGAGAGCCAGCAAAAATTTTGAAATAGTAAAGCCCAGCTTATTAGATACATAATAAGCAACTTCCAATCTCTAAAAAGAAATGGCAAAATCTATACGATCTAAAAATATCATTACCTAAAGATTGCCATTTTTTTAATGAAAACTTGCCCTCTAAAATTTAATGAAATTTTCCTATATTATGTACATATGTATGTATGTGTATTGAAATTAATATATTAATTTTACGATATATGATGTACATATATATTTACAGTGTGAAATGTTATTTATAATGCGCTTTGAAGTTATTGGAATCAATTGCAACTAAAAATTTGAATAAATATTCAAACCACAAAAAGCCCTAACTACAGTTTTTTTCTAAATTCGTAGTGTAAAAAAGCCCTATCTGACACAAAATTGCCAAAATCCAATGTATATAAAATTTTTCTTCAAGATCTACTTCAGGGCCTTGTTTGTGCAGAAACTGCATTTTTACAAACTCACAAAAGTCTTTTATTTTCATTTTAACACGTTTTTTGGCTCTCCTGTAAAAAAATTATTTTGTCAGTTAGGGCCTTTGTGAATTAAGGTAACGATATGGAAATATGTATGAACGAGCAGGTGCACATGCATTGGCTTGTGGATGTGTTCAGAAATGGATTAGAGTCTAAACATTAGTCCAAATAACTTAGTTTTATAGACAAAGAGAGGGAGGAATTCTTTTTATACTTTTTCAGGAATTTTTCGAAAAAAAGGTCTGTAGGTAGTACCGGTAGTCTCCAAATTAACACACGTTCCATATTCCCTTTTTTCCAAATCGCCCACTCCATAGCCCTTACATAGATATCACACAAAGTCGTCTTTAGGTATTACGATGTAGTAGAGGTCGGAAACTCGATAGTCAGCACCATGAATAGTGTACGATAGTTTTTTGCAAACTATCGATAGTATATCGATAGTTGACGATAGTTTCGGGTGATTTGGGAGAGTCTACGGCTACGCTCACACTGTAACCGCCTTTTGCCGTCCGGCAGCAAACACATCCACAAACACATCTGTTTTAAATGAGCTCACCCGAATGTAAACAAACTTTGCCCACCTGTCCTAGGCTTATTCTTACCAATACATGAAAGTAATAGAAGATGATCCAATAAACCATTTTTCTGTACATTGTTTTGTTTTATTTATTTATTAGCCATTTATTCTTGTTCAAAAAAATTAATATATTAACCAGAGGCCATAACAATTATAACAAATAAATATAAAAATCACTTGATAACAATTTTGAGCAATGGAAAAATTTTTCCATCATCAATAACAATTACTCAAAGATCGATATTTCTTCGATCAGATCATAATTGTTATGAGCAATTGATATTTTTTTCGATGTTCCATAACAATTTCAGGATGATGGATATTTTTTAGATCAGCTCATAATTGTTACTAGCAATTTATATTTTTTCGATCTTCCATAACAATTACTAGATGATGGATATTTTTTAGATCAGTTCATAATTAATTAAGAGTCGACCAAATGATAGCCCTAGCCAAGCGCTTTCATTTGATACCCATTTTGCGGTGTTCGGTATTCTATATTCGTATTCCGTATCCATATTTATCCGCTTTTCCACAATTATGAGCTGACTCAGTTATCGATAAATTTATCGAAATATATCGAAGTCCAAATGAAACCTGGGGTCATCCCCTTTCGTTTGATATCCATATTGTAGTGTAATTTTAATGTTTTTGGGTAATCACATTTTAAACGACCATGCGACTAGAACGCATAGGCGTATTTATGTTGCTTTGACTACTTGCTAGTCAGCAATTCAAACCCTGCAGGGAATAGTTACCGTTTGTTTGGTGCCTAGTGGTCACATTTAAAATTTTCAATAAACTATCGATAGTTCAAACGATAGTTGAAAACCATCGATAGTGTAAACGATGTTCAGAAACCATCGATAGTGACGATAGTGCCATCGACAGTTTCCGACCACTACGATGTAGGTATAAGCTGCATTGGCAAGATTTAGAGAGTTTCGAAAAAAACAACCATTGGTATAAAAACAAGTGAACATAAGTCCGTTCGAGACTATCCAAGACTCAATCCCAACACCGTTCGTTAACACTTTTTTCAATTCCCTTACTTTAACGAACCGCTTTAGTGTAGGGTGCTCGCCTGCTATGCCAGAGGTCTCGAGTTCAAACCCCAGTCCGAGCAAACACCAAAAAATTTTTCTAATTAGTAAAAATCCAATTACTTATTGGGTTTTTAAGAGCAGCTGTCACCTCTCGGCAGTGGGCGGCATACCTTCCGAGAGTATTTCTGCCATGAAAAAGCTTCTCACGAAAAATGCATTCGCCGTTCGGAGCCCGCATAAAACTGTAGGTCCACCCAATTAGTAGGAAAAACAAAAAGGAGCACAATTCGAATTGGGAGAGAAGCTCGGCCATAAAACTCGTTAGAGTTATAAAAAGCGCCATTGTATATTATTATATATTATATTACTTTAACGAACGGTGTTGGGATTAAGTCTTCGATAGTGTCGAAGTTTAATGGGATCTACATAAAAAGTCCCAGAAGGTCTATAGAAGAATTTATTTTAAAACGAACTGCTAAATATAAAGCAGAAAGTGCAAGAGTTGTAAAGTAAAAAGAATAATTGTAAAGCTTATTAAAGTTAATTGAATTTTGAAATCCAATGATTAACATCCCAAATTTGTAAGCCTAGTAATTGCCGTTTATATTGGCATTTCTCATAAATATGTATGTATGTACGAAATAAAAAAATGTGATGAAAATATCTCTTGAGTTAACGTTGGTACATTTCAACATATAAATAGTGGAAAAGAAGAAATAAAATGTAACGAACAGAACAAAATAACAAAATAAAATTACGCAAACGGCATCTTATAAATATGTATGAGGAGCGAAATTGCCGGATTCCTTGCCAGTAGTTATAGTCGCCTTTGGCGCATCACTCCGTCCTACAGCCCGCAACTTTCATCTCGATGCTAAAAATTGGAACTGGCCAACAAGATCGCAAACCTCAAAGAGTAGAGTACGTACATACCCTGTAGGAAATTTAATTAATTTTAAATCACTTTATAAACTACTTTATTTTCAATAACAACTAATTGAAAATGTGACTTTTTCCTTTGCAATGAACTGACTTTTTTAACACGGCGATGTCATAGCAAGCAGTCAATTGCCCTATCCTGCATTTGTTTTCAACTACTTTACTAGTAGTTTAAAATAAATGACTTTATCTTGAGTTTCTTTTCAACTACTTTATTTGTAGTTTGATATAAATAACTTAATCCTGCATTTGATGTCGAAATTCAAGAAATGGTAAAAATGCGAAAGTTGATAAACAATATTTGAGAAACAATTGAATTTATGTTAATTTTCAAATGATAAATATGAAACAATATTTTCTCCGTTTGAGAATTTCGTTTTCAGTGTTTAATGGGAAGTGAAACTGAAAAACGGTAACCAAAAAATGGAAAAAACAATCTTGGCATACTTAGATCTGAAAACATGTGTTTACATATAAATATGTACATATACAAGAAACTGTCCCGCGCTGCATTTGTTTAAAGCTACTTTAAAATTAGTTGAATATAAATCACTTTTTAATATATTTATTTTTGCAACTAACTTTTTTTTTCCGTGAGGGTACCTACATACATACATATATGTATATGTACGTAAGCACATAATAAAACTCCTTTCGAAATAAATCGAATCGAATCGAATGGAATCGTCATAACCCCACACACAGACAATATTAACAAAAAATTTTTTGTCGAGCCTCAAAGTGATCCAAAGAAAAAGCGCACAAAACAAAAGATCTCGTCTCCCGCCAACAGTAGATCAATCAGTGATCAACGGTATTCCAAAAAGTGAAGGAAATCAAAAAAAAAAAAAATATTGCAAAATAAAATCGAAGAACCACTAACACAACAGCCCACAAAATCAGCTGAGATTTAGCAACGGTATGAAGCCGCGCGTATCAAAAGCGGCGACATAATAATGTTGGCGAACAATATAAACGCCCCAATATCCTCAATTTAAAATTAAAACAGATTTTTTCATACACATCACATACATCATTACTGAGTTTTGTTGGTTTCGTTCACGCGGCAACTACATACATATCAACTGGGAACTGGCAAAGTGCTGCGGATCGTCCTCGTAAACATCACAAACACACACATCAAAAGCGGATTGAAGCGCAATCACCTTTCGTCGCCTCCTTCTGCTCCGTCTCCTGCCAAAATTAGTAGCAGTCAGAGCCTGTCAATTTCATCGATTTTCTAGAACGAAACCCACATTAATTTTTAACCATATTTATGTATATGTATTAGGGACATACATATGTATGTATATATTTGTATCTGCATCAATGTAATGCTTACTTCGCGATGTGGCAGTAAATAACGATCGATGACGGAGATAGACACCAACAACAACAGCAACAAAAGCTAAAGAAAAAAACTTACTAGCTTTGACTTTGATTAAAATGAAGCTAACAAAAAACAATTTGTACATAAATACTAAATATGTATGTACATTAAGGTGGAGTGAAAATTTTTTTTTTTTATTTTATTGACCTACTCGCATGTTTAGAGATGCCCCCAGCCCCACAAAGTTGAAAAAAATAGCACGAGCTGGTACAAATGTGAAATTTCTAAACTTATAAAATCAAAAAACCAAGTATGCGGATTGATAACCTTGGCTAAGCTGAATATTAAAGTGATTTTTTTTGGAAACAATAACAATAAAAGTTATTAAAGGTCAAAGTTTATATTGTGCATTTTTTAAATTGCAATTACTTAAAAACACTGAAACGATTTCGAATATTTTTATACCATAGGTATTTTGATTTCCTTTAATTTGATGTACATTTTATATATGAAAAGCAAGGGGGAGGGGTAAAAGGGGGGGTTGACCCCCGCAAAGGGGGTGTTACTTTTCATATATAAATTGCATATCAAATTAAAGGGAATCAAAATACCTATCGAACGATATAAAAACATTCGAAATCGGTTCAGTAGTTTTTGAGTAATTGCAATTTAAAAAATGCATAATATAAACTTTGATCTTTAATAACTTTTATTGTTGTTTCAAAAAAAAAATCACTTTAATACTCAGCTTAGCCAAGTTTATCAATCCTCATACTACATTTTTTGATTTTATAATTTTCAAAATTTCATATTTTTACCAGATCGTGCTTATTGCTTTCAACTTTGCGGAGGCAGTTCAAAACGTCATCCTATCGCCATAAATTTTGTGAGGTTCATTAACTCGTATAAAGGCAACTTTTAATTGCTGGTACGTTCAAAACAAAAACAAAAAATCTCCATATGTTTTCACTCCACCTTAATGTACATACATATGTATGTATTTAAAAAAATTAAATTTGAATTTACTTTGACACATTTTAATGACGAAATTCACACTTGTGACTTTATTACACGATCATTTTGAGATGCATAGCAAGATTACATCTCAACAAACAATGTCTTAGATCAGGGATGGGCGCCGCAAGGCACATAAACGCAGCAGAGGGGCGATCATGGGCTTTTGTGGGCACTGCATAATTTCCGGGGAAAGGGGAGCTAAGGCGATATCGAAGTTGATGTACATTCCGCCTTAAGTGATGTTCATCGCGCAGCGCGTACGGAAACACTAAAAATGAAAACCACATTGTTTTATATAGAGAGGAATTCACCAATAAAATGTGCAGTGTTGCCGCTAAAAAATTTCGAAAAGTGGCCGAAAAAAGGAAAAAAAGTGTCTCCCAAATTTTTTTTAGCTAGAAACACATTTTTATATATTTTTGTGGTTTATTTAATGCTTAAAGCAATTTGCAAGCGGTTTGTACCATTGGTCTTAAATAGTGAAAGTTTTGAAAATAATCTTTCTCCTGATACACTGCTGGCAGCGTTAATATATTTGCAACAAATTCACAAGTTCTCATTTAAGTTGTTTTTCATTTCCCCACGTTGTGCGAAAACTCTTCTATTTCGGTTTGTTAAAACAATTTTCTTGCATTCTAAAAAATTTTACTCCCAAATAACTCTTTCGGTGTTTTCCTTCGCAGCGGAGAATTGCTAATGAAAAGTGAAAAGGTAACAAAGAGTCTTTTTTATGTGAATTTTATATGAGCTATTGGCCAGTTTTTAATTAAGAAAAATTGAAAAAATTGTTTGGTAGAAGTTATGGATCCATTTCGGAGACCACCACATCCCCTCATCAGACTTCTTCAGGCGGCCTCAACCGAGGATCGAACTTAAGTCGTTTCGATTGGTAATCCAATGGCATCCCATTGAGCTACCACCGCCGTCAGCTTTGTTTCGCTTAATTCTCAATTTTCCTTTTATTACAATCTACATAACAACAACAGTAGCAGAAAACGGCCATCTAAAAACAAACGTAAAAAAGCTTTTTTATATTTAAGAAAAAAACTAAAAAATATTTATTACATTATAGGTTTGAAAGTAAAAAAGGACCAAAAGTGGCCCAAATTTTTAAAAAGGTTCAAATATTGCATATTTTCAAAAAGTTGGGTTCCGGTAGCCTGGCTCTTAAAAAAGGTTCAAATTGTCACTTTAGTGGCCTCAGCAGCAATGCTGTACAATCGCTAATTTTGCAGTTTCTTTCTCGTTCTATTGCTTTCGAACTCCGATGCCATTTACTTCCTTAGTGTCATAATTTAAAAAAACCAATTTATGTCTTCTTCGCTATATATGGAAGTAAGCTACTATACTAAAGCGACAATATTTTTTAAATAAAGCCCTTAATTTTCATCTATGACCATAAAATTTCATAACAAATAAATAACACTGATTCTCACTACTAAGTATCGATTCAGAAAATTGTGTTCTGTCGTTATTGAAGCAAGTGTGCTTTGCTTTTGGCATGTACATTAAGGTGGAGTGAAAACATATGGAGCTTTTTTTTGTTTTTTTTTTTTTGAACGTACCAATGAAAAGTTGCCTTTATACGAGTTAATGAACCCCACAAAATTTTATGGCGATAGGATGACATTTTGAACTGCCCCCAGCCCCGCAAAGTTGAAAGCAATAAGCACGATCTGGTACAAATATGAAATTTTGAAAATTATAAAAGCAAAAAACGAAGTATGAGGATTGATAAACATGGCTAAGCTGAGTATTAAAGTGATTTTTTTTTGGAAACAACAACAACAAAAGTTATTAATGGTCAAAGTTTATATTATGCATTTTTTAAATTGCAATAACTTAAAAACTACTGAACCGATTTCGAATATTTTTATACCATTCGATAGGTATTTTGATTCCCTTTAATTTCATATACATTTTCCAGTGCGTTCCATAATACCCTCCAGCGAGGGTCAACCCCCTTTTACCCCCCTTACTTTTCATATATAAAATGTATACCAAATTAAAGGGAAAATACATGCGAGTAGGTCAATAATTTTACAGGCTTATTCCTGGGCTAGAAAGGTGCCGTTCTGGCTTTGGAACAAATTGAATTTCCAAAAAAAAAATCGCTCCACCTTAAAGTATGTACATATGTATATATACATATGCTCTCTTGTTCTCAATACCGAATGTCATATTCGGAATATGCATTAGCGCGCTCAATATTGGTTGCCACTATCCTAAAAAAAATGTTGATAATAATTCCCAACAAAATAATCAAAAAACAAGTAAGGAAGCCTAAGTTCGAGTGGAATCGAACATTAGATACTCAGCTGTATGCTTTCATTGTTTGTTTGCGTTTGATGAAAACACGGTGTATTTTATATAAAGCGAGTGCTGCATAAAGTGGGCGTAGCCACGCCCATTTTCAACATTTTTATCAGTCATCCAACTACGCATATGAATATTATTCTTTGTGCAAAATTTCATTCCTTTATGACTTCTAGTTACAAAGAAGTCTTGTTACAAATTCCCAAAGGATGTTCCAGAAATATCTTTGTTAAAAAGTAGGCGTGGTCATAAATCGATTTCAATAAATTTTTGCGTGTATATTACCACAAGTTATAAAACGTATAAACAAAGTTTCGTCATAATATCTCAATTATTTTTGGAGTTATAGGCTAAGAAATCTCGTATATTCCTGCTTCTAAAAGAAGGCGGTGCCACGCCCATTTTCCAAAATTTTTACGGTTTTTGTCTTATGTTCATAGTTAGACTCCTGCCATAAAAGTTTAATGATATATCTTTATATTTGACAGAGATATCGCTTAAAATGTTTTTATTAGGTCACTTTATAAGACCCATATATAAAAGTGGGCGTGGTCGTCAACCGATTTTGGAAATTTTTCGTTCAAACATTTGCCTAAGTAAGTATATCACGCGTACTAAATTTCATTGATATATCTTCAACGGTTTCTGAGTTATGACATATAAAACTTTCAATGTTTGGCCCATTTTTCAAAATCTCACCAAATTTCTTCATAAGGGCCTGAGCTCCACACGTGGGTGAAATTTTATCACTCTAGCTCTATTAGTGACTGAGATACAAAATTTCCGATTTTTACTATATAGGGGAAGTGGGCGTGGTCATGGTCCGATTTCGCCCATTTTCAATACCATCCGTTCCAGTCTTGATACCAACTTGCATTCCAAATTTCATCAAAATATTTCAATTTTTGCGCGAGTTATCGTGCGTACAGACAGACAGACGGACGGACAGACGGACAGACGGACGGACATGGCTCAATCGATTTCTTTTTTCACCCTGATCAATTTGATATATATAAGACAATATCTATCTCGATTATTTTATGGTGTTACAATCCACCGTTATGTGATTAAAACTATAATACTCTGTGTACTAGTACAGCTGAGTATAATTACAAACAGACCAATAAATTATCGCCTTCATAATTCGAATGGTAAAAGAAACTTAAAAGAAGTACACCTGCTTTGGTTTACAAAAAAAAAATATCTGAAACGTAAATTACATCTATGAATGAATTTTGTTTGTAGTTCGTTTGATTTTTCTTTGGTGAAAGCTTTGGTAGAAATTAAAAAAAAAAACATTTTTAACATTAACAAATTAAGTATACCTTAGAATAATTTTATCATATTGAAAAAGAAAAATACTAAAATCATTTGATAGTAACCAAATTACCAACCGCAAAAAAATACCTATTTTGGAATTAATTACCAAGTGTGGCAACCATATGCTCAGTTTGAGTTCCTCCTTCTCCCCACCAGCTGGTACATTTACCTATTTCACCTTCCCCATGCAATGAGCCAACGCGACCCGTACGGGTAAAATACCCATATGGGCTCAATCGCCCATGGCTGTCTTAGATGTTCAAACAAAAACCTTCGATGTGAATTTAAATGAGCTATTGGCCATTTTTTAATGAAGAAAAATTGAAAAATTTTTTTTTGGTAGAAGTAAGTTATGGATCCATTTCGGAGACCACCACATCCCCTCATCAGACTTCTTCCAATAGCTCATTTAAATTCACATAAAATAATTATTAGAATTAAAACGGCCATATAAATACAAAAACCTTCGATATCCAACATGAAAATCTTTTTTTTTTTGAAAATCGAACGGAGATCGAACATGTGTTCCAACGTTTATGGGAGAGAATGTACGTTCTCTTTGAATAGGAAAAAGGTGAGTATTTGGTTGGAGAAAGACGCAATTCTCCAATGTGCTAGGTTAGGTTAGGTAATAGTGGCTGTCGGTACACACTAACACACTGAGGCCTAAAAGAACCCTTTGTGATAGATACCACATTTTTGTTGTGATTTTTTAAAAGCAAGCAAGTTTTTGAAACAACAACGGCCGTTTTTGAATAAATTGTTGGATCAAAAACTTTACTGTAAAAACAAATACTT
Organism: Urophora cardui; assembly: GCA_960531455.1. Classification (NCBI taxonomy): domain Eukaryota; kingdom Metazoa; phylum Arthropoda; class Insecta; order Diptera; family Tephritidae; genus Urophora; species Urophora cardui. The sequence goes on from OY482673.1 coordinate 60,490,368, forward strand.
TTGCTGTTGAATCAAAGACGGAGATTCAACAGCCGAAAGTTGTTGGTTTAACAACGGGTATTTTTTTTCAGAGTAGCAGACCCAATCGCCTTCAGCGCAACTTGACTATCAGAATAAATAAAAATAATGTCGTGCATGAGAACTCCTTTACGAAGATAATTCACCGCCTCTTGAATGGCAGCAAACTCTGCCTGGAATACGCTACAGTGATCCGGAAGATTGAAGGAGAGTTTCGTTCCTTAATCGATAAACTTTATTTTCGAGCAATGATAACTCACATATCTACATATGTACATACATACATATTTGCCTTTGGAGTCAAATTAATTGATACTGGGATAGGTACAATAATTTGTAGTTGAAGACACAAATATCTACATACATATGTACATAGTATCTACATATGTACATATGTATACGCGGTATGTACATACAAATCTTCGTAATCATACCATTTTACTGCAACTTTTATAGCTTTTCCAATGTAAAAACGTGACTATAATTAAACCTTTTCCGCTGAATAGCCATGAAACTGGTGGTCCCAAGGCACCTTGCACGCAATATTTGTAAACAGTTCCATCTGATCGACTGAAATTAAAAGCGAAGATTGTCAGGCTTGTTTTGTCGATTGTAATTATTGACACAGCTGAGATCCAAAAATGGTTGTATTAGGAACTATGTACATACATGCACACATATGTACCTGAAAGCAAATTACCAACTAGTGGTATAAGCATACCCACTCAAAATTTTTCTCATTCTCAACTTGAGAAATTTCTGGTCTTGAAAAACTTCAGTATGAATTTGTCTGTTACAAACAAAATAAAATTGTGACCATTTGTGAAGGAACCCCAACATTCCAGGCAGAAAATTAGCACAAAAGGTGGAAAGCTCTGAATTTTTTGTACGAAAAGTAAAAAAAGAGGCTGGTCTCAAGACGTTCCAAGTCCTGAAAGTCCCTGATCGAAACGCTACTAAGAATAAAGAGGCTAATCAGCGTGCCAAAAATTGACGAGCTGATTTCTTTTCAAAATTTCATTGCTGCATTATGGATGATGAAACATACATACATACGTTCTAGCCGATAGGTGTGGAAAACTATCGCCGATACTATCGATATATCGATAGTCTGTTCCACTCGATAGTATTTTCGATAGTTTTCGACTATCGATGATACTATCGTCACTGAACGAAGTACTAAACTTGCAGTGATTGATGTTTATTTCGTGTATACCGACTATTAGTATTTAATAAAATCAGGTGTTGGTAACCCTGAAATGTAGTTGTGCGGTTGGTAGCACTTTTTTCCGAAAAAGAAGCGCGAAGTGTTCACATGTAAAAGTGTTAATCTGCAATACAAAAGTTAATTTAATCGTTTAATAGTCGTCATTTAATAGTCTTTTTCAAAAATGGATGATGGTCCTTCCGCAAAAAAGTGCAAACTCTCCGCTGTGTGGAATCACTTCACGAAAAGCTCACAAAGCAATCCAAAGGCGGTGTGTTGTTACTGCAAAAAATGCTTTAAGTCCAGTGGTAATACGAGCAACCTGTGGGACCACTTAACTCGTTGCGGATTTTACCAAGCTTCAAAACACCGACAGTGGCTGCATTGCAAACAAAGCAGCGGTACTTGGAACAGCTCAACTGTGACCAAAACACGGATCCCCTTATGTTTTGGAAAGTATGTTTGTTTGATGTACATATATATATATATATATATATATATATATATATATATATATATAATTGAATATGTTTTGTATTAATTTTTCAGGTCAATAATAATATGCAGTTTGATTCACTCCCATCATTTGCAAAGAAATATTTATGTATACCAGCATCGTCTGTGGAGTCAGAAAGAATCTTCAGCAAGGCCGGTTTGGTTGTTAGTGAGCGCCGAACAAGGCTAAAGACGAAAACTGTAGACGTCCTGATCTTTCTAAACAAAAATATTGAAATGCCTTAGAGCGACATGACTAAAATCACACAATTTCATTTCATATTTTCAGTATTCTTTGTTTAACATACCAAATTATTACAATAAAACACAACTTAGTTCAACAAATATTATTATGAATTAAAATGTCTCGATAGTATCGATATATCGATAGTACCAGTCGATACTATCGACACCTATCGATAGTCAGGACTATCGATAGTTTTCCACCCCTACTAGCCGATACTGCAGATACGCGCGGCTATGTAGACGGAATTTCAAAACAAAGAAGCAGTCTCAAATTTGGGCTTTGGTCAAAAGAGAAATGAAAACAACAAAGAAGGTAGCCCAGAAGGGTAAAGATTTTCGGGATAAGTGGCGTTCAGCAACTATAAAAGTAATAGAAGATACAATAAAATCGCGAATGCAAGGGGTGCCAGAAAAGTTACAATTTTTTATTAAATAATTACTATAGAAAAGATTTTAACATTTAATAAAATTTGAAGAGGACAATAAAAGAGCAACCTTTTTTGCAGAAACAAAATCGCAATTTGCGCTGATTGAAATTCTTACAGGGATGCATGTGCACACCAGCGAAGGCACGTGTCAAATGATCTTGTTTATCCAGTCTTGGAAAATGCTTCACAAATAAGTAGGCACCTGCCAAATAAAGAATTAAAAAAAAATCTCGACGAATTCAGCCATAACGTTAAATGATTCTAGTTAGCAGATTCACCACAATCATTGACGTGTTGTTCTTAAAAGCCCGTCTCCACGTGGCTGATCGTGATTCAGTTTAACATTTCTCTTTCTTGGTCTTCTTAAATGTTTGTATGTTTGCTTATATTTTGCGTTTTTGTTTTGGTCTGTGTGAGATTTCGATACAAAATTAGAGAAGACATCGATATCATCGAGGTTGGCAAGATGATTCAGAATGAAACAGTGTTTCAATCTTCACTCGCTCTCAGAAATTTGTATGGAAATTGGCTAGTTTCGGCACTGGTTTCCGTGTCGAAACAAGATTGAGAGAGAAAATCAGAAAAAAGAGCGAAACACTTTATGTGGAGACATGGTATAAAAGAAAGTGATTTCATTAATATGCACGTGTCGAATACTGCAGATGTGAGTTAATGTGAACATTCACACATCTATATATTAATAGGCTAACATTTTTCCCATACAAACAATTGCCAGGCTCTTTTGCACATTTAACATACTCATATCCACATAAAATTGATATGGATGTGTTCGTATGAGTGAGGAGCAGTGCATAGGCATATAATTTTTTCTATAAATTATTTAATTTCTTTATAATTAATAAATAAAGTTTTTAGTTTTGTACCATTTTTGATTTACTTCGTTTTTGCTTCGTTGGCAAATGTGCCCACTATCTATATATTAATAGGCTAACATTTTTCCCATACAAACAATTGCCAGGCTCTTTTGCACATTTAACATACTCATATCCACATAAAATTGATATGGATGTGTTCGTATGAGTGAGGAGCAGTGCATAGGCATATAATTTTTTCTATGAATTATTTAATTTCTTTATAATTAATAAATAAAGTTTTTAGTTTTGTACCATTTTTGATTTACTTCGTTTTTGCTTCGTTGGCAAATGTGTCCACTATCTATATATTAATAGGCTAACATTTTTTCCATACAAACAATTGCCAGGCTGTTTAGCACATTTAACATACTCATATCCACATAAAATTGATATGGATTTGTTCGTATGAGTGAGGAGCAGTGCATAGGCATATAATTTTTTCTATGAATTATTTAATTTCTTTATAATTAATAAATAAAGTTTTTAGTTTTGTACCATTTTTGATTTACTTCGTTTTTGCTTCGTTGGCAAATGTGTCCACTATCTATATATTAATAGGCTAACATTTTTTCCATACAAACAATTGCCAGGCTGTTTAGCACATTTAACATACTCATATCCACATAAAATTGATATGGATGTGTTCGTATGAGTGAGGAGCAGTGCATAGGCATATAATTTTTTCTATAAATTATTTAATTTCTTTATGATTAATAAATAAAACTTTTAGTTAAGATAAATAGATATCGTAAACGTGTTTACAACTATCGTAAACACAGTTGAAGAGTCGCTTTAATTTAAAAGCGCTCACCACCGGGCCTACCTTGATAGAACTGCCTTGATTTTGACCATGATTTCGCGTCGGACCGTGATCAAAAGGGCAAATCAGTGTTGCGGTACAACTGGAATTTGGAAGGTGTTGCTTATCTCCGCGAAAAGGAATAATTTTTGTACCAATACAAAGTTGAAAAAATAAATTGCATGGTCGAATTTCGACCACCGGCGATACTAGTATCAATTAAAGGGCTACGAAATGAGAAAAAATAAATAATTTGCCCCTTTAAGCTCAAATTAGTTATGCAGTAACAGTATCGTTATAAAACGGCTGATCAACCAACCTTATGGGAAACAATGTATTTGATTAGTAATTCGATAACCGTATCGCTAGTCGTAACGCTATCGGTAACAACCAAATTGATTTTTGGTTTTGCGCCGTAGCGCTGATCAGCTGATCGATTGTCTGTTTCATTTTTATCACATTCTTGCGGGCTTTTTAGATGCATTGGCGATTTGTACATAGATTCTTTGATTTTGTAAATGTAAAATGAACGGTGAAAAATTAATAGAAGTTCTCGCGGGCTTTTTAGATGCATTGTAGATGCATTTGATTCTTTGATTTTGTAAATTGAAATGAACGACGAAAAATTAATAGAACTGGTGGGTAGCTTCATATACGACAAAAGCAATAAAGATTTCAAGGATGCAGGTAGAAAGAGCCGTGCGTGGGCACAAATTGCCAAAGATTTGGGAGTAGATGGTAAGTATGCAAATATACATACATATATATGCAAGTATGTATTTACAATTACAAATTTATATTTTCCGAAATAGAAAATATAGCCTCAAAGCGTTGGGGTATGTATTTGCTTTTTTCACGCGTAATTTTCTCAGTATTTAAAAAAAATTGAATTATTTCCATCAGTTCTGTTATATTTTATTTTTTTTTAATGTTTGTACAGAATTAATCTCCGTATCAATAAACCATGTAAGTTGTAATAAAGTTTTTTACTTTTATTTGAATAAATGTTTGAAAACAAATTATGGTGGTTTTTCGAAATTTTAAATGCACAGGAGCTAATAGCGGATAAAAATGGCGTTTGGGAAACAATTTAAGTATGTACTTAAACCTTTAAATTTTTCATTTGTTAGAACTTAAAAAACTTAAATTTTAGCATAATTTGTGCACACATTTTACAATCGTGTAAGAAAATTCAGGTGTAAATTGCAAAGGAGGGTTTTACGTAAAAAATGACTATCTTAAATCAAATAATACCATATTCCTTATTATACAAATATTTTTTGAATTACAAAATTATTTTTTGAATTATCGATGTTTTATTTATATATGTAATTTAGCGAAATGAAGGCTTGTTTTTTCGGAACAAAGTCTCCCTTCAAACATTGGCCGACGCAATGGAAACTGTAAAGATGTTTTGGGTTAATGGGCTACCCCTTTCCGCGAAAACTCTCTTGGGAACAAGCCGTGAAAAAGTAGATATTTTAACAATCTCTGGGGGAGAATTACTCTATTTCGGAATTCAATTCCATTCTAAATCGAAAGATTTTCCACATTTAATGAGCCTTGATACAATTTATATTAATTTGGGTATTCACATGCAACTCTCCAGCTCGTGCCTTCGTTATAATAGTCATATCCCATACTGTGGAAAAATGATAGCATAATGACTTCAGCCAGAGAAGATTTTGTTGGTTTAGCACTGAAGATAACCGGCGCAAAAGTTTGCTGAAATCTGCAAATATTGGGATAGTTTCATAATTTCCTTGGGAACCTATGCATTTGATATAATTGGGTATAGGTAATTAAAAAAAACTGATCGAATTGTTCTTTAATAGGAGAAGCGACTTTCTGTAACAAAATCGCAAAAATTGTGAATCAAATTGACGTCACATTAATACGTTCCACTCTATCACTGCCTCCATCTAAAAGGCAGATGAGAATCTATCGTGCACCTTAACGTTAATTTTTTATCAATAATCTAAAAAAAAATGTGGTTTCAATTGAACTTTGAAAATTTTTAACGCTAAATGCTTAACAAAAAAATTATTCTGATAATTATCAAAAAGAATTTCGTTCCGTTGATTACACTGGTCGACAAGTTTTTGTTACAGAAATAAAATTCTACTTTTCTAAAGGATTTCGGTGCGCTGAATCCGAATCTGAACTCAGATTTTCGCTAATACGTACAGTTTTTGAGATATTCATGTTTAAAGAGGCAAAAAACACGATTTTTGGCTATATTCACTCCTCAATATCTTTTACTTACTTATTTTAAAAATTGATATCTTTCTTGTAACTTGCAATATTGCATATTAAGGTTCATTAGTTTTGCAATATTTTCTCCATATAAAAATAATTAAAAATTTTGAAGCAAGTTTTTAGGCAGTTTATTATATTGTGGACGTATGTAAGTGGCTTCGTAAAAAAATTGTTCAGCTGAGCAACTACAAAATTTGATTGCGCCTATAAGATGCTACAAATGCTGCCGTTGTTTCGACGACAAATACCTTATTGTGCAAAAACATATATTACTACATACCTAAATTAGATATCCGAAAAATTAAAACGTTGTCTTCAAGAGGAATGGCCGAGCTTTCAATAGCTTTAATCGATTTTTAATGCTAGCCACACACCTTGCAATTTTTTATACAACTTAAGCAAGTTGCGCTGGAAATCGCAACGTTTTTGGGGCTGTTGTATGAAGTTGTGTATCGGTTGTACGAAAAATCAAAAAGTTTTGATTTTTTGGTAAGTTGTATAACTTGGTTGCATCGTTTGGGGGCATGTTGTTCAACATTTCATTTTATGAGAATTCTGGAAGTGAACACATCAAATTAAGATAAGTAAAAATAAGCGAATTCAACACGAAAAACATAAATATTTGTAGAATAAATAACGCAAAATGGAAAGCTCGCAGGAACCACTTTTTTGCAATTTTTTTTTCTTTTAATTAATCGTACTTTTGCTATATGTTCTTCTTCTTCCTACAAGCGCAATATTATCCTATTCCATCTTCACTCAAAGTAATTTTTTACAAAATGAGATTGTACAACAAGGTTGTACAATAAATTGCACCGTATGTAGGCAAATAGCCCAACCCGATTGCAACCGAGTTGGGTCAACGGTCGCACCGTGTATGGCTACGGTAAAATAAGTAATTTAAAAGATATTGAGGAGTAAATATAGCCAAAAATCGCGTTTTTGGCCTCTTTAAACATGAATATCTCAAAAACTGCACGTATTAGCGAAAATCTGAGTGCAGATCCGGATTCAGCGCACCGAAATCCTTTAGAAAAGTAGAATTTTATTTCTGTAACAAAAATTTGTTGAAATTTTGTCGACCTGTGTTATCAGAAAAAAAATATTGAAATAAATTCGTTTCGATAGACAACAAAAAAATTATCAAACAAACTAACGTTAATAAAAAAAAAACACAGATAGAGCACATTTTAATGTGAAAATGTTTGCGTTAAAATTAAAAGTTATTATGGAAAAAAACATTTTTTTTTTGTTTCTCATAAGAATTATTTTAATTTTTTTTTTCCGTTGCCTCATAACATACATATGTATGCATGTATATTATAATTTTTATTTTAGTTTTTTTTTTCATTTTTACGTTGCATTGTGAGTATTATTATGTGGAATTTGTTCCTTTGTTTGCTCATTGTCTTTTGCCTTTTTCTGTTTGAAATAACTCTTAAGAAATCAAAGAAAATACTTTTTGAATCTTTTAATTGTTATGAAGCAGTTATTTTTTAATATTTCTTAGAAGAGTTACGATTCTGAAAAAGAACTACAATTTACAGCTGTATTTGAGAAAATTAAATAAGTATTTAAAAAAATAAAAAAATAACGTGAAATGAGTTAATGGGAGGCCCGAAACAATTTTTTTTTTTTTTTGAGATTTCGTTTTTGATGATCACCAAAACAAACTATTTTAGATGATTTTTTATCAACAAAAGGCGCATTTCTGTCGTACCCAAGTATGAAAAGAATACTCGCTTATTCATCAAATTACCTTCAAAGCAACAACACCAACTCGACTATTTTAAAAATAGTCCAGTTGGTGTTGTTGCTTTGAAGGTAATTTGATGAATAAGCGAGTATTCTTTTCATACTTGGGTACGACAGAAATGCGCCTAAAGAAATTTTATTTTGCTGAATACCAAATAAAAATTATCAAAATTATTTCGTTCCGTTGGTTAAAAAAAAGAATCATAAATATTTCGTTTTGTTGATCAAAAACAAAATGTAAAAAAAAAAAAATTTCGGGCATACCATTTCACTTTATTTTTATTATTTTTTAAACACACATCGCCCGTTTTATGCAATAGGGATTTAACTCGAAATTTTCGATTTCTGGGATTTTGCCATATATTTCAATAACTGGTTAGTACCTTTGAGTCTAGTCTTATAAAATACTCAAAAAGATAAAAATGGCGGAAATAGATGTGATTTTGTTGTTAGCCGTAGAAGGAAACTATTTGAAATTATAAAACTTTATTTGCGTTTTCCCAAAAAAAAATTTTTTTTTGAGTTAAGTCCCTATTGCATAAAACGTGCGAAGTGTACTTTTTTAATTTTCTGAAATACAGCTGGAAATTGTACTTTTTTCAGAAACGTAACTGTTAAAAGACGTAATGTACATACATACATACATATGTAACAAGAATTAATGAACAACTGCAAGTTTTGTTCCTTCGGAATTTGATCGAATATCCCGAAGCCTTGATGAAATTGGTAATTGGAAGTCCACTGTCATTCAGGCAGTTTTTACTGTATACGGGAATCTTTGTTCTAAAAACCTCCATACCAAGTAATAACTATATTTTATATTATTTAATTTTTTATAAATTAAATAAGTGTTTGAACGTGACAAATTTCCACGTTTTTTGATCGTTTGTTAATTCACTTGATGAAATTCTCAAGAATGTCGCTGTTATTTTAAATTCAATTCAATAAGCAGGGTCGCCAAAAATGTATGGTATATTTTATATTATTTTATTTATAAATTAAATAAATGTTTTCTTGATGAAAATTAAAAATCTAATAATACAATTTTTATTTTTTTGATATTCCAAAATTTCATGAATAAAAGATAAAAAAGTATTTAACAAATAATTAAAAGTAATTACTTAACAAAGTAATTCCTACAATAACTATTACTTAATGTTACTTAATGCTGGTGTTCGGTTTGTCTCTTGTGAAAATTCTTATAACATAAAGGATCGAGATAATTGAAATTACATATATACAGTGTCATATCAGTATAAATTTTGGTGGGTATACATACATGTGGAATTGTGAATAGATGTTCAAGAAAAGAAGGCCCGTAGTACAGGTAGTGTTGGAGTCGTGAGAAACGGGAAGCTGATAAATCCACGTATTATAAAAACTAGCTGCGATGTTCACCAGTCTGGTAAAAATGTAGGCTCGTGTGTCATATGTAGGGACAGTGGCGTAGCTAGAGAATTTTTCGGGGGGGGGGGGGGGGGGGGGGGGGTTACAGCCAATGTAAAAAATTTACCAAAATTAAAATTACCAAAAAAATCTATAATTTTTTTTACAAATGATAAAAATCGCTAGCTTAGAATGCAAATTGTGTAAGTCCTTTTTTAAAATTTTGTAGGAGAGACAAAAAACAAAAAAGAAAAAAAAATTCGTAATAAAAAAAAAAATTCTGTTCATATAAATATTTTGGACTTATACAATTTTTTTCGCTTTTTGGACTTACACAATTTGCGTATCACTGAATAACAACGAGTAGAAATATGACAAGTATCTCAGACTTGTTTAGCGCGGTGCGTATTTGATTTTTCTAGCGTTCTACATAAAAATACACTTTTTCATAAAAGTGGACTTACACAGTTTGCACTCTAAGCTAGCGAAATGTAATTTTTTCAGACTATAATTTAACATTTTAGTACACAAATATCGCTTATAATACATATATCAAACTCTTAAGGCCCTTGGCCACTTAAAATCTGGAATGTTAAGAAGTGTATACATATGTGTGAGTGTCGGGTGATTGACGCAAATATCTAAAAGATTTGATTCTCATCAACGCGAGCCCGAACAAGAACGTGTAGCACGACGACTGCCGATTGCACTAACACACACAAAAAAACTCACACATACACACTGCTTGACATGCCAGATTGTCAGTTGCCAAGGGCCTTTAACTATACTTCAAAAGTAAGTCTCATATTCTCTTCTGGAAATCTACGCGCATAAGTAGATTTTCAAGTTTTATGCGCCCAAAATTTGATTTTGTAAAATTGTTACAATTACAGAAAAAAAACATACCCACATATTGGAGATAGAATAGGGAACAATAATTCATCGCTTTATTCCCGACCCCATACTCTGCACTTGCCCCAGATGGTCGTAACTTAGCATATCTGAAGTTAATTTTTTTGTTTTTTTCTTACATATTTTTAAGTGCTAGTTTCAACTTGAATATTTATTATTTAAAGCATTTCATTTAAGTAATCGTAATGAATCCTAAAGGTTCAAGTAATTATTAACACTTTTCAATAATATCCTTGGTTTCCAATAATTCTAAGTTTATAATTTTAAGCTTTTAAAGTTGGGATATTTAAAAAAAAATTATCACTCTTTTTCATGTTAAAAATTGGTTTTGTTATGTTGCTCTGTCAGACTCAGTCAAATTAACCCTCGGACATGATATCTAGTACAATTAGTAGTTAGCCGACAAAATTTTACGTCGCACAAAGCCGCACTTCACTACTAGATACAGAGTTTTTCATATGTACCTACAATAATTTTCTTTTTGTGCTTTATATTTAATTTTAATGTTTATATTTCTAACGCATATCTTGGTTAATGTAGGTGATGCTCGAAAGTAACCCAGATATTTAGCAGCGATTATTGTTAACTTTTTAAGCAGTATTTTTAGTATTTCCAATTTTTCAAAGTTAAGGAAGTACTTATCATAAAAAGGGGCTAAGAATTACAAAGCTACATTTTTTAGAAGATTTTTGAGTATGCAATTTTGCAGCTCATTCAATTGTAATATAATAATATGCAACATTCAACTTTTTGAAAAATTTCATTGGCTTTTCGGAAATTTTAATTGGAACGGTCTCACGTACATATAACGCAAACACCCTACAGAAAAAAATTACTAAAATCGACGGAAATTTTTACAGCATTGAGAATAGCACTTTTTACACTAAAATTTGTTGGCTACATAACAGTACACTTAGAAATCTCCTCAAAATCTTCCATAAATTCTGGCCGCGCTTTGAAATTTTTAATCCACTTTTAGAAATTTCTACGATTTTTCGGATTTTTCCATAAGCTTAGAAATCCTGCTTAAGGCGATTTTTATTGAAAAATTGTTTACATTTTGAAACGAAAATAAGAGTCAAATTTTCGACAGAACTGTTTGAAATAAATTTAAAAACTCTGGCGTATGATTTTTTTTTTGAGTCACTGTATATATTTTTCAATAAAATCGACTTTTGACTAGAGCCCTAGATACCCGGGTATCGAGCAATTCGATCTGATCATTTTTATTTGAAGCCCGTTTGTTGTTCAAATGCCCGTACAAACATTCGAGCATTCGAGCTTACAAACAAAAAAATGTGTATCGGAAAAACAAAAATAAAAACAACTACATATAAAGAAAAAAAATAATAATAAACAAAAGAAAAAAACAAACTTCAAAATACCCGAATTGTTCAAATGCCCGTACAAACATACGGGTAATAAACAAACAAACAACTCTTCGAGCATTTGAACAACAACTGTTCGGGCTACTCGAAAATGTTCAAAAAAAAATCGAGAGCTCTACTTTTAACACAAATTATTAAAATTTTGCACTAAACAAGCAATTTGGAATAGATGTACACAATAAAATATTTTTGGCCGCATAAAACTTGAAAATCTACCTATGTGCTACGGTTATAAATAATAATTTTCTTATATAATTTAGTTTTTTAATATTCCATTTTGACAGACATTAAGTAAAATCTCAAGTTCAGATATTCTTATACATTGCATATTTATTCCCATTGTAGTTTATATTAATATTATTTGATTAAGATGATAAGTAATTGAAAGAAAACTTGAAATTTAAATAATTGGCGTTACTTTTCTGTTATTAGCATGTTAATAACAGCAATACCGTATAATAATTGTAGCGTTTGTTGAGCCGCACACTGGGGCCGAGCGTGCTCAAATTTCAGTTTTTAAATAATGAGTTTTTCAACAAAATAAAAACGCAGTATTGTTCCCTATAAAATTCTACACTTCTGGCCCAATTTTCAGCTTTCTATCGTTTTTCAGTTGGGAGTTATCCATACACAAACATGGCAAATTTTCCAAAAAATAATTCTTTTCCAAAGTGTGAAATTTTAATGTGTATTTGAAATAGTTGGTGTAAGAGAAGGATATAAAGTTTTATTATTCTGCTTTTTCCATAACATTAAGTGAAGCTTACATAATCGGTGAGTGTTTTTTTTTTGGAACTAGATGTTTTAAAAAATTAATTTTTAGTATAAAACTAAACGTACCTCTTTTTTTTAAATATTTTTTTTTCAAAATGGATTTTTTTTAATTTGCGCAAAAAAGTAGCAAATGTAAAAATGCAGCAGTAAAATATGGTCCTTTGTGACAAAGAATCCGAGTTCAGAACCAAAAGCGAAGTGCGCATTTTAAAAAAAAGTGAGTTTAAAAATTGCATTCCAATTTTAGTTTAAAAAAGACACCTATATCTGGTTGAATTTGATTCTGTTCTATCTTAAATTTAGTTGATCCATTATTTACTGGTTACTTTAATTACAAATTGTGGTTAAGGCTACTTGTCAAGCCAGGTTTCTTTAATTTAGACTTGTAAGTTGGATTACAATATGAGTTCTTTGAAGCACAAGTTGTGTTACTCCAATTTTGTTTTTTTTTTATGTTAGGCATGAAAATGTGTGGGGAAATATGTGTTCTGCCTAAAACGCTAACGGTGAAACTCCGAATTCCCATATAAACATACCTGTGACAACAGAAAATTTTTAATATCTCGAAACAAAAAATTGGAGAAAACCATTTTTGTATACATTCATATGTACCTGCACCTGCATATTTCATCAATGGGTTAATAAATAGCCGCTAATGGGTTAATATAATACACATTGGCTATTTTTGTACAGACATACTAATATAATAATAATAATATAATACAATGGCGCTATTATGACTCTGACGAGTTTTATGGCCGAGCTTCTGTCCCAATTCGAGGTGTGCTCCTTTTGTTTTTCCTACCAATTGGGTGGACCTACAGTTTTATGCCGGCTCCGAACGGCGAATGCATTTTTTATGAGAAGCTTTTTCATGGCAGAAATACTCTCGGAGGGTATGCCGCCCACTGCCGAGAGGTGACCGCTGCTCTTAAGAAACCAATAATTGGATTTTTACTAATTAGAAAAATTTTTTTGGTGCTTGCTTGGACTGGGGTTTGAACCCGAGACCTATGGCATAGCAGGCGAGCACTCTACCCACTGCACCACAGCGGCCACCATACCACAGACATACTAATTGTGATTTAAATAATTTATTTACAGATTTTAAAAAAAGCTGGTCACCAATGGGTTAATTCATGACCGTTTTAATGCGTTAAGATTCCAAAGATTACTAGTTTTAGTGTAGATAGAACTAATATGATTTAAATATTTCAATCTAAGAATTAAGTGAAAAAATTTGGTTAAAAATGGGTTAATGCGTGGTCGTTAAGGGGTTAAAATTCTTGGGATTTACTATTTTAGTATCGATATACCGATTCTGATTCAAGAAAATTCAACTCGAAACTAAAATAAAAAACATAGGTCACCAACGGGTTAACTCATGACCGTCAATGGGTTAAGATGCTATAGATTAACTGCTTTAGTGCAGATAAAGTGATTCTGATGTAAAAAAGTTGATTTCAGAATTTTGAGCGTCCTCATATATATAAGTGGCCCCAGTGTGAGCCGTAGGGAAGTGCAGGAACCGCAGGAATTTTACCACAAAAGAGCGAATATAAGTACAAAGAATGTAAATTGTGGTAAAATTCCTGCGGTTCTTGCACTTTCCTACGGCTCAACAAACGCTAGAATTATAAGTAATACTTCGTGAAAAAGCGCTAAATTTCGAATTACCAATTTCGAAAAATTACTATTCTCATTGATTTTTTCCTGAAAAAGAAATGTATGCTAATAAAGTCAAAGATGGTTTTATGGTCAAAACGAATCTTTCGGGGGGGTTTTGTCCCCAAAACCCCCCCGTTACTACGCCACTGTGTAGGGACACGAATTTCGATACGATACGATACCAAATCGATATTTTTTTGCATTTGATACCGATACTTTTTACTCGATTCTTTTGCGACGATATTTTTTGGTATCGAGTACTTCAACCACGGTATCGAACAAATGAGTACATTCAGTGATGGAAAATTAAAATTGTTTCATATTTGTCCAAAAAATTATGCAACTCAAAATAGTGCCGAAAATCGGTCGAGTGTGCAGAAGTGACAAGCTGCTTCCTAAAGTGCCGAAAAATGCACAAGCACTGGTACATATCGAAAAATAGGTCTGATCCACGTGCTGAAATAATTGCAGGTTTGGGCTACTTCGTAAGGTTTTTTGTATGAAGTTGTAAGAAGTTAAGTACCCAAATTTGTTTATTGATTTTCACATTAAACGAGGCGCACACTTATCACCGAAACTTGCTTAGAATTTGCAATTACCAAGCGATAGAAATAATGATAACTGGAGATATAGGATTATATATTTTTCATTTTCATACGATAATTTGACGTTTGCAAAAAAAAATCTTCATTTCAGCGAAAAAAATCGTCAATATATTTTTTCTTTCTCATTTTACTAAAAACACGTTATAAAAAAAAAAGGGTCTGTTTTCCATTAATGCCCATATGACACTACGTTTTTTCCCGGTATTCTACAAGGGTTTTTGTGTGAAAGAGGTGGTCAAATACAGTTTTGTGTTGGTGCAAGGGAGTAAGCTATGTTGGAAAAAACTAACGAAATACCATCCTGGCAGTTGAAAACCAATGAGCCAGCTTGTATTTCGATAGGTTTTTTGACATTCGGCACTTTTTTCTGACAACTGTTTCATTTTAACAACTATAAAATAAATTATTTTTAAAATTTTAGATGAGTTTATTATTTGGCCGTTTGTATAAAATATTTTGTTCATATATTTGAGCTTTGGCCACCATGAAAAATTCAAAACAAACTTTTTAAATTTTTCTTTTTCCTTTATTGGTCGATATTTCGGCTCCAATCTGGAGTCATCTTCAGGACTGAAAAACATATGTACATATATAAGTATTACATACATATATATATATATATATATATAAGCATAAACAAAAATAAACTTACACAATTGTCTATGTTGGATCGACTGATCATATGCGCGAAAAACAAAGTTTAAAAAGGCGAATTCAGAGATATAAGAACATGAAAATATAAACAATTAAAAATACCGCAATTGTAAACAAAAATGCAAGAACAACAATACATAGCAAAACGAAGAGTAGGACATACATATATACATTTATATGTTTGCATAACACTGCAGCTTCCCTTTTTGTTATTGTCCGGAACACATTGGAAACAGGATGGGCTGAGAAACTGTGCACCAACAAATAACATATATATACATACATACATTACAAATTGTTGTTGCGCTGCAGAAGTAAATTCCGATAAACGTGTGCACAGTTGTCTGTGTCTGTTTTGAAGTTCATCCTTTTAGCATTAGGGGTGTTCACTATATGTAGCATTTCTAATGTAAAGCGCTTGTGGTAATGCTTCTCTTGTGCTAAAACGGCTGAACCGTCGAAATTTGGATAGTGTCCAGTGTTGCTACAATGGTATGACAAGGCCGTCTTATTGTCTGAAGATTCGTTCCGTAATTTAATATTTGACTTGTGAGCGGAAATCCTTGTCTTTAATTTTGATTTAGTTGTCCCAACATATACCTTTTCGCATAAGTGGGACCCGTCACCATTGCACGGAATTTTGTAAACTAAATTAGATTTCTCATTATTCGGAATCCTGTCCTTCGTATTGCTGTATATTTGCTTAAGTGTGTTTTTATAAGAGAAAGCCATTGTGTACTTTTCTTTATCATATATATTAGACCTTTTGATTCTTTCAGATATACCTGGAACGTACGTCGATGATTTGTAAATTCTATTGTTATGGTCTATCGTAGTTCTCTCCATATTATTGCCAGCATAGTATTGGCGAATCATTCTGTTTATCAATTTTGATGGGAAAAAATTATGTTCCAGGGTTTTTTTGATAATCTCAATATTTTTGGAATGATAAGGTTTGTCACTTATGGAGAGAACCCTTCTAATAAAGTTGTTGGCTGTATTTATAACTATCTTACTTTCATGTTTGGAATGAAAATTTATAAGTCTCCCAGATGCAGTAGGCTTTTTGTACCAGTCAATAGTTATTATATTATTTCTTCTAATTATGAGAGCGTCAAGATAGGATAGCATACCGTTGTTTTCTTTCTCTATTGTAAACTTAATGTGTTTGTTGAGGTTGTTGAATGTATTTAATAAAGTTTCCGTATCCTCTTTTTTAACAATGGCAAATAAATCATCTACATACTTCGTGAGTAAACGTGGTTTGTTAGTGGAATCTGTTTCAAATTTTTCCAATAATTTTTCCATTACGATATCGGCTATTATAGGCGAAGCTGGAGAACCCATTGGCATTCCAGATCGTTGTTCATATATTCTGTCGTTGTATTTAAAGTAGGAGTTCTCCTTAACACAGAACTTTAGCATTGTCATGAATAGTTCCTTCGTTAAACACGTATATAATTTAATTTCGTCCCATTTTGAAGCTATAATTTCTATGGCAAATTCCACTGGTATGCTAGGAAACAACGACACAACATCTAGTGACACTAATATCTCGTCATCGTAAACATAAGAACCCCCAATCTTATTTTTGAAGTCTAACGCATCTTTAACGTTGTATTTGGATGACTTAGTTAAGTTTTTCAAAATGTTCGTTAAGTATTTGCATAGATTGTATGACGGAGAATTGACTGACGAGCAAATCGGTCTGAGTGGAGTCCCATCTTTGTGGATTTTTGGTAGTCCATAAATTCTCGGAGGGTTGGCCGTTTTTGATAATAGTAGGGTCTTTTCTTTTAAATCGATGAACTGGTTTCTATACATTCTTTCCACTATGTCGTTATTTTTATTTTGTAATTTATTCGTAGGGTCGCGTTTTAAAATTCTGTAGGTGGCTGTGTCATTAACTAATCTTTTCATTTTTGCATCATATTCCGATTTGTCCATTATCACCGTGACATTTCCCTTGTCAGCATTAAGAACCAAAAGTTGATCATTTTCGTTTAAAAACTTCTTAGTCAAACGGAGGGTATCATTTGTGAACTTATCTCTAGCAGAAATCCTATTGTTAGATTTATTTAAGTGGTTTCGTATTAATGTTACGAAGTTATTTCTCTCAATCTCTTGTTTTTCCTTGTCCGTAATTGTTTGTATACAGTCTTCTCCGTCTGCTATGAATTGGAATAGTGGAAAGTTTTTGTTTTCTGTTGGTAGAGAATATTTAGGGCCAAGAGAAAGAAGCCACTGAATATCTGTCGGAATATCTATATTCG
This sequence comes from Urophora cardui, assembly GCA_960531455.1. Lineage (NCBI taxonomy): Eukaryota > Metazoa > Arthropoda > Insecta > Diptera > Tephritidae > Urophora > Urophora cardui. Next base: position 60,508,110 of record OY482673.1, read on the forward strand.
TCGTATTGCGGAACCAATCTGGTACCACCCTTATGTTTAATGACTCCCTTTGTTTTGTTTTTAATTTCTCGTATTTATTTTTCTGGGTCACCCTAGTAATTGTTGTGAGATTGTTTGTCAATATTTTTTCGCTCTCAGCGAGTTTGTTCCAATCATTGGTGTTGAGTTGTTGTTTAATTAGTTTTTCTAGCATATTTACCTCTTTTAGTTTTTGCTAGCCATGGGTAATGGCGCAATTTTTTTGGCGCTGATACAATAACTCCAGCGCCAGTCGTGGCGCCAACTCACGGTACTGGCGCAATAACACCTTTAGCGCAATTGTCATGGAATAATCGATAAATAACATTTTTTCGTTTGTTACTGTTTACCATCCCTGTTT